>BLSH010171701.1:88406-111891 GCA_018402905.1 Glandirana rugosa
ACTCTAACTCGAGAAGTGGGGCAAGAGGTTTATTAAATACTTATTTAACTTATCCTACCCAGGGTCCTGTCTTGGGACCCCTTGGGGTGAAAGATGGGGTCTGGTAAGACTCATAAGGGGTAAATAGTGGTGGGAGACCTGAGCGGGGACATCGGTCAAAAGTTAGGTCCACGAGTGGGGAACTAGGTACAACTCCCTGGAATCAAACATGTCATTTGCAGATAACCCTTGACATAGTTTACGGAAACGTTTTAGGTCTATGTGGTACAGATGTCCAGAAGGGAATAGATCTACCAGCGAGTGGAGGAGTATCTTTGCCAAACCAATCTATTAACCTTCTATGAGGAGGTGAGCGACCATCTAGATAAGGGAAGACCTGTAGACATGGTGTATCTGGATTTTGCAAAGGCATTTGATACAGTTCCCAATAGACGTTTACTGTACAAACTAAGGTCCCTCAACATGGATCAAGGGGTGAGCACCTGGATTGAAAACTGGCTACAGGGGCGAGTCCAGAGGGTGGTGATAAATGGGGAATACTCAGAATGGTCTGGGGTAGAAAGTGGGGTTCCCCAGGGTTCTGTCCTGGGACCCATCCTATTCAATTTATTCATAAATTATTTGGAGAACGGGGTGAAGAGCTCAATCTCAATATTTGCAGATGATACCAAGCTAAGCAGAGCAATAAATTCTCCACAGGATGTGGAAACGCTGCAAGAAGATCTAAATAAATGAATGGGGTGGGCAGGCAAGTGGCAAATGATATTTAACGTAGAAAAATGTAAGATAATGCATTTGGGTACCAAGAACATGAACGCAAATTACTCACTAGGGGGAGAGCCCCTGGGGGAATCAAGGATGGAAAAAGACCTAGGGGTCCTAGTGGAGAACAGGCTCAGCAGTGGCATGCAATGCCAAGCTGCTGCAAGCAAAGCTAACAAAGTGTTGGCATGCATCAAAAAAGGGATTAACTCCAGGGATAAATCAATAATTCTCCCATTGTACAAGTCCCTAGTGAGGCTGCACCTGGAGTATGCCGTCCAGTTCTGGGCACCGGTCCTCAAGAAGGACGTTCTGGTATTGGAAAGGGTTCAGAGAAGGGTAACAAAGCTAGTTAAGGGATTAGAGGACCTAAATTATGAGGAAAGATTACAGGCACTGAAGACGCTTGAGAGGGGATATGATTTCAATGTGCAAATACTGTACTGGTGACCCCGCTATAGGGGCAATACTATTCAGCGCAAGGGAAAACAAGAAAACACGCGGCCATTCACTAAGAATGAAAGAAAGGCGTTTTAACCTTAAGATGCGTAGGGGTTTCTTTACGGTAAGAGCAGTGCGAATGTGGAATTCGCTTCCAGAAACAGTGGTTTCTGCTGGTAGTATAGATAATTTAAAAAAACTATTAGATGCACACCTAAGGGACCACAACTTTGGGGGATATACAACGTATTACTGACATAAAAAAAACACACACATGGGTTGGACTTGATGGACTTGTGTCTTTTTCCAGCCTCACTGACTATGTAACTATGTAACTATGTAACTATATCATTCACTTGTGTGTAACCTTTATCCGGTTATGAGAATTATTAGATGTGCTTAACCTTACCCTGGTGGGCCAAAGTTCTTCCTAAAATATATACTTTGAGTAAATACTTTTGAATTATCTCAATCTTGTGTATTCCATTACTGTGTCTTTACTTAAAGGGGAACTGACACTGAGTAAACCCAGTGTGTCAGAGGTGGCAGAGGACTCACAGAGTCAGGGAAACCAGAGGGGGATTGACTTGTCTTGTGACCCTCAAGAGGGCAGTGCTACATTTGGGGGCTCATTCAGGATACCCCTCATGGTAAGCCCCAGTAAGTCCGAGAAACCACCCAGATAGAAGGGGGAGATGGACTCCGCTACTGCTATCAGCTGTGTGAAGTGAAAAGGGAGTCGTCTGGAATTTGCTAGAGTGCTGAAGCTACCTGGAATTGGGTAGTCTGAGAGAGGCACAGCAGCTGTTGAGAAAAGCCTTCCCAGAACGAGAATCCTATGTGGTGGATGTGAAGCCTGAATAAGGGGAAGACTACACCTATGCCCTAATTGAGTGGCAAGAGAGTGTCCAGCTGGACTTCAAGAAGAGACTGTGAGTTTAGCTGAAGGGTTGGAAGCTCAGGAAATCTAGAACAAGAAAAATCCCAGGGCGGTTCAGTGCGTCCTGATGTAGAAGGAGAAGATGCTGATACAATTAACAAAGGGATGCTTCCAGCTTTGTTCTATATGGATATGAGCTGGCTGGTAGAGAGTTTGATCAAGAGCAACAATATTACAGCCAGTCAGGGTTACAGGAAAACTGTAGTTTTTCACGGGTCGCACTCCAATACCAGAAGGTGAGGAAGAATTTGAGAACTGGATGGATCAAGCCATTCAAGCTGTAGAAGATTGGAATGTGCCTGAGGCAGTGAAAACATAGAGAATAAGTGAGAGCTTGAGAAGTCCTGCTGCAGATGTTATCCGGAGTCTGAAAAGAGGAAAGCCTGATTGTGTGGCCATGGACTACATTGAAGCTTTGTCTGCAATTTATGGTCGGGTGAAGAATATTCCTGATTTGATGTACAAATTCAAGCACACGCACCAGTACAGATGAGAGAAGTTGTCTGCCTATGTTGTTAGGGTGGATCGTGTTTTACATCAAATTATCTTGAAGAAAGGGATCGACCCGAAAGAAGCTGACAAAGTCAGGCTGGAGGGAATTCTGCAAGGAGCAAGACCTAACCATCCAATCATGCTTCGTTTGCTGCAGAAGGGGACACAGACATCACCAAACTACCCTGAACTGATCAAATTGGTTATGGAATGTAGCCATATGCTCCCTTAAGAGTGGCTCAAAGTTGTGGTCCACCCGCTTGCCACCCTCAATCACACGTATTCCACGCATCCAAAGTCATGGAAGAGGCCAGTACTTTGTTTTTGTTGTTTTATTTAGGGGTTTGAACTTGGATATGGATTAGGGATGACTGTGGGATGCCCAGTAATTGAACACAGGACATACTATATACACCTCCGGTATATACACTTCTTCATCTTTAGCACACTACTTGCTGACGTTACACTTCTCCTGTACTTCTCTCCAGCACACTACTTGCTGACCGTTACACCTGTCCTCCCGGTCCGAAAGGAAATTTATCAGACCTCCATGACCCTTCTTCTTCACCACAGCTAGTACATGGTGATGCCTGCTGCAACCGCTAGCAAGGCCTCAGGGCTACCCTTTGTGGGTGAGAGCTCTAGGTTTCTCTCACTGAAACAGACAGCCTCTCTTGTGTAGCAAAGTACGCTGGTGCTAGCCGGCCTTTTGGATGAACTACAACTCCTATCTCATCCATCCTCCAGACCCATCAGGTCTGTCCTGCGGTCTAATGGCTCTCCTTCCCCTTGGGTGGCTCCTACCGGCTTCCACAGACTGCTCTCTCTACTCCCAGACTGTTCCAGCCTTCTCATCCATCTCTCAGGGGCCGCCACTCACCCACTATATGGTGGATTCCTTTAAAGAATCTCCTTCCATGTAGACCTCAGCTGCTCTCCTGCTTCTCCTGTGCCACTCCAGGAGCCGACTCCCGCTCCGAGCTGCACCCAAGCCCCAGGCTTCAGGTTCACCCCCCCAGACAGGGGGATCCCCTCCCAGATGAGGCCTGATCCACAGCTCCTGACTACATCCTCACTCTTCCACCCAAACTCTCCTGACACCTGCTGGCAGATTGCTGTATTTAAGGAGGCCTGCCCCCTGCCAATCCAGCAGCTGTATTAGTCAAATTTCCTTGTCATACATCAGGAAGTGACACCTCCTCCTCCATCCCCCTTTCCAGAACTTTCCATGCTCAAGGGGGAGGAATCTCCAAGGGGTGTTCCTTCCCTCTATCTCCAGCCCCTCCCTGAGCTACTCCCCTAGCCCAGATCAAAACATTCAGGCCTGCATCTAAAGTCAGGCCTGACTAGATTTTTCCTTTCCTATCAAAAAATCTAAATCAAAATTTCTACTGAAGAAATCTACTTCAGAGGGTCTCAGTGAAGGAGCCAGCTGAGAACCCAAAGAAGGAACGGAGCTCCAAGAAACACGACAAAGGCAGACAGAGTCCGAAGAAAGGGAAGAAGAAGGGAGAGATATCTCCTAAATCAACTAACCCATCACCAGGGTCTGAGGGTCGGGTGCAGGGAGTCAATGATCGTTCACCACCCAGAGCTATATATAGAGCCTCTCAAAGTAGGCCAAGAAGAGACACTAACAAAGCAGGAGGGGACAACTTACCTGAGAAGTTAGTGGGGCCGTCCCCTATTGTGTCGTGCAGGTAGAAGGTGTCTATACGTGAGCTCTTCTGGACACAGGAGCCCAAGTCACTTTACTCTGCTAAGATTTCTATGATCAGTACTTAAGACATATTCCTCTGAACAAACTCGACGAGTTGGAGGTTTGGGGAATCGGGACTGACAAGTTTCCATACGATTAATACATTCCCATAAGGATTTCTTTTGGACCAGCAGCGACAGGGAAGGTTAAAACATTCAATATCTTGGCTGTGGTGTGCCCTAGGCCTCCAGGTGCTGAACAGAATTCCATGCTGATTTAAAAATACAAATACAGATTTGGTGAGAAGATTGTTAGAAAAGGTGATAGGGGGAGATTGGTCTGTGCCAACTGAGATTCATCCTAGACTATATCAGGCCTGCCGGCAAGTGATTGAAGAGAAGAAAGCTCCTGCCCATGGAGTAGGGCAAATATGGAAGCGGAACATGAAGGAGAAAGTGCTCCAGCCAGGTGAGGTTGCTTGTCTGAAGGCCACCGTGAAACTGACTTGGGATCATCCAGGGCCATTTGTCGTGCTGGAGACTGATGCCCAAACTGAAGCAGCTGGTATAGCAATGGTCCCTGAATTGGTTTCTACTAAAGCTTTGCTGCGAAGCAAGAAGAGGGTGCCTATTAGCCTTCAGAAGGTCTCTGATCATCCTGTGGTACTGAACGCACAAATGTCAGTAGGGCAAGTGAGTGCAACTACCCCAGTGCCTTTGGAAGTGGTTGAGAAGAGTGAGAAGCACCAAGGATTACAGAAGGAATTGGAAGAGTGTGCTGCTGGGCTACCCCCTTACTGGAGAAAAAAGGGTGAAATCACAGTTTGATCGTGGGGGAAGATCTTTTCCAGTAATGATTTTGATGCGGGGTGTGCTAAAAGTGCCCAGCATTGAATACGTTTACAAGAAGATAAACCCTTCCGGGAGAGAGCTCGGAGGATTCCACTCAGTGACCTGGAAGATTTGAGAGAGCAGTTGTCTGAGCTGAAGAAATCTGGAGGGAATAAAGAGTCTAGAAGTCCCTATGCCATCGTGTTGGTTCAGAAGAAGAATGGAACACTGCGTATCTGTATAGACTACCCAACCCTTAATCGACTAACTGTCTCGGATCAATGCACCACCCCACGGATTGAGGATGCCCTTCAGTGTCTTGCCGGGCCAAATGGTTTAGTGTGCTGGATCTGAAAAGTGGATACGATCAGATACCGATGTATGCTGAAGACAAAGAGAAGACTGCTTTCATTTGCCCTCTTGGTTTATTTGAGTTTAATTGGATGCCAAAAGGACTGATAGGGGCGCCAGCCACCTTTCAACGATTGATGGAGAGAACATTGGGGGATATGAACTTAGTTGAAGTCCTGGTGTATCTGGATGATATCATAGTGTTCGGAAGAACACTAGAAGAGCATGAGGCACGACTGGAGAAGGTATTTGAAAGACTACATGAAGAAGGGCTAAAGCTATCCCTGGAGAAGTGTCAGTCCTATTGTACTTTGATCACTTATTTGGGACATATAGTCTCCGCCAAGGGAGTTCTTATTGACCCAAAGAAGTTGGAAGTGGTCACTGCATGGCCTAGACCTGAGACGGTGATGGAACTAAGATCCTTCCTGGGATTCATGTTTGTATCACAGAAGATTTGTGGCCAACTTCGCCAAGTTTGCTAAGCCCCTCAATGAATTGCTTCAGGTGGCTTCAGGGGAGGAAGACAGGAAGATGAAAGAAAAGAGGTTGGGCAGGAGAGGAAAGAAAGAGTCCATTAAGGAGCAGTAGACTCATTTATGTGAAGAAGCTTTTAAACAGCTGAAGAAAAGTCTCACTGAAGCCCCTGTCTTAGCATATGCTGACCTGTCCAAACCCTGCGAGCTTCACGTGGATGCTAGCAGAGATGGGCTGGGAGGAATCCTTTATCAGGAGCAGGATGGCAAGCTCAGGTCGGTGGCTTATGTGAGCCGAAGTCTTATTCCTTCTGAAAAGAGTTACCCAGCACACAAATTAGAGTTCCTGGCTCTAAAGTGGGCAGTTGTCGACAAATTGAAGGACTACTTGTATGGGGCTCAATTTGTTGTGAAGACTGATAATAATCCGTTACCCTACCTGCTGACTTCTGCAAGGTTGGAATGCGACCGGGCACTGGTGGTTAGCTGCATTAGCTGGATTCTACTTTAGCCTGAAATACCGACCCGGAATTGGAAACAGAGATGCTGATACGCTGTCTCGCCGGCCACATCGTACCAAGGAAGAGTTTTGAGAATGGACTTTTGTGCCTACTGAAGGAGTACAAGCCCTATGCAAAGTTCTGGTACAACACCCGAGAAGGACTATAGGAGCGGAGTCCATAAGAGTTTCTACAGCCGGAGTACCTCAGACTTATTGTGTACTGATACAAAAAGAGGAAGATGGGGGATAGTACTGGTGCTCACTAAGGTATTCTAAGGTCACCTGTATATACAATTTCTGCTGTGTCACTCTGACCTAACTACAAGACACTTAAAGAATGCCCCACCACAGCCAGTGGAACCAAAGGATGGTCAATTGGGTGACACTTTACAGGGTCAATGAATACATACAAAGTTGCTTTATTATTGTAAATATACAAAATAGATGCACCACGTTAAGGGCTCATGAAAGCAGGGTCCAATTGGCCCTTTACTACCTAACGACAAGCATGTAAAGACAAACACTGAGTGACAATACACAAAACAAACAGTAGACAATTCGTCCGGACGCCAGTTTAGATGCACACCTAGGACAACCCACGGGAACCCCCCCCCCTGTATACTATCTATCAATACTCTGTGTATGGGTGTCCCTAGTGTGCAACCAACCCCGGTGACTCGAGTCAAGATGGGGAAGAGGGGAGCTGGGATGGGGGGCAGGGGAAGGGGAGGAGGGAGAAGGATATTTCTGGCAAGATATCTATGACAGTCTTGGCGGATAGTGAAGCAGAGCTATATTGGAGGTCCGAAGTTCATGTAGAGGCCCACAGCATGTGCCTTCCTATGAGTAGTGCAGGATAATGGCTGAAGCAAAATGACACAACGGTCGTATATTATTGTTGCCACCACGCAATAGGTATATAGTCAGCAGTTCACCCAATATACACTATGCTGTTGCCAGATTGTTCACATTACATTGCTTGCAAAGGACGGGAGTAAATACTCCTGGTTCTCGGCATACAGACAAACCCAGTCCTTTATCACCATCATTCCATGAGTATGTATGCAGTATATCACCTGGTATGCCTCACTCATTTGCCAGGATGCTATTGCTGTGCTGCATACACAAGGAAGAGAGTAAGTCCTTACAAGTTAGTTTTGCTGGTATATAAGGCAATGTGAGCTCTCGCCTGCATATGCTTAGTCAATGTAATGCGGGCAATACCTCTGTTGTTGACTTGTCATAGCTTCCCTCCTCCGGGTACTGGCACCGTATTATTCCGATAACTGTATGCCATACATCCAGCCTGCCTCAGCTCTCCTTCACCGCTTTCCCTGATGCATACATCCCGTGGCTCCACTCTCCCACAAATCACCATCCGTAAGGCATTGCCGGGGTATCGCGGGCGGCATCACGTGACGCTGATGACGTTAACGCGTTTCGCAAACAAAAAGGTGCGTAGCTTCGTCTGGACGTATGAGTGGTTCACAGCCCGCTCCTTTTCAAAGCGTCACCGCTGTGGCTGGAGACCGCCCCCTCACATCTTAAAGGAACAATTCGTGATTGTCTTTCTCACGTTATTGCACTAATAGAATCACTTCTTTCTCACATATAAGACAAATTGCACTCTCCTAGCCTCCATGTTGGGGACTGACTTCCCCCATGGCTGGGTCCAGAGTGGAAGATAATAGGGAGGGGAGGGGAAAAGTGGAAACAAGGGGAAGGAAGGATAGAAAGAAAACATTGATTACTTTAAAAGGTAAATAATATCTAGCACCCTAGCTAAGCTACTCTATGGTGCTAATTTTTAACTAACCCTATTTATGTATTCTTATTTATGTGAATTGACAGAAACTTTGTATTCATTGATCCTGTAGAGTGTCACTCAATTGACCATCCTTTGGTTCCACCGGCTGTGGTGGGGCATTCTTTAAGTGTCTTGTAGTTAGGTCAGAGTGACACGGCAGAAATTGTACATACAGGTGACCTTAGAATGCCTTAGTGAGCACCAGGATTATCCCCCATCTTCCTTTTTTTGTATTAGTTATATGGGACCACTAGGGTCCATTCGGGGGAAGTATCAGTTTTTTACTACTACTAGGGCCAGCCCATCTAATCGCAACTCTTGGCTATTTTGCACAAAAAAACCTATTACACTTTTAGGACATGGCCTTTGTTCTAGGAGAGGATACAGACCAGGAAAAACGGGGAGCCTTCCAAGGGAACCCCACGGTTGATCTGAGCATTGAAGAGGAAATTCGGGAAAAATTTAAACAACACAGAAAATTACTGACAAAACATTTTAATAGGAAGTGGGATGTGGGATGTGACTTTTTTGGAGACGTATATCCAACATAAAATTATCCCACAAGGGTTACGGGACAAAGTGGTCCCAGCAGAACATTTACACAATGAACGTTTCCTAAATAAGTGGAAAACATTATGCATTGAGCATGGGTTATCAGTTATGAGATTGATAGTGAGGAGAAGGAGCAACTTTTAGAGCTGTCATCACTCATAGCACAAAGCTCACAGGACTTAGACCCATTTAAAGATTCAAAAGAGTTTTTAAAACAGAACGAACTCCTGAAAAAGGAGATAGAGAAGGTACAGCACAATTTAAAGGTAACAAAGCAATCTAAGTTTAGGAGAGATTTGAGTGATTGGGAAAAGGGTGAGATATTTGATCCCCGAGGCTCACGAGTAGGCTCCCAATCGGGAGGCGAAAACTCTCCGAGTGACACTGAGCGAACGAGAGGGGTGAGTTTTTTAGAACCAGGAGAGGAGGAAGAGGAAACAATAGATACCCAACCTCCCTTCAAAAACCCGAAAAAAGTGGGAACCAAGCAGACACAAAAACAAAGAGAAAAAGAGACATCCCAAGTGGGGAACAAAAGGGGGCACAAGGACAAGGGGCCAAAAAAGCCAATGTCAATGATGAGTCACGTAAATACCCAGGGGGGGCGATATGAAAGTCATTAACTTATCTAAGTTCCCATTAACAACTGAACACGTCCAGCTGCTACAAAGGGGAATGTCTTTCTCCCCAACCAACAATATTGACGAGTTTACGGTGTATAAAGGCAGAAGAAAAACCAACTGGGGATGACCAGGAAGTACTGGACATACTCAATTCTTTATTAGAAGAGAAAGAGGAGATGGAAAGAGGGGAGATTATTTCCAAGTGAAAGGCCAAAATGAATATCAAATCCCTCAAAATGCCACCTATAGCTAAGAATAAATGGCTAAGTCTCTTCTTGGAAATGTTAAAAAAGATCTAGGCTCCCTCCAGTGGGAGGGGGGCAAAACTGACAATCTGTCCAAGCAGGAGAGGGCAGCTTTGAGAGAACTACAAGAACTACAAGAAGACAACCATATAGTGATCAAAAAAAGCGACAAAGGGGGGTATGTCATCATACTAGACGGCAAAATGTATGAAGGTGAAGTAAAGCGCCTCCTAGGAGAAAGGGACACATATAGTCTACTTGAGCAGGGCCCCTTTCCTGAAATTAAGGCTACAATCAATGAAAAGTTGAGGTTTGCAAAGGAGGAAGGATTGTTGACCAAAAGGGAGTTTGATTATCTGAAAGTGGAGGACTATAATGTCCCCACTTTTTATATAATCCCGAAGGTACATAAAAATCTGAAGTGCCCCCCGGGATGCCCAATAGTGTCGGCAATATAAGGCCCACTAGATAGAATCGGTATATACCTGGATCTAATGCTAAAAGACATCGTTACGTGCCTAAAGTCCTACATCCAGGATACCAGAGATGTTTTGGCAAAATTAAGAGACATAAAAGGGATGTGGCTGGTAGTAGTGGATGTCAAATCCCTATATACTTCAATCCCCCATGGATGTGGCCTCAGAGCGGCAGAGGAATATTTGCATGAACACTATTCAGAATGCGGACCTCAAAATGAATTTATATTGGAACTTTTGGAGTTTGCACTTAAAAACAACTGTTTCCAATACCTCAAGAAGTACTAACGGCAGATAAGGGGCACATCCATGGGGGCTTCCTGGGCTCCAGCATATGCCTGCTTCCATTTGGGTCAGTGGGAAGAACATGATGTATACACTACTCAGATGTACCTTGGCCACGTGCATACGTGGCTAAGATACATAGATCTCATACTTCTCCTGTGGAAGGGTGACCTTGCTGAGTTGCATGATTTTATAGAGGTTCTCAAAACAAACGACAGGAATATACGTTTAACGTATACCTACAGTGACAAAAAAATATCCTTCTTGGACCTTTGGGTTTCAATAGAGGGGGCTCACTAATGACCAGCACGTATAGGAAGGAAACATCGGCTAATACATTATAAGCCGACAGTCATCATCCTAGATGGCTAAAGGATGGCATACCAGTGGGTCAATTCCTTTGTTTGAAGTGCAACTGTTCCAAGAGTGAGGATTACGCAAAAGAAAGCAGGGAACTTTACACAAGATTCCGGGAAAGAGGCTATACACATGGCCAATTAAGAAAAGCCAAAAGGAAAGTGGGGCGATGGGATCAGAGTGAACTATTGCAACCCAGATCCATGGAGGGACAGGGAAATGTATGTGAGGGTGCAGGTGTTTCTACTTTTCCTCCCCTGAGGGTAATTACACAGTTTGGTTCCCAGTGGAACGACGTCCGACAAGTTTTGGACAAGCACTGGGCGTTACTGACTAGTGCCCCGGGGGTGGCAGAAATCATTGGACCCTCACCCAAAATCGTTGCCAGGAGGGCCAGAAATTTGGGGGACATGTTGAATAGATCAGAGTACACAAAGGAGACTGAAAAGACATGGCTATCGGACTTCCCTAGGAGCAAAGGAATGTTCCCCTGTGGGCGGTGCCAGGTATGCCCATATGTGGTTAGGACAGACACGTTCTGTGATTCACAAAGAAAGAAATCATACCAAATCCATTGCTTGGTGAATTGCTCCACGGAGAGTGAGCTATATGGTCACATGTCCCTGTGGTAAAATTTACATAGGGAAAACAAAGCGACCATTAAAAACACGCATGGGAGAACACATGCATGAGATTAAAGCAAAGGACCCAGAAAAACCATTGGCACGCCATTTTGCACAGGCCCATGGGGGAAATCTGTATGGGATGACAGTTAAAATCATCTATGCACTCAATTTAGCAGCCAGGAGGGGGGATTTCAACCGGATTTTATTACAGAAAGAAAAATCCTGGATATATAAATTGGGTTCTGTGGCCCCACTGGGCCTGAATACAGAACTCAATTTACAGGTATTCCTGGAACCATAGGATATAATTCATACAAACATTTAAAAGAGTGTAAATATGTAGATACACGATACCTTGTCATATTCCCAAAAGTAGACATAGTGATTTTAATTTACTAGCTTGGACAGGGACTTTGGTGGGGACATAATATGTAGGAGACCTCCCTTGAATGGGTGGGACAGAATAGGGTAGTTGTATTATACTTCACCCGCTATATTAGAATGCTCAAGAACATAAATGTGTCCTCTTACAAGATCAGCCTCAAGCCTTAATTACCAAATAATGTCAATTCACATAAATAAGAATACATAAATAGGGATGGTTAAAAATTAGCACCATAGATTAGCTTTGCTAGGGTGCTAGATATTATTTACCTGTTAAAGTAATCAATGTTTTCTTTCTATCCTTCCTTCCCCTTGTTTCCCCCTTTCCCCTTCCCTCCCTATTATCTTCCACTCTGGACCCAGCCATGCGGGAAGTCAGTCCCCAACATGGAGGCTAGGAGAGTGCAATTTGTTTTATATGTGAGAAAGAAGTGATTCTATTAGATTATTAGATTCTATTAAAAGCGTAGCCGCGACCTTGAGCGTCTGTGGCACAAGACTAAGTCCCTGAAAGACTTCAACCAATACAAATCTGCCCTCCATAAATACAATTCTTGCCTCCACACTGCCAAGCAGACCTATTTTACCACTCTTATTAACACCTTCTCATCCAGTCCCCGTCAACTCTTCTCTACCTTCAACTCCCTACTTCGTCCTCCACCGCTTCCGCCCACTAACACACTCACTGCCCAGGAGGTTGCTAACCACTTCAAAAGCAAGATTGACACAATTCGTGACGAAATCTCCACTCTACAGGCATCCTCCCCAGTTGACACCCCATGTCAACAAGCACAATCGACACTATCCTTATTCAAACCTGCTACTATAAACGAGGTTGCCAAACTCCTTTCTAATGCCCACCTAACCACCTGTCCACTGGACCCTATTCCCTCTCAAATACTACGCTCACCCTCTGACTCTATCCTGCACTCTCTAACTCACATCTTCAACCTCTCCCTCTCTTCTGGCATCTTCCCCAATGCTCTAAAACATGCATTGGTCACCCCCATACTCAAAAAGCCATCCCTGGACCCTACCGATCTAAACAATCTGCGTCCTATCTCCTTGCTCCCCTTTTCTTCCAAACTCCTAGAACGCCTAGTCTACAACCAACTGAGTGACCACCTTGTTAAGAACAACCTACTGGACCCCCTTCAATCTGGATTTCGCCCTCAACATTCCACAGAAACTGCCCTTCTTAAACTCACAAATGACCTACTAACTGCAAAAACCAATGGACACTTCTCTATACTCCTACTCCTGGATCTTTTGGCTGCCTTTGATACTGTCAACCACCCCCTCCTCCTCAAAAAACTTTAATCCCTCGGTCTTTATGACTGTGCTCTTCAGTGGCTCTCGTCCTACCTATCCCATCGCACTTTCAGAGTAACCTACAATTCTACCTCCTCCTCTCCTCTTCCCTTCTCTGTTGGGGTCCCCCAAGGTTCTGTTCTTGGACCCCTCTTATTTTCAATATACACCTCTTCCCTGGGTCGGCTGATAGCCTCCCACGGCTTTCAATATCATTTCTACGCTGATGATACCCAAATCTACCTCTCCACCCCCCAACTCACCCCATCAGTCTCCTCACGTATCACTAGCTTATTAACAGACATATTAGCCTGGATGTCCCACCACTTTCTTAAACTCAACTTATCCAAAACTGAACTCATAATATTTCCTCCCCCACGTTCCAGTTCCCCCGACTTCTCTGTCAAGAGCAATGGCACAACCATCCACCCATCCCCACATGTCAGGGTGCTTGGTGTTATCCTGGACCATGAACTCTCCTTTTGGCCCCACATCCAATCACTTTCTAAGGCTTGCCGCCTCAATCTACGCAACATCTCTAAAATACGTCCCTTCCTAACCAATGAAACCACAAAGTTTCTGATTCACTCCCTGGTCATCTCTCATCTCGACTACTGCAACTCCCTCCTCACTGGTCTACCTTTAAATAGACTAGCCCCTCTCCAGTCTATCATGAATGCCGCTGCCAGACTCATCCACCTTACAAACCGTTCAACGTCTGCCACCCCCCTCTGCCAATCCCTCCATTGGCTGCCACTCGCCCAACGAATTAAATTTAAAATACTAACAATCAGCTACAAAGCCATCCACAACTCTGCTCCCAGCTACATCACCAACCTTGTCTCAAAATACCAACCTAACCGTCCTCTTCACTCCTCCCAAGACCTCCTGCTCTCAAGCTCCCTCATCACCTCCTCTCATACTCGCCTCCAAGACTTCTCCCGAGCCTCTCCCAACCTCTGGAACTCCCTACCCCAATCGGTCAGAATGTCCCCAAATCTATCCACCTTCAAGCGATCCCTGAAAACTTTTCTCTTCGGGGAAGCCTATCCTGCCACCACCTAATAACTACACTCCTTTTTTCTCAATCAGCTCATCCCCCGTAGTTTACTGCCCTTTTGTATCATTTAACCCTCCCTCCTAGATTGTAAGCTCTAACGAGCAGAGCCCTCTGATTCCTCCTGTATTGAATTGTATTGTAATCGTACTGTCTGCCCTAATATTGTAAAGCGCTGCGCAAACTGTCGGCGCTATATAAATCCTGTATAATAATAATAATAATTAGTGCAATAACGTGAGAAAGACAATCACGAATTGTTCCTTTAAGATGTGAGGGTGTGGTCTCCAGCCACAGCGGTGACGCTATGAAAAGGAACGGGCTGTGAACCGCTCATACGTCCAGACAAAGCTACGCACCTTTTTGTTTGCGAAACGCGTTGACATCATCAGCGTCACGTGACGCCGCCCGCGATACCCCGGCAATGCCTTACGGATGGTGATTCGTGGGAGAGTGGAGCCGCGGGATGTATGCATCAGGGAAAGCAGTGAATGAGAGCTGAGGCAGGCTGGATGTATGGCATACAGTTATCGGCATAATACGGTGCCAGTACCCGGAGGAGCGAAGTCAACAACAGAGGTATTGCCCGCATTACATTGACTAAGCATATGCAGGCACCAGGTGAGAGCTCACAATGCCTTATATACCAGCAATACTAACTTGTAAGGACTTACTCTCGCCCTTGTGTATGCAGCACAGCAATAGCAGCCTGGCAAATGAGTGATGCATACCAGGTGATATACTGCATACACACCTATGGAATGATGGTGATAAAGGACTGGGTTGGTCTATATGCCGAGACCCAGGAGTATTTGCTCCCGTCCTTTGCAAGCAATGTAATGTGAACAATCTGGCAACAGCATAGTGTATATTGGGTGAACTGCTGACCATATACCTATTGCGTGGTGGCAACAATAATATACGACCGTTGTGTCATTTTGCTTCAGCCATTATCCTGCACTACTCATAGGAAGGCACATGCTGTGGGCCTCTACATGAACTTCGGACCTCCAATATAGCTCTGCTTCACTATCTGCCAAGACTGTCATAGATATCTTGCCAGAAATATCCTTCTCCCTCCTCCCCTTCCCCTGCCCCCCATCCCAGCTCCCCTCTTCCCCATCTTGACTCGAGTCACCGGGGTTGGTTGCACACTAGGGACACCCATACAGAGAGTATTGATAGATAGTATACGGGGGATTCCCGTGGGTTGTCCTAGGTGTGCACCTAAACTGGCGTCCGGACGAATTGTCTACTGTTTGTTATGTGTATTGTCACTCAGTGTTTGTCTTTACATGTTTGTCGTTAGGTGGTAAAGGGCCAATTGGACCCTGCTTTCATGAGCCCTTAACGTGGTGCATCTATTTTGTATATTTACAATAATAAAGCAACTTTGTATGTATTCATTGACCCTGTAGAGTGTCACTCAATTGACCATCCTTTGGTTCCACCGGCTGTGGTGGGGCATTCTTTAAGTGTTATTGTGTACTGCCTCAAGTAAGAAGTGAGGGTCTTCCACGACTAACAAAGAAGGAGAACAAGACTGATCAAGAGCAGGATCCTCTAGGTCATGTAGACCTTAAAGCTTTGGCACAACAAGATTCCACATTGCTGCCGAAGAGCTTGATTGTCCATGCTAAAATATTACATCGAGAATGGAGTCGGTTACTGTTGAGAGATGGTCTGCTATACAGAAGAAGCTTTGGTGATGAATTTGAGGAACCTGGCAACTATTCCTTCCAGGAAAACATTGCACGTCAGTCCTGGTGTCTTTGCACGATGAACATGGACATTTAGGCATAGAGAGAACCTAGTCAGAGATAGGTTTTATTGGCCAGATATGAGGAGGTAAATAGAGAACTACTGTTGTTCCTGCCTGCCTTGCATTCAGAGAAACACTCTTCCAGTTCGAGCTGCCCATATGGAGCATTTACAGGGTCAGGGCCACATGGAGTTGGTATGTATTGACTTCCTGTGCCTGGAACCAGATACCGGTGGAAGAGGCAATATCTTGGTGGTGACTGATTATTCAACCGGATAGGCTCAGGCTTATCTGACAAAAGATCAGAAAGCGACTATGGTGGCAAAGGTACTGGTGGAGAAATTCTTCGTTCATTATGGGTTGCCTGTTCAAATCCATTCTGATCAAGGAAGAGATTTTGAAAGTCGGCTCATACATCAGTTGTGCAAGTCGTTGGGTATTAAAAAGTCTCAAACTACACCTTATCACCCACAAGGGGATCCTCAGCCTGAGAAATTTAACAGGACTCTGCTGAATATGTTGGGGACCTTGCCCACTGAAAAGAAGCAACAATGGGGAAATCACATTTCCACTATGGTACATGCTTATAACAGTACTGTAAGTGATGCGACTGGATACTCACCCTATCCCCTTATGTTTGGAAGAGAGGCTAGACTTTCAATTGATCTGGTTTTCAGAACATCTGTTAATGATACCTCTTTGACCTCTCACAAGGGTTAAGTGGATCGGTTGCGCAAGAACGTAAAGCAAGCTTATGAGAAGGCTATGCAGCACGCTACTACTCGGGAATTGAGGAATAACAGGAATTTTAATCTCAAAGTGAAGGTGCAAGATCTACAACCAGGGGATAGAGTGTTGTTAAAGAATCTAGGTGTACCAGGCAAGCACAAATTGGCTGACCATTGGAGGCCTCAACCTTATGTCATCTGCAAGCAGCTTCCAGGGTTGCCAGTGTACCAGATTAAGCCAGAAGGGGAGACGGGCCCTCTCAAGATATGGCACCGTAATCATCTACTTTCTTTGTCAGGTGCAGTTTGGGTACCTCCTTGTTCTCCTGCACCTTCTCCGGATTCAGGTCCCCCCAGGACCCGATCTCGACGGAAACTTCCTACTAGGCCTGCCTGGCCATTTTGAGATGACAGTGAAGATGAAGAGTACCCTCCTTGTTGTGGGCCCCAGTTGTTATCCCTGAGACAGAAATTCGGCTTTGGTTCAAAAGACAAACACCAATGAGAGAGATGAGGAGACCACAAATCTCCCTTGGGCAGAAGAGGAATGCTCCACCGTTAACTAAGAGGGGAGATGCTCCTTCAAGTGGAAGTATCCGGCCAGTTCCTAGTCTTGAGCGAGGGGATTTAATTAGTTTCACTGATAAAAGCCTACATGTGGTGAAACCTACCAGTGACTCTGCAAATGAAACAGCCTTGTCAAAAGGAGAAGAGAACAAGAGAGAAGGATTAGATTGTGATATTATTGATGAACCTGGTTCCACTTTTCTTGGGCCTGAGCCCCTTTTTCCAGTAATCAGTCCTGAGAAGAATCATTCAAATATGAGTCGCACTATCCAGCACCTTCAATCAAAAAGTGCACAGGTGGGTGAAATAAAAGTAAACTGTATCAACAAATGTTCATATACACAGTAAAACAGTCCCAGTATTCATCACCCAAACATTTAGGAGATTCCATGCTGTGACGTAAGAAGACCTGTCAAAGACAAAGGCCTGGGCTTGGGTATTAAACCAGCGTATGTTCGACCCTCTATAGCAAAGGGTCAACTGCATCTGGTAAGCAGACAATCCTGTTCCTGGTGGTGGGATTATCACAAGAGGATTTTCCTGTTTGGGTGATGGACGATGGGACTGTTTTTTTACTATGTATATGAACATTTGTTGATACAGTTTACGTCTATTTCACCCACCTGTACACTTTTTGATCGAAGGTGCTGGATAGCGCGACTCATATTTGAATCATTCTTTTGGACTGTGTGTATCTCCCAGAAGAGTGGCAGCTGCATTCAATCACATTGTTATTCACTTCTTATAATATTATTTTGCTTGTTTGTTTTAGAGATCAACATGGTATTTTCTTTTTGATTTATGATTCCTAAAAAAAATCCTACTCCAGCAACAAGTCCTGAAAAGAATCCTACTGCAGCAACAAGTCCTGAAAATAATCCTATTCCAGAAACAAGCCCTGAAAGAGCCATGGAAAGAGTACTGTATCAAAACTGGGAAAAAGTCCTCCTGTCCAGTTAAGAAGAAACATACACCCCCCTAGAAGGCTTACTTATGACACATTGGGGGAGAACTCTGACAGATTAATTTCCACTATTCAAAGGTGCGATTCTATATCCGACCCTGTTGCCATCAATTGGGCAAAAGGTGACCTCAATGTGGCCTCTGACACTACTGGGTGGGACACAGCTATTGCCCTGGCCTGTCAGAAAACTGATTACGAATTTACCGAGAATGTATATAAGTGGTTTAAACAAAATCCAGATGTTTGTCAATATTTGTTGAATTTAAATGCTGGTTAAGATTGATTAATCAGATTTCTTCCTTAAGTGGTAGTTGAAAATCCCTGAGTATTTGGGGACCAAAGACTTTAAGTGGGGGGAAAATGGTTATACACACTCCTGGCAAAAAAAAAGAAACTTCTGCTATGAAGTTCAATGCAGCTGTTTCCCCTAGTGCCCGTTTGTTGATCTGTGACTCTAACAATACAGGAGAGAGATGCACTCTGGGGTTGTAGTTTACTTGTGAGGATTTGCCCCCTGGCTGTACTGGGAGAGAACTACATCTACCAAAATGCTGTGGAGCAGAGGAGGGTTTCTAGGAGGAGATGTGCCTCATGGGAGAGACTATTTAAGCAGAGGCTTGAGGCCTAAACACTCTCTCTGGACGGCGTGGATCTGTAAGCAGGAAATCTGTTGCTGAAAGTGGCAGAGTCGCAGCCTGCTTTCACAGACTGATCCACTCAGATATTCTTCAGGATGAAAGGCACAAAATGTAAAGCCGGTTGAGCTTAAACCGTGATAAAAAAATATAAACAATAAAAAATTATCACAGTGTCCACCAAAATGTTCATCTAATTCAGAAAAAATTAATAGTCTTTACATAAATATAATAAACGTTCGGCTGAAAAGTCAATAATAAATCCAAAGTGGCTAGTGAAAAGAAAATGTGCAAAAAGTGATGAAAGGCAAATGCTAAAAAAGCACACAAAAAGCAGCACAATTCGAATTAGAGATGTATTTCTCAAGCAGGTGTATAGACCTCTTCCTCTGATGCTTAGCTCATATTGACCACCACCAAGGAGCATGCACACCGTGTGGGGTAGAAGGCATGGGTACTCTTACCAATAGGTATGGACTCACTATTCCTAGTGGGTCAATCAGGCAGGCAGACATAACCCACTGCAAGGTGTAGTAGTAAACTCTTTCACTCTCCCAGGAGTAGGAATGCGGGACTCAGATGGATGGTGAAGACTTGCATCTGACCACACTGGCTCCTCTGCTGCTTCTTCCAGCAATGTCTCCTCACTACTTTCTCCCAACTCACCTCTCACCTGGAATTTCCTCAACCGCTTTTACATTTTGTGCCTTTCATCCTGAAGAATATCACACGGATTGTGGTTGCTGCTTTTTATTTCATTTCACTTTATATTTTTCCACACTATAGCGCGATACTGTTTTGAATTTTTGATCCACTCAGATACCCTGCAGGACTTCAGCGAGCAGCATGAATGACCTGTCCTGCAGCAAGCGGGGCCTGTTCCTGATCCATATACTCCACACGATAGATTCGGGAGAGCCGCGATGAGAGGAGGTGGAGGCTGATCCTAGAAGCCAGAGACCTGAGTGATCAACATCCGCATCATCTCCATCCATTTTATCAGCATCCTCAGTGATGGATACATCATCTGCATCCTCTGTTCCTGTGTGGTGAGCAGGTAAAAGCCCACCCTAACAGACACTGTGCACAGATAATCTGATTCTTCATATCTGCCATCATATCTACTAGTAGGAGAGGCCTAGTCATTAACTTTGGGAACAGAAGCGGAGTACAAGAATTCATACTTTAGATCTGGTTGTTGCTACATGTAGTTCCACATAGTAAAGTCAGTGATCACTGTGAAGCTTTCATTGTTCTGCTACAGAAAGAGTGCTTTATTCAATCATATTACACTTCCGTTGAGTTTACTTTGTTATATCAGCTTTTGTTTGGTATATACCATTTAATCTACAAAAGCTAGCTGAAGATCAACAGAACTGTCAAACAAGGAACATTGAACTACAACTACTCTTCATTCTTTTCCCCCAGCCTATTGCATTAGGGTGTGCACCCCAGAGCACAAACATGTATGTGTATGAGCAGAACAGTGGACATTGTCAGTATAGCAGAGATAGATATCAGTAGTTTTTATTTGTATTTTTTTATAATTTTTTTTTACAATTTTTATTTTTTTAATTATTTTTTACAATATTCCTTTTTTAATTATTTTTTTAGGAGCTCTGTTGGGGGCCTTTGAAGTATCAAGGGTCTAAATAGAGAGAAAGGGACTGAGGACAGTCCCTTTCTCTGCAGCCTGTTCATTCACAAACTGAAGCATAGTAAACCTCGTTTACTATACTTCAGTTAAGAATGAACACAGGAGCGATCGGTACAGATCACTCACTGTGTTCATTCATCCATCATGATATATCGTCCGCAGCAGGGGAGAGGAGAGGGAGGAAGCTGGCAGCATTGCAGAGGGGAGATAGGGGATATCAGGAAGCAGGGGGAATCAGCACTGCACAGGGTGATTAGGGTGTGCCTAGGCACACCCTGTGCGCACACCTATGCCCTTAGAGCAGGTTGAATATTGCTGCATTTATTATTCTGGTGTTGTACTTGTTTATCTACTGTTTGCTAGTGTTATACTTGTTTATCTGCTGTTGGCTGGTGTCATGTGAGTGAGCAATAGAGAGTTGTGTGGCACTTCAGGAGTCATTCCCCTACTCTCTGGTGCCCCACTCCCATGCACAGTATATTGAAATATATATATATATATATAGACTGGTTGACTCTTCAGAGTCATAATTAACATACCATATCATTCACTTGTATGTAACCTTTATCCGGTTATGAGAATCATTTGATTTGCTTAACCTTACCCTGGTGAGCCAAAGTTCTTCCCCAAATATATACTTTGAGTACACGTTTGATTTATCTCAATCTTGTGTATTCCATTACTATGTCTTTACTCAAAGGGGAACTAACACTATGAGTAAACCCAGTGTGTCAGAGGTGGCAGAGGACTCAGTCAGGGAAACTAGAGGGGGATTGATTTATCTTGCGACCCTCAAGAACATATTTTTATTACCTGTTGATATTTTAGTAGATCCAATATTTTTCTGCTTCCTTTAATAGACCAAACTGTTCAGAAAAAGCAGCAGTTGGAGGGCTGGAACAAACTACATCACGCTGCCTATAGTGCTTACAGTGCTCAGCTTTTATTTAAATGGTATATGCCTTTCACTTATAATTGCTAAAAATTCTTAGCTGGAGTTGGGCTTTAATTAGTTTTTTCTCTTATTGAAAGTCCATTTAAAGCTGAACTCCAAGCAAGGAAAAAATCACTGGGATATATTCCTCAATAGCTACAAGGATACAAAGGATGTAAAGTTTCACACTAGATTGCTGTAAGATCCATCCGTATCAGTGTTGCCAACCGCCCGTAAATTCACGGACAGTCCGTAAAAACAGGGCAGTTTTTCGGGTGTCCGGAAAAGTCCGTAGCAGCCGAAAAGTGCCAGTAAAAATGGTGGCCATCGGCTCAGGTCAGAGCTGTGCATGTGCAATCACGCAAATCCCTGAGTGGCGAGTGAGAAGATCCGATCCTGACCCTGAGACAAGTTGGACGACCACTCCTCCTGCTGCCAGCTAGTGCCTCTGCCCAGCCCATCCGCACTCAAATGAGGTTACTGCATTTTTCCGCCAAATCACCGCCAGCCAGCACCTGACCAGAGCAGACGCTCCGGATGGATGGATCCTCCTGATTCCTGCCTGCCTCCCTGCTCTGGGTGACCCTGCAGCCCTCCTGGTGACAGTGGTGAGTGCAGTACGCTTCCTCTTCAAGCCAGCCAAAAGAGTCGGGACAGTGAGTGTGTAACTGCTTGATACCCACACTGTCTGTGCTCACTGTGACAGACAGCGGCGAGCCAGGCTGCAGGAGTCTCTCTCTCTTAGTGTGAGTGTGCACTGTATGAGTGCAGTGTGCACTGGATAAGTGGCAGGAGGTAATGGAAGGATGGTGTAATGGAAACAGGAGGTGATGGGGATGGTGTGATGGAGATGGAGGGATAGGGACAGGAAGTGATGGGGGATTGTGTGATGGAGACAAGAGGTGATGGAGGGATGGAGACAGAGGGATGGTGTGGTGGAGATGATGGGTGATGGAGGGATGGAGACTGGAGGGATAAAAAAAGGAGGTGATGGAGACAGGAGGTCTTTAGAAGTGGGGACATAAATTCTGGTGATCCTAGTGGCTACCAGGGATTTTACCTCACTTTCTGTGGTGGTTATGGAACAGAAATTAAGGGGAAATCTCTATAATTTGACAAAAACTGATGGACTCAATAATCTGCCTTTATTATATTGAAAATAACAGAAATATTTTTTTTACCTTGCTATCTACCTTAAATCACATTGCCATTTGCACAGTGTACTTGCTTGCAGCCTAAATACTGAAATTTGCACTGAAAACTGTAATTTTGTAACTTTTGTAAAATGCCAGTAAAAACTTGGCTGTGCCAGTAAATTTTAGTCGTTGTAGTAAATTTCAATATGGTAGGTTGGCAACACTGATCCGTATCCGTATATATACAAAGTACGCCAAGTACTTCAAGTAAGAATACACATGCTTCTTGTATTTAGACAAACAGGATTTGCTCATCCCCATGTCCATGTACACTATATTACCAAAAGTATTAGGACACCCGCCTTTACATGCACATGAACTTTAATGGCATCCCAGCAAAGTCGGCTCTAAGCTTTGTGAGGCCTTAGGTGTAATTTAGACATAAGGCCCAACTCACGTCCGTAATAGAAAAAATAATTCAAGCGATAAAAATCAATTGCATATACAGGGAGTGCAGAATTATTAGGCAAGTTGTATTTTTGAGGAATAATTTTATTATTGAACAACAACCATGTTCTCAATGATTCCAAAAACTCATTAATATCAAAGCTGAATATTTTTGGAAGTAGTTTTTAGTTTGTTTTTAGTTGTAGCTATTTTAGGAGGATATCTGTGTGTGCAGGTGACTATTACTGTGCATAATTATTAGGCAACTTAACAAAAAACAAATATATACCCATTTCAATTATTTATTTTCAGCAGTGAAACCAATATAACATCTCAAAATTCACAAATATACATTTCTGACATTCAAAAACAAAACAAAAACAAATCAGTGACCAATATAGCCACCTTTCTTTGCAAGGACACTCAAAAACCTGCCATC
>BLSH010171701.1:112207-127054 GCA_018402905.1 Glandirana rugosa
ATCTCGTACGATCGTAACTGTGGTCGTAACTTTATCTCCTGTGACTATGGTCATGAGAATTATGTGACACACGTCTTAATAATCCGTTTAATCATAAAACTGGTGTAGTAGGAGAAATACGTACAACAGAATGAGGTTCGACATATCCGAGCTTTCGGATGATGGTTAATTCGTATAATCCACTACACGTAGAGTCATTACTCTTCCCCACACCAAATTACTGTAGTTGTGGGATATAGTCCACACGTATTAATAATCCGTTGAAGGAAAGGAAACCGTTTTACCCAGTTTTCTTCCTGAACCGTCCGAGGCTTTTCAGTTTTTATCACTCTATAGAACGTCTCCCTACGTCGTTAGAATTTTAACGGTTCGAAGACTTCGCACTAGTAGCTTGTTAGTTCGCAAAGTAAGTTTTATCGGTTGTCCCAGCGTTCTTCGCACACCTTTTTGGTTCCGCGTTTTATTTTGAATGAAACGCTTGATTGTTCGATGATCACGCTTCAGAAGCTTGGCAATTTTAAGATTGCTGCATCCCTCTGCAAGATATCTCACTATTTTTGACTTTTCGGAGCCTGCCAAGTCCTTCTTTTGACCCATTTTGCCAAAGGAAAGGAAGTTGCCTAATAATTATGCACACCTGATATAGGGTGTTGATGTCATTAAACCACACCCCTTCTCATTACTGAGATGCACATCACCTAATATGCTTAATTGGTAGTAGGCTTTCGAGCCTATACAGCTTGGAGTAAGACAACATGCATAAAGAGGATGATGTGGTCAAAATACTAATTTGCCTAATAATTCTGCACACAGTGTATTAAGAGTACTGGTATCAGTGTCCTCTATTTCAATGCTGGTGTCAATGCTAGCATGCTCTAGTGCTGGTGTCATTGTGCTCTATCTCAGCGCTGGTGTCATTGTGCTCTATCTCAGCGCTGGTGTCATTGTGCTCTATCTCAGTGCTGGTGTCATTGTGCTCTATCTCAGCGCTGGTGCCATTGTGCTCTATCTCAGTGCTGGTGTCATTGTGCTCTATCTCAGAGCTGGTGTCAGTGTGCTCTATCTTAGCGCTGGTGTCAGTGTGCTCTATCTCAGAGCTGATGTCATTGTGCTCTATCTCAGTGCTGGTGTCATTGTGCTCTATCTCAGCGCTGGTGTCAGTGTGATCTATCTCAGTGCTGGTGTCATTGTGCTCTATCTCAGCGCTGGTGTCAGTGTGCTCTATCTCAGTGCTGGTGTCATTGTGCTCTATCTCAGCGCTGGTTCAGTGTGCTCTATCTCATTGTTGCTCTCAGTAACCTCTCTCTCTCTCTGTGCTGGTGTCAGTATACACTCTCTCAGTGCTAGTGTCAATGTCCTCTATCTCAGTGCTGGTGTCAGTATCCTCTATCTCAGTGCTGGTGTCAGTGCTCTGCCTCTCTGTGCTGGTGTCAGTACTCTGTCTTTCTCAGTGCTGGTGTCAGCGTACATTCTCTTAGCGCTCCTGTCAGTGCTCTGTCTCTCTCAGTGCTGGTGTCAGTGTCCTCTATCTCAGTGCTGGTGTCATTGTACACTCTCTAGGTGCTGGTGTCAGTGTCCTCTATCTCAGTGCTGGTATCAGTGTCCTCTATCTCTGTGCTGGTGTCAGTGCTCTGTCTCTCTCAGTGCTGGTGTCATTGTACACTCTCTCCATGCTGGTGTCAGTGTCCTCTATCTCAGTGCTGGTGTCATTGTACACTCTCTCAGTGCTGGCGTCATGGTACACTCTCAGTGCTGGTGTCTGTGTTCTCTATCTCAGTGTTGGTGTCAGTGTACACTCTCTTAGTGCCGGTCTCAGTGCTCTGTCTCTCTCAGTGCTGGTGTCATTGTAAGCTCTCTCAGTGCTGGTGCCAGTGTCCTCTATCTCAGTGTTGGCGCCAGTGTCCTCTATCTCAGTGCTGATGTCCGTGTCCTTTATCTCAGTGCTGATGTCAGTGCTCTGTCTCTCTTAGTGCTGGTGTCAGTGCTCTCTAGCTCAGTGTTGGTGTCAGTATCCTCTATCTCAGTGCTGTTGTCAGTGTCCTCTATCTCAGTGCTGGTGTCAGTTCTCTGTCTCTCTCAGTGCTGGTGTCAGTGTACACTCTCTCAGTGCTGGTGTCATTGTTCACTCTCAGTGCTGGTGTCAGTGTTCTGTCTCTCTCAGTGCTGGTGTCATTGTACACTCTCTCAGTGCTGGTGTCAGTGTCCTCTATTTCAGTGCTGGTGTCAGTGTCCTCTATCTCAGTGCTGGTGTCAGTGTTCTGTCTCTGTCAGTGCTGGTGTCATTGTATACTCTCTCAGTGCTGGTGACAGTGTACACTCTTTTAGTGCTGATGTCAGTGCTCTGTCTCTCTCAGTACTGGTGTCCGTGTCCCCTATCTCAGTGCTGGTGTCAGTGCTCCCTATCTCAGTGCTGGTGTCAGTGCTTCCTATCTCAGTGCTGGTGTCATTGTACACTCTCTCAGTGCTGGTGTCAGTGTCCTCTATCTCAAGGCTGGTGTCAGTGTCCTCTTTCTTAGTGCTGGTGTAATTTTGCACACTCTCAGTGCTGGTGTCAGTGTCCTCTATCTCATGGCTGGTGTCAGTGCTCTGTCTCTCAGTGCTGGTGTCATTGTACACTCTCTCAGTGCTGGTGTCAGTGCTCTCTATCTCAGTGCTAGTGTCAGTGTCCTCTATCTCAGTGCTGGTGTCATTGTGCACACTCTCAGTCCTGGTGTCAGTGTCCTCTATATTATGGCTAGTGTCTGTGCTCTGTCTCTCTTAGTGCTGGTGTCATTGTACACTCTCTCAGTGCTGGTGTCAGTGCTTTTTCTCTCTCAATCCTGGTGTCAGTGTACACTCTCTTAGTGTTGGTGTCAGTGCTCTCTATCTCAGTGCTGATGTCAGTGTCCTCTATCTCAGTGCTGGTGGTAGTTCTCTTAGTAACCTCTCACTGTCTGTGCTTGTGTCAGTATACACTCTCTTGATGCTAGTGTCAATGTCCTCTATCTCAGTGCTGGCGTCAGTGTCCTCTATAGGGATGAGTTGAACACCCACCGCCCTATTCGGTTTGCACCAGAACATGCGAACAGACAAAAAGTTCAGGGCGAACATCCAAACACCATTAAAGTCTATGGGACATGAATATGAAAAATCAAAAGTGCTAATTTTAAAGGCTTATATGCAATGTTATTGCCCTAAAAAGTGTATGGGGAACCGGGTCCTGCCCTAGGGGACATGTATCAATGAAAAAAAAAGTTTTTAAATCAATCGTTTTTTCAGGAGCAGTGATTTTAATAATGCTTAAAATGAAACAAAAAAAAACATGAAAAATCCCTTTAAATATTGTGCCTGGGGGGTGTCCTTAGTCTGTGTGTAAAAGGGCGCTTCTCTGTGAGGTGTAGAACATAGCCAGAGCAAAATTACATTTCCATAGGAAAAATTGTCATTTAAAATCGCAGCTGTAATGTATACAAAAAATTGCTGAAAAAAGTGCGTGCCCCCCCCCCCCAAGTCCAAACCAGGCTCTTTGGGTCTGGTTTGGATATTAAGGGGTACCCTGTGCCAAATTTTAAAAAAAATTGGCGTGGGGGTCCCCCTACAATCCAAACCAGACCCTTATCTGAGCATGCAGCCCTGGCCGGTTAGGATGGGGGGGGTGGCGAGCGAGCGCCCCCCTCCTGAATCGTACTACCAGGCTACATGCCCTCAACATGGGGAGTATGGGTGCTTTGGGGAAGGGGAGGCTCTATATCTATATAGAGCTATAATACAAAATAAAGGACTTCTCAAAAACTGCCTAATTTTTTTTTTTTACACTACACTCCTTTTTCGGTGAATGGGTAGGGGCACAATGTACCCCAAACCTGTTCACATGGGGGGGTCCTGATCTGGGGGCCCCCTTATTAAAGGGGGCTTCCAGATTCTGATAAGTCCCCTGCCCACAGACCCCCACAACCACCAGCCAGAGTTGTGGGGATGAGGCCCTTCTCCCAATCAACATGGAGACAAGGTGCTTTGGGGGGACCTCAAAGCATCCTCCCCATGTTGAGGGCATGTGGCCTGGTATGGTTCGGGGGGGGGGGGCGGTCGCTCGTCCCCACCCCTTCCTGCCATGCCAGGGCTGCGTGCTCGGATAAGGGTCTGGTTTGGATTTTGGGGGGCGCCACGCCATTTTTAAAAAAAAATTGGCGCGGGGTTCCCCTTAAAATCCATACCAGACCTGAAGGGCCTGGTTTGTATTTTGGGGGGAACCGCACGTCATTTTTTTTTTTACATTTTGGCACGGGGCTCCCCTTAAATTCCATACCAAACCTGAAGGGCCTGGTTTGGATTTTGGGGGAACCACACGTAATTTTTTTAACAATTTTGGCACGGGGTTCCCCTTAAATTCCATACCAGACCTGAAGGGCCTGGTTTGAATATTAGGGGGAACCGCACCTCATTTTTAAAAAAATTTTGGCACGGGGTTCCCCTTAAATTTCATACCAGACCTGATGGGCCTGGTTTGTATTTTGGGGGGAACCGCATGTCATTTTTGTTTTTCATTTTGGCACGGGGGTTCCCCTTAAATTCCGTACCAGACCTGAAGGGCCTGGTTTGGATTTTGGGGGAACTGCACGTCATTTTTTGTTTATTTTGGCGCGGGCCCTGCTGTTGTAAATTAGTTAAAAAATTGTGATAAAATTCCCTAGTCAAACAGGTGGCGGAAAAATTGTGCCTTGTGTGTTGGCGTTGCCAGAACACTGTAACCCCTTGCAGTTACTCTTGTTGGAATGAGGAACTGGGCCTGATGTAAATTAGTTTACAAATTCTTACGAAAGCCCCCAGTGAAACAGGTGGCCAAAAATTGGGCCTTGCTTGTTGGCGATGCCAGAACACTGTAACCCCTTGCAGTTACTCTTGTTGGAACTGGGCCTGATGTTGTAAATTAGTTTAACCACTTAAGCCCCGGAGCCCTTTTTTTTAAAATCAGCAACAAGTTTATTGAGATGTCATCTATGGTTACATACATTCATTGCACATGTATCATTGTAATTACAATCCATACAATCTCATTTGAGCTCCTAAGCAGAAAAACTCACATACATTCTGCAATATATTACCCCTTCCTTCTTGCACATTCCTGTTCATTACAAAAACATCCTATCCAATATCAACTCAATTGGAGCTAGTCCAGGCGTACTCAACCAATTCCCCTAAACCTTTTCAAATTTAAGGGGGCTTCCCCTGTGTTGATATATGAGTTTCTCATATCGCATCATTATGCCCACTTGCTCCAGCCACATTTTGGTTGATCAGGAGAGATCCAGTGTAAGAGTATCAGCCTACGAGCCTGGAATAACGCTGCCTCCTTTAAGTGTTTATCTGAAATAACGCTATCTAGCATACCCAGAATACAGTGTCTAGGATCCGTCAGGATAAATATCCCAAGGGCACTATTCACTGTTGCCACCACCGATCCCCAATATCGGTGGAGCTTTGGGCAGCGCCACAACAGATTAATTAAATCTCCCACCTCTCTATTACACCTTCCACAAATAGAATTGGGTCTTATTCCCATTTTTTGTAATTTAAGTGGGGTAAGATGCGTTCTCAGTAATATATATAATTGAGAAATTCTTTGTGCCACATTCAAAGAGCTCAGTCTCACATTTTGTAATGCTTCGTCCCATAGTTCCCCCCCCGGGATTTCCCCGACATCACTTTCCCATTGCTTGGCTCGCATGCATGACTGGGGTAATTGTCTAAATACATTGTAAGCAGTGAAGTATAGCAGCTTGAGATAAATCCCTTTGTAGACGAGGCCTGTTGCATCATATTGAACACTGGAGTGGGGGAAAGAACAGGATCATCCAAGGACCTCTGTGCCTTTACAGCATTTACAGTCTCAATTGCATATAGTAAAAGTGCATATTTTGCTGCACCCCATATCTAGACTGTAGTTGTACAAAGGACAGAAGGGCACCACTATCAAAGATATGTTTCAGATGCGTAATACCTAGCGCCCCCGCCACTTCTCAGCTGTTAGCAGTTTAAGTAGTTCAGGGTACGTGTGGTTGTCCCATATAGGGCTAAACATTGTGTAACCCTGCACCCCCTGTATCTGCTTGTTTTTTTCCCATTGTAGTAACTTGTATGTGGGAAATTGTTTATTCGGCTTAGAGAACAGCTGTGCCTCTAGACCCTCTGCTAATGATTGTGCTCCACTGAACTGTAACATTATGTCCATAATGGCATTTCCTTTAGTTTGGGACAATCCCGACAGTAGTTGTTGAAGTTGGGACGCTAGATAATATATCCATGGGTTCTGGAGGGCCAACCCCCCCCCCCCCCATGTCTTTGGGTTTTTGCAGTTGTTCCAATTTTATTCTGGCCGTTTTCCCTTCCAAAGAAGAGATCTGAAAATGGTGTTAACTACCCTAAATATTTTAAGGGGGATCACCACCGGGGAATTATGAAGGTGGTAGAGCAGCTGGGGCATCAGCACCATTTTGATCAGGTTTGCTCTACCCGCTACCGACAACCAGAGTTTGTTCCAAATCTTCACCTTATCCGTAAACTTAACTAGTAACGGTTGGATATTAAGATGGCAGAATTCCAATATGTGAGAGGAGATTATTATTCCCAGGTATTTGAATTCTTCAACTATGGGGACCGGACAGTAGTCCTCCAGTTGTGGCTGGACCCCTCGATCCAAAGGTAAAAGGACCGATTTGGACCAGTTAATCGTGAGGCCTGAAAATTTACCAAATTCCGTGATAACAGGCATGACAATCCGTGGGAAGTCAGCTGTGTCTCCTAACATGAGGAGCATGTCGTCTGCATTAAGTAGAATCTTCTCCTGTAGGTCGCCATATCTAAACCCCACTATATCGTTGTTATCTCTAATTTGTGCTGCCAAAGGTTCTATGGCGAGCGCAAAGAGCAGAGGGGATAAAGGGCAGCCCTGCCTGGTCCCCCTCCCCAACCTGAAGCTATCAGAGACTAGTCCACCCTCTCTTATCGACGCACGTGGCTGATGGTACAGCAGACATATCCATGATATAAAAATTTCCCCAAACCCAAATTTCTTCAGTACAGCCCATAGGTAGCCCCATTCTACGCTGTCAAATGCCTTGTTGGCATCCAATGACAACAAGACCCTGGCCCCCTCATTGTCAGCTGGGGTCTGCATGTTAACATAGAGACGTCTTAGGTTTACTGCAGTGGACTTATTGGGCATAGATCCCACCTGATCCTCAAGTCTGAGGTCAGCTATGACAGTGTTTACCCTTCTGGCCAGCACCTTCGCAAATTTCTTTATGTCAGTTTGCAAAAGAGAAATGGGAGTTGGGCTCTGTGGCCGGCTTGTCTGGCTTAAGAAGTAGGACAATACTCGCCCTAGACATAGAGTTGGGCAGCTGTTGTGTGCTTCTGGCCTCATTAAACACCTCTAAAAGCCTAGATAGTAACAAGTCTGGGTATTTCTGATATTTCTCTATGGGCAAACCATCATCACCCGGAGCCTTGGCCGCCGGGAACAGACCCACCGCCTCCTGCAGCTCCTCCAGGGTAAGAGGGCCATCCAAGGCCCCTCTGGGAGTCTGTGAGTTGTGGCAATAACACCTTCTGTAAGTATGCGTCAAGGTCCGCCGGCTGATAGGACACCCTCGAGGCGTACAGGTCCACGTAAAAGCACACCAACTCAGCCATAATGCCCTAGGGTGTATTGGTAAGTCTACCAGATGCCAACCGAAGGGCCCCTATTGGGGGTACGGACAGGCGGACATTAACAATCTTCGCCAGAAGGCGGATCGTCTCCTCCCCCTCCTCTGAGCCCTTTTTTTACACTTGTTGTTTACAAGTTAAAATAATTTTTTTTGCTAGAAAATTACTTAGAACCTCCAAACATTATATTATTTTTCAAACACCCTAGAGAATAAAATGGCGATCGTTGCAATACTATTTGTCACACGGTATTTGCGCAGCGGTCTTTCAAGCGAATTTTTTTTGGAAAAAAAATGCTTTTTTGAGTTAAAAAATAAGACAACAGTAAAGTTAGCTAAATTTTTTTGTATATTGTGAAAGAGGATGTTACGCAGAGTAAATAGATACCATACATGTTTGGGTTGAAAATTGCGCACACTTTCGGAATGGCGACAAATTCGGGTACTTAAAAATCACCATATGGTGGCGCTTTAATTTTTTTTTCTTAACACTGTTCCTTTAAAAAAAAAATCCTGTGATCTTGTCATAGTAATATATGGTGGCAGGTACACTTTATGGAAGGATGGGGGGTCTAAAAGACCCCCCATACCTCCTTTGCACTTCACAGTATTCAGATCGCCAAAAACGGTGATTCTGAATAGTAAAACCAGAGTAAACCAGAAGTGACGTTCTGACATTGCTTCCGGAAATGTACGAAGGAGTCCCGATTGAAGCCGATTCTGGCTTCCACAGGGACTCCACACAGCGGGCAAAAGTGTCGGATCGGAGCTCCGGTCTCCTGGTGGGACGGGAGACAGGAGAAAAGCGGCAGACGGTGGCGGGAGGGGGGGGGGGGGAATGGCCCCTCCCGCTCCCTGGGATAAAGACCGAGCGGCTTCCAAGCCGGATCGGCCATTGTCACCAGATAGCCAGCCGCCTGCTCTAAAAAACGATACCAGGGTATAGCCTGTAGCTGCAGACTATACCCCGATACTTCCACTTAAAGTTGCTGCCGTTTAGAAACGACAATTCGCGTTAAGTGGTTAAAAATTGTGATGACATGCTCCAGTCCAACAGGTGGTGAAAAATTGGGCCTTGGGTGTTGTCAGAGCCAGAACACTGTAACCCCTAGCAGTTACTTTTGTTGGGCGCAGGAAGGGGCCCTGCTGTTGTAAATTAGTGTAACCACTTAACATGAATCGCTGTTTATAAACGGTGGCTGCTTTAAGTGGAAGTATCGGGGTATAGTCTGCAGCTACAGGCTATACCCTGGTACCCCGACATTTTCCTACATGGAAAAATCATAATTTTTTTGTTATAAAACTAATACAAAAAACACAATATATAACCCATTTTTTGTTAAAATATAAAAGATGATGTTACGCCGAGTAAATAGATACCTAACATGTCACGCTATAAATTTGCGCACGCTTGTGAAATGGCGCTTAACTATGGTACTTAAAAATCTCCATAGGTGATGCTTTAAAAATTTTTTTACAGGTTACCAGTTTAGAGTTACAGAGGCGGTCTAGTGCAAGGATTCTTGTTCCCGCTATAATGTTCGGGGCGATACCTCATATGTGGTGTGAAAATAGTTTACATATGCAGGCGCAACCCACGTATGCGTTCGCTTGTGCACAAAGGCGCGAGTGAACGGGAGCAATTTAAACTGGCAATTTACATTTTTTTAAAAACTTATTTTTTACACTGTTCCTATATTTTTTAAATCACTTTTGTTCCTATCACAAGAAATGTGACGATTCCTTGTGATAAAAATAAGGCATGATAGGTCATCTTTATGGAGAGGCCTGGGGTCTACTCTACCCTGGAAGGCATGAGAGAGAAAAAAAACATTGTTCTCTGCTTTCCAGAAAAAAAATGTTAGTGTTTACATCTGCCAAAACAGGAAGTTTAGAGTGGGCCAGGGACTGCGTGGTCCACACCCGGCTCTGTGGTATTGGATCTCGGGCTCTCCGATCACAAAGGCGAGCCCAGCGGGGCACCGGCCCTCCCACTGCCTGTAAAAGCAATCAAGCAGCTAATCAGCCGCTAGGATGGCTTTTACGAAAAAGGGAATCGCTGGCTGAAAGAAAAAGATATGGGGTGATGCCTGTAGCTGCAGGCATCATCTCAGTATAATAACTTCAACCTAAGGACATACATGGATGTCCTATGGTCGGGAAGTGGTTAAATCCTACACTCACCTTTCCTCATTCTGCGTAGATTTTCACTGTACAGCATACTGAATGACATGCAGCCTTTTTACCAAATATTGCCTTGCTGTACAATCCTTTTTAATTTTTGGGGAAATTTAAAAGTCTGTTCACCATTGAGACTAATGTCAGATGCCTTTCCATAGAAATGTAGCACACCCCCTAGGGAGCCACAGTTAAAATAGGACCCCCCATCCTGCACAGCCAGGCACACCAAATCTTCACAGTCTCCCAGAGTCAGAAAACAGTCCAGCGCTTTGTTTTGTTATTTTATTGAGGGGATAAAACTTGGATGGAGAGTAGGGGTATTATGGGATGCCCACTTGACTTAGAACAGACTTCAGGGACAACCTTGGCTATATACAGTCTATATACACTCCTCAGCTTCCTCCAGCACACTTGCTTGCAGAACTCCACTGGCACATTGATAAAAAATTATCTAACACAGAACTCAGTCAGATTGTTAAGCAAAAGCCAGTTATAATATAGGCAGGAACCCGACATTGTTAAGGATTGCAAAAGGTGCTAAGAAAAAGCCCCCCATCTGGATTGTCTGTACTGGCATTGTTACATCAGGTGAGGTGACAGGCAGGTGCAAAACACCCATGCTATTCCCTTGGTAAACTGCTGGTGCCTGAAGAGTGTAGCTGGGCCCCTTGGAAATCCACCAGGCCTTAAGCTCCTGCTTAGGTTGTGTTGTGGATGATCTGGCTCTGATCAGGCGCATGGACCTCTGTTTAAGTTGAGAGTACTTTTATAGTTTCATTCATGCACAAATTAATTTGATCTTGTACATTTTGAACTTTCCAAAGCCTGACACTGAAAACTTTTTTTTTCTATTTGTCTACCATAACTAAAACTACAGAGGACCTATTCAGAGTCTTTGTATTTTAACGAAAATGTGTACAAGCTCTAAGAAGTATTTTTTTCCCTCAGTCCTGGAACCATCACATATATCTTCTCTGAAATCCATCTGTATGTGTAATAATCTAACACGCGTAGAGCCTGAGAGGAGTGTGCCATCTCCTCCCAGCTTCTGAAGTCTGACTCAGTACCAGGCTGTGAGGAATGTGACTTTATCTGAGTCCCACAACTAAAAGGCCTCTTGGGTCCAACACACTTTTTCTGAAACTGGAGAAAATTGGCATGTTCCCAGTGGTATAAGGCTTTTCGTCCCTGCAGGCGTCTGGCAGCCATTTCAGATCTTCCCTCCCCGGGTTTGCGCGGTTCCCCCCCTCTCCTTTTCTGCGCCTCCAAATAGCAGTAAGGAAGTAGAGCGGGCGGGATGTGTTCTCATGAATTAATCAGTCCTGCTCGGGGGATGCATTATTGAAGCTCTCTGGTTAGTTCTTCATGGAGTGATCCGAGGAATATAGGCCACTGGTTTATTTATCAGGGAAAATAATGATTTCTCTTTGTTGTCTCGAGTGTTGCCCTGTACAAGATGAGGAAGGGTGCAGAGACGGGATATGACAATGAGTTTATGGTCCCGAATATCATACCCCACCTTGCATCCCATTTTCCGTACACATGTAGGATCTGCTGTGGGTCCTTGGTTTAACCCTCACTTTGCTAGGGTCAGCAATGCATTCCTGTCATCCGCAGCAGATTCTATAAATATTTGATAATTCAGACAGGCAGCTTGTGGTTCATCTGGTGAGCTCAGTACTGCCAGGTGAAATAGACTCATCAGGTTTTAAATTCATGATACAAGGTATTATGGAGTCTGCACAGAATGAAGAATAACTTGACTGCTGCATCTTGATAGTTTTACTGATACCAAAGGAATCTAAAATAGTTTAATTTCACATAGTTTAATTTTTACATCTAAAAATAGTTTAATTTTGTCAAACATTCGGTATTCAGTTTAAGCTCAGCTGCGACGGAGAGGACTCCACACACACCACGAGCCAGAGGCGTAACTAGAACCTTAAGGGCCCCGGTGTAAGAAATTATGAAGGGCCCCCTGGCCAGGGCCCTTCCCTCTTCCCACTGATCCTGGGGCCCTTTACTTCTATCGCAGGTCCCTTTATTATGGTACTGCAGCGGGGCCCTTTCACAAGTTCTGCAGCAGGCCCCCTTTCTGCCATCTTCAAGCTTCCCCATGGTGGTGAAATACGAGGGCCCGGTAACAATTGCGACCTTTGCAATCCTGATAGTTCCCTCACTGGTGTCAGTAGTTTTTAATTTTTATTTTAATTTTATTATTTTTTTACCATTTCATTTTATTTCTTTTACAATTTTTTACAATTTTTTAGGAGCTCTGTTGGGGTGCTTTGATGAGATACCAGGGGTCTAAACAAACCTCAGTTCTCAATCTCCATCTGTGTAGCCTCAGCTGCACAGAATGAATGGACACCAATAGCTGTGCAACCAAGCCTGCCATTCATTCAGAAACGGAAGTAAAAAAGTTTACTATGCTTCAGTTATGAATGAACCAATTGGTACCAATCACTGACTCTGTTCATTAAGAAAAGGAAGGAGCCGGTAAATTACAAATTTACCGACCCATTCCCATCTCTCCATCATGACACATCTTCTACAGCAGCTGGCAGGAGAGAGGAGGGGGGAAGACAGCAGCTTTGTGGGGGGATACATGGACCCTGGGAACAGCAGAAGACAAGTAAACATAGATATTCCATTCCTGAAGGAAGGGGGGGAGTGAGTTACTGGCAATGTGCTCTCTGTTAGGCTAACTGTCATGGCTGATCCTGAACAAGATGGCCTCTAGCTACGTTTTTCGTGTGTCCAGCACATGATACCCTTACACCTCCCCCTTAGGTGGTTGCATGGGAGGGGACTGCAATTTCCCTCCTGACGCAACCAACCCCTGTGGGCTCAGCTTGCCGCGACAGCCCATCGGCATTGCCATGGGTGCTGCCTTTTTTATGCTGGATGGTGAAATCGTATGAAGATCGCTGAAGAATTAAGCTCCACAGAAGACACTCCTTTTCGATCGTGGGGTATGCTACTTCCCTGGGAAGTAGCTTCCGGCTCAAGTAGAGGATGGGATGTTCCTCCAGCATCATCCACTTGGCTCAGGACTGCCCCCATCCCATAGACAGAGGCATCAGTCTGCACTAGGAAACGGCGGGTGAAGTCTGGAGCCTGTAGCACAGGGTCGCTGGCCAATGCTTCCTTCAAGGCCTGAAATGCCTTCTTACATTCTGGTGTCCAAGACACCACCTTGGGCAATTTTTTTTTGGTTAGGTCAGTCAGAGGTTTTGCCACGCTACTATAGTTACATACAAACTTCCTATAATAGCCAGCTGTCCCCAAGAATTACATAACCTGCTTCTTGGTTTGGGGAGTATGCCAGGCAAGGATGGCCTCAACCTTCCCTGTCTCGGGTCTCAGAGTGCCTCCTCCTACCTGATGTCCCAAGTACTGGACATCAGTCAAGCCGATCTGACACTTACTGGGCTTAACAGTCAGATTGGCAGCTGTCAGTTGGTTCAGGACCAGTGACAGGTGCACCAGGTGTTCCTCCCAGGTAGGGTTGAACACGGCGATGCCGTCCAGGTAGGTTACTGCAAGGGTCTCCAGCCCCTCCAGTAAGTCATTCATGACCCTCTGGAAGGTAGCTGGGGCATTCTTCATCCTAAATGGCATGATGGTAAATTCAAACAAACCGAATGGGGTAATGAAGGCCGACTTTTCCCGAGCTTCAGGAGCCAGAGGAATTTGCCAGTACCCTCTGCTCAGATCCATGATTGTGATATAGCGGGCAGCCGCTAGCCTATCCAACAACTCACCAATCCGGGGTATAGGGTAGGCATCTGCAGTGGTGATAGCATTCAGCTTCCGGTAGTCCATGCAGAATATGGTCATCTGATCCCTTTCGGGGACCAGGACAACTGGGGATGCCCAGGCACTGTGGGACTTCTGAATCACCCCCAGCTGCAGCATTTCCTCTACCTCCCTTTTCATGTCAGCCAGCACCTCCAGAGAGACGTGATAGGCTGACTGTTTAATGGGAGGATGTGCCCTGGTGCCCAACTGGTGGACAGCGAGGTGCGTCCACCCAGGTTTGCCCGTAAGCCTGCTACCATGTACTGCCAGCACTTCCTTCAGCCCAGGTACCTGCGTGGGGATAAGAGTGGGGTTTATCAGGAGTTCGGAGTCTACCTCCTGGGTGTCAGCTAGCAGGTCTAAAAGTGGATCAGCCTCTTTAGGCTCTGGCCTGCTGCAGACCGGCATGACATAGGCTGAATGGCCTTCTGCCGTCTACTCCTTTCTCCCAACCTGACTAAGTAGGTGATATTATTGAGACACTGAGTGATGGTGTACAGGCCTTCCCATGCTACTTGGAGTTTGTTCTGCTGCCTAACATTGCGGTCATACCAACGTTTCTGCCTGGTCTGGGCCTGGTCATGTTTTCCTGCACAATCCCCACCAACATCTCCATTTTATCCCTGAATTTTAGGACGTAATCCACAACAGAGACCTCTGGGTCGGCAATCTTGCCCTCCCAGATCTAACAGATTAGGTCCAGGGGTCCTCTTACCCCCGTCCCTACAGAAGTTCAAATGGCGGAAAGCCTGTGGACTCCTGGGGCACCTCTCTGTAAGCAAACAGCAGATGAGGCAGATATCGTTCCGAGTCCTTGCCCTGGGATTCCACAAAGGTGCGCAGCATTTGTTTCAGGGTACGATTGAAATGCTTGCACAAGCCGTTTGTTTGTGAATGATAAGGACTGGCCATGATATGCGTCATCTGTATTTTCTGACAGAGAGTGTGCATTAAGTCAGACACAAACTGGGGGCCTTGATCGCTAATGAGCTTGGCAGGAAATCCGCCTCTTATGAAGATTCCCAGCAGAGCATCAGCAACTTTGTCTGGATAACGTGTGGCATAGTCAACAACTGTCAGGATAAAATGTTTGCCTAAACTGCTAGGGATGGCTAGAGGCCCAACAATATCCACTGCCACCCTCTTAAAAGGTTTGTCAATCACAGGGAAAGGTTTT
>BLSH010171701.1:127064-139957 GCA_018402905.1 Glandirana rugosa
CGTTAAGCAAATCAAGGCTTAGCTTTAAGCCTGCTTAAAAATTATTAAGCCTTAAGCCTACGTAGGCTTAAAGGCTTAATGTTATCATTGCTAAAACTTGCTTAGGCTTTTTTAAAAAGCTAAGCTTTTTAAAGCGGGCTTTAAGCTATGCTCAGCTTAAGCTTTGCTTAAGCTTTATCAGCTCAGCTTTCTCAGCTTATTTTAAGCTTTTGTTTTGCTTTATTTTTAGTTTTGATTAATATTTTTTTCTAAAAGATTTTCTCTTATATTTTATGTTTTATTTATCTTGTGTGTCAGAAGGCTTTAAGCTTAAAGGCGGAAGACTGTGTGTTCTATTTATTTTGTATTTTATATTCTCTTTTAGAAAATCTTTTTTTATAATTAGTTTTGATTTTTATTTCGTTTTGTTTTCGAATTTTATTCGACTCTTTCGACTCGACTATTTCGAATTCGTTTCGAATTCGACTCGTATCGAATTTCGGGCGAAATTTTTCGAATCGAAAAATTTTTTCGGATTCGTTCAAAATCGTTACTATTGTAATTCGGAAATTCGGATGCATCCGAATTCCGAATTATTAAAAATTCGTCCGAATTTCGATTCGGAACTAAACGAATTGCACATGTCTAGGGGATAAGAGTGGGGTTTATCAGGAGTTTGGAGTCTACCTCCTGGGTGTCAGCTAGCAGGTCTAAAAGTGGATCAGCCTCTTCAGGCTCTGGCCTGCTGCAGACCGGCATGACATAGGCTGAATGGCCTTCTGCCATCTACTCCTTTCTCCCAACCTGACTAAGTAGGTGATATTATTGAGACGCTGAGTGATGGTGTACGGGCCTTCCCACGCTACTTGGAGTTTGTTCTGCTGCCTAACATTGCGGTCATACCAACGTTTCTGCTTGGTCTGGGCCCGGTCATGTTTTCCCGCACAATCCCCACCAACATCTCCATTTTATCCCTGAATTTTAGGACGTAAACCACAACAGAGAGCTCTGGGTCGGCAATCTTGCCCTCCCAGATCTAACAGATTAGGTCCAGGGGTCCTCTTACCCCCGTCCCTACAGAAGTTCAAATGGCGGAAAGCCTGTGGACTCCTGGGGCACCTCTCTGTAAGCAAACAGCAGATGAGGCAGATATCGTTCCGAGTCCTTGCCCTGGGATTCCACAAAGGTGCGCAGCATTTGTTTCAGGGTACGATTGAAATGCTTGCACAAGCCGTTTGTTTGTGAATGATAAGGACTGGCCATGATATGCGTCATCTGTATTTTCTGACAGAGAGTGTGCATTAAGTCAGACACAAACTGGGGGCCTTGATCGCTAATGAGCTTGGCAGGAAATCCGCCTCTTATGAAGATTCCCAGCAGAGCATCAGCAACTTTGTCTGGATAACGTGTGGCATAGTCAACAACTGTCAGGATAAAATGTTTGCCTAAACTGCTAGGGATGGCTAGAGGCCCAACAATATCCACTGCCACCCTCTTAAAAGGTTTGTCAATCACAGGGAAAGGTTTTAGTGGAGCCCTGCACATCTCCTACCTTGTCAACTGGCTGGCAGGTAACACAGGACCGACAGTAATCAGCTATGTCTGCAAGCATGGTAGGCCAACAAAAGTTATGTATTAATCGCCCCCGGGTCTTAGTGATCCCCAAGTGCTCTGCTAGGGGAATCTCATGAGCCACCTTTATTAGCTGTCTCCTGAATTGACTGGTTACACAAGCTGCCTGCTACCTAGGTCAGCTTCATTCCCCTCTGCAGGCAAACCCTCTTTGTACAGTTTTCCTTTGTCTCAGTAAATCTTTGGTTTGCCACTCTCTGCAGGGGGGCGATCAGCTAGAGCTGTGCTAATGTTGGGTCTGTCTGCAGTGCTGCCTCAAAGGCGGAACAACAAGTCCCAGCAAGCAATCCTTTGGCAAACAAAGACAACTGCTGAGGCTCAACAGAGATGGAGTCCACTGGGTCAGAACAAGTGGAGGGCCCCAAGATCCCCTGCTGTTCTGCAACCAGGGCCTGCATCTCGGCAGCCTTTGCAGCACTGTTAGTGACCACCATTATTGGCAATACATTATCATCATCATCATCACATGGAACATTTACAGGTGTAGCATCATTGGAACATACATCGGTTACCTTCACAAGCAAGGGGGTCGCCTCTCCTTTCTTTGAAAAAGGAGGACCTTGCACTTCCACTCCACCCTCCCCCTCCCCAGGTTGCCCAAATATCAAGCCCACATCTGCACACAGTACCTTGGGGATTCTAGAGGGTTCCGTGGGGGTGTCCTCAGCAGGGGCATAGTAGTAGACAAGGGTCCCTAAATCAGCACCCAACAACACAGCAGTGGGGATCTCCTCCGAGACTCCCACCTCTCTCATCCCACTTCCAACACCCCAATCAATGAACAAATATGCACAAGGTATGTGGGAAAGGGTCCCCCCAACTCCGGTGAGGGTAAGAAATTTCTCTGGGATGATGTCTCTTTCCTCTATCACCTCTGGTCTGACCAATGTGGCTCTGGTGTCACGGAAGCCCTTTACAGTCTGGTGGCCCACGATGACTGGCTGCAAATTGGCATTGGTTCCTTGAGGTTTCCCACTGACAAACAGCACAGCAGAAGGGTTGGTGGCCGGTTGGCCAGATGATGTTGTCGTCTTCTTCTGCTCAGGGCACTGTATTCGAAAATGGCCAGGCTTGCCACAGGAGTGTTAGTCAGGGAGGGCTTGGCACCAGGAACTGCAGGTTCCGACCGCTGAGGAACTTGGTTGGCAGGCAGAGGAGGGGTTGCCACATGTGATTTTCCCCCCTTTCCAGCCATTGGGTGGGGCCTTGCAATGGTCCGATACCTGAGTGTTGATAAAGGTATCTGCCAGTTCTGCTGCTGCTTTAGCAGAACCGGGTTTCCGCTCTAACACAAACTGTCTGACGTCTGTAGGACAGTTGTGCATAAGCTGATCTTCAATCATGAAATCTTCCAGGGACTCAAAAGAATTAACTTTCAAGTCTCTAGTCCACTGCTGGAAGGTGGTACGTAGCCGGCTTACCACATCCATATAGGATTCACCAGTCCCCTTTTGCAGGGACCAAAATAGTTTTCAGTACACTTCTGGGGTTAGTTGATATTTTTGAATGATTGCAGCCTTTATGGCTACGTAGCTTTCGTCCTGCTCCCTTGGCAGGTCAACATACACATCCAGGGCCTTGCCTCGTAGCCCTGGCATCAGGTACTGGGCCCATTGTGCTGGGGGCAAATGGTGCTGACGGCAAGTTTTTTCAAATGACAGTAGATACACGTCAATGTGACTGTCCTTTTCCATGACTGGAAATTTGGCTGCCGGGCTCGCAGGCAGAAAGGTGTCCCTGTGCTCTAGGGATCCGAGGTTCTGAGCCTGTCATTGCTGCTGGAGTTTCACTATCTCCAGTTCATGCCAATGATCAGCCTCCCTCTGCATAGCCTCTCTCTCAGCCTGGCGTTCTGCAGCCTCTCTCTCAGTCGCAGCCTGGCGTTCCTCTCTCTCAGCTGCAGCCTGGCGTTCCTCTCTCTCAGCTGCAGCCTGGCGTTCCTCTCTCTCAGCCGACGCCTGGCGTTCCTCTCTCTCAGCTGCAGTCTGGCGTTCCAGAAACTGCAGGTACATCACAGGATCCGTCTCCCTGATGCATTGTAGCATTTCCTGCATTTGAGGAGAGTATTTGCTGGTTGCAGGCAATCTGGGGCTGGCCTGCTCCCGCTGTGACCTGGAGAGGACAATCATCAATATTCCAGTGTCAGTCTCTGTGTGCCCATCTTGTGAGGCCGTTGAGTCAGAACCACTGGGCTCTGGAGTAGCGGAAACCCCTTCAGCCTCAGGTTCCCCCGAGTTCTGATCTGCTCGGATATCGTACGAGTTTTATTACTGACGTCAATGCCTCTTGTTGCACACTCAGCAGACAGGTAATTTTTGCTTATCTTCTTATACCCTGATAACCCAGACATTTTGCAAGCAGAAAAGATAGAACAGAAAGCAGGGATAGGAAGGAGCTGTTGCTGAATGTCTCTTTAAAAAAAAAGTATGCACCAGCTTGTCTCTAAAGACTGTTTCCACAAAGGTTACAATCCTTCAGTGCAGAGCTAATTCCTAACAATGCACTGAATGCTCTAAGGCAAAACTATCCCACCGCTGCCAGCCAATATGTGACGAACATGGGTATCAGATCCCTGCCCCCTCTCTAACTCGTGACAATCTCACACTGCATTTGTCACTAACGTAACAATGCCACTCTGAGCTGCATCCAGCACAAATATTTTCCAGCTTGCAGGACCACAATCTAGGTGCCAGCAGCCTGAGAGCAATTGTTACCAGGCTAATTTAAGCAATTAACCCTTTCACTGCCACCACCTCTTTGGACCGAGCAGCAGGAACTCGTAATTTTAGCAATACCAATTATGATATTAGGGTAATTGCCTGTAACACACCGTCACCACAGACAGATATATTCAGATGATTTACTCTAACAGTAGCACTTCTTCAAGGAACAGGTTCGTTATAGCTTGCATTAAGAGCTTTAGGGAGAAGGTCACCACTTTTCAAAATAAGGTTTAATAATGAAAAGGTCAAAATTGGTGCAAATAAATATTTACTGAAAAAGGTGATTCAAAAGCAGTAAAGATATAATATATAGCAACAAGAGATCAGATAGAATTTAAGGAAGAAATATACTTGCAATTAATGACCTTAATTAACAGGGTTCTGGTTGATGGTTCTCACTTGTCCGATGTTTGTAGTGTGATGGTAATTGGAGAACTGACCACTGTCCTTGCATTCCCTTTTTTTCTGGGAGCAAAGGGGTGGGGCCATATTCCCCTGACCACTCACATGGGTAAGGAGGGTCTGTGGACTGTCCGTGATGGTGGATAGCATAAAGACCCTCCCTCACATACAGGTTCTATACCAACATTCATCTCTCACAATACGTACAAGGTGCATTCTTGAAACTGATAAATTATAGTCCAGTATGAAGTTTTCATTCCAAGTCTAAACATGACAGGTCACACTCACTGGGACCATGTCTGGAGGAAGCTAAAAGGAGGCAGCTGTCCTGGGGAAATGTGACCCTAGATTGATCACTGTAACTTTACAGTGTTCTGGAAATTGATTGGCTCCCAGTAATTGTGCATAGGAGCAAGGTAATCAGATGCCAAAGAAGCATGCCTCATGGTCTTCTGCTATAGGGGTTTAGACTGTCCAAAATTCATGTCTATTCAAGGAGAAGACTGTCCTCTAATTGCTATGTGCTAATCGTTTTTAAGCATCTCATGCCCTAACCCCTCTCCTGTTAAGTTACTTCAAGCAATAACTCTTGACATCCCCCAGCCTCTGTACTTTTAAGGCAGAACCAGTTAATACCAGCAGCCCCTATATGGGTAGCGCTACATTTATATGAAGTATGATTTGTAAAATATGACAAGCACTAGAGATTGAAAATCATAAAGCATTACTTTCAGGCAAACTTTACCATAATAATTGGAAATCAGCACTTGCTGAAAATAATATTTCCTTACAAACCGCATCCTTATGTTATAATTTTATACAAGAATCACCACCGTACCTAATTTTGTGAATTCTACATTTTACACATTTTCATATCCCACATTTTTTTTTTCATTTATTTACGTTCTTTTCCTTTGCTTGTCACTATTTATTTCCTCTACCGCGGCGTAGATGCCAGAGCTCAAGTTTTAATTAGAGAGATGCAAACAGCAGCAAGCGGGAGGGACGTTTAAGACAACGCAATCACGGCAACAATTTAATTATTTATCAGAGTAAATAAAATTAAATATTTTTTTTTCTACCAGAATGTGAAGTAATTACACTGCCACATTCATCAAAAGCTTCCACCATCAATATAAAAGCGCTGGCTTTGCTTAATAATTCATATTACAAATCCTCGGAATCAGGGAGGTATTACATATAGATGCTGAAGGTACCAGACATGTTTGATTTCAGCTCCCGCTTTCTCCAAACCTTGTCAGAATCACTATACATTTTTAACTCCTGCTATTTTACATTTAATTTACAGCTTCTGTGATGATGGGAATCTAGAGAATGAGTCTTGGCTTTAAGCTTATCCATTGCCCAAACACAGTGGCGGCAATTTAGATACACATACAGTATGTGACCCTAACTTACACACAGATGCAGCCTTCTGTGCAATACTCAGCACAAACACACATGTAAAATGGAATATCCTGACCTGGCACTATATACAGCAATGATATCATTGTTCAGACAAGCTGTATTTTTACCAGTAAAAGGCAGTCCTTGAGCTCCAATCAACGACTTTGCCTAAGCATAGATCATGTGATCAGTCTGCTGCAAGCAGCATTTCCTCAGTCCACTGAGGAAGCATTTCCTCAGTTCCCTCTCCCTCAGCAATCCGACTGCAACACTGTATCTTTGTAGCATATCACAAGGTGAAAGACTGCAGCAGGGACTGATCCAGGGGCGTAACGTTAGGGTTTGCAGGGATTGCAATTGCACCCAGGTCCCATGGTTCAGGGGGCCCATGTGCCTACCTTGTACACCTGGATAGGAGGGATGGCGGGGATGGCATTTAGAGGAACCAATCTCCTCCATTTTCCTTCTAATGGAGGAGATTGGTTCCTCTATATGCTGCCCCGCCATCCCTCCTATCCAGTTTACTTGTCTCTTGCTGTTCCCAGGGTCCCTGTGTGCTTCCCTGGTCCCCCCACAGAGTTACTGTCTTCCCCCCTCCTCTCTCCTGCCAGCTGCTGTAGAAGATGTGTCATAATGGAGAGATGGGAATGGGTCAGTAAATTTGTCATTTACCGGCTCCTTCCTTTTCTGAATGGACAGAGTCAGTGATTGGAACCAATTAGTTCAAAGGTTGCAATTGCGACCGGGCCCTGGCATTTCACCACCATGGGGAGGCCCGAAGATGGCAGAAAGGGGACCTGCTGCAGAACTTGTGAAAGGGCGCCACTGCGGGACCATAATAAAGGGACCCGCAATGGGGGTAAAGGGACCCAGGATCGGTGGGAAGAGGGAAGGGCCCTGGCCCGGGGGCCCTTCATAATTTCTTGCACCGGGGCCCTGAAGGTTCTAGTTACGCCTCTGGGCTGATCTATGTCAGACACTTTTATTGTGAACACAGCAAAACTGCACAGGCACAAGAATGCTCTCTCTGATCCAGCATCTCAGTCCAGGAAGTAAATGATTGTCCTGGACAAATCCTAAAAAAAGATAGCTCGGTCCCAAAGAGAAAATAAGATGTCATTGTCAGAGGGAGTAATGTGATATTTGTGAGAGATAATATATACCTGTATACGCTTCCACATTTCATAGCATGCATTCATTTAACCAATTCAGGTTTGCCACGTGTGTATCCAACCATAGGCATTGGGCATACCCTAATCGTCCAGTGTGATGCAGATTCCCCATTTAAACCCCTGATATTTCACCAAAACCCCCTAATGGGGCTGCTAAAAAATTTGTAAAAAAAATAAATAATAAAAATAAAAACTACTGACACCATTCACTGCCCTACTGACACCTTCAGTATATATACACACACACACACACGTGTACTTGAGCTTTGAGGTGCACACCCTAATGCAATAGGCTGTGCACAACTATGGATCCGACACTTCTGGATAGGGGGCACGCTTGCACACTGCCAGTGGCTCACTCCCATTGTGATTGCACACAGCAGGAGCCAATCAGTGGGTACTGTGGACTCAATGTAAACAAGGCAGATCGCCATTCTGGCAGGAGGGAAGGGATGGAATTTGTGTCTCTGCAAAGCAGGGAATATATTGCATCTCTTTCCCTATTAAAAACACCTCACAAAGTACAGTAAACACTAGCTAGGCACACAGTTAAACGTTTGATCGCCCCTGATGTTTAACCCCTTCCCAGCCAATGTCATTAGTACAGTGACAGTGCATTTTTTGCACTGATCACTGTATTAGTGTCACTGCTCCTCAAACAGTGTCAGTTAGTATCAGAATGTCCGCTGCAATATCACAGTTCCACTATAGGTCGCTGATCGCTGACATTACAAGTAAAAAAAAAAAAATCCCATAGTTTGACGCTATAACTTTTGTGCAAACCAATCAATATACGCTTACTGGGATTTTTTTACCACAAATATGTAGTCGAAGACATATTGGCCTAAATGTATGAAGAAATTAGATTTTTTTTTTATTGGATAGGATTTATAACAGAAAGTAAAAGATATTGGTTTTTTTTTTCAAAGTTGTTGGTCTTTTTTTATAGCGCAAAAAAAAAAAAAAATGCAGAGGTGATCAAATACCAGCAAAAGAAAGCTCTATTTGGGGGGAAAAGGGACATAAATGTTATTTATGTACAGTGTTGCATGACCGTGCAATTGTCAATTAAAGTAATGTAGTGCTGTATCACAAAAAGTGGCCTGATCATGGATCATGGGTAACTTTTCTGGAGGTCAAGTGGCTAAAGGCATTGTAAGCTTTCAAAACATTTTGTTATTATAACTAGGTATTAGTGTAGATATATTCCTTGTGTCTTTGTATGCCTTACCTTCTAATATTGGGCTCACATGTTGTGGCTGCACTTTGTAGTCCCATAGTAGATCGCTTCCCTTATGTCCATGTATTCATTCACCTAGCTTGCACCTACTCACTAAAGGGACATACCAAACAAGGGCCCCCTCCAGACCATCTGTCTTCACCTATCTTATATAAATGTATGTGCTCCCGCTGTGGAGTCTCTTACAAGTCAGAGATAGGGACTACAGATCACACGGTGCCTCGGCGGGGCCTGTAGCTTACGCATGCATTTGCAAATTTGTGCAACTAAACCCCTGTTTTTAAACGCATACTGTTAGACAGGTTAATCCGGTTGGTTCGCAGGCTGGCCGGTAAGTAGAGCATTTGCTTTGGATTTATTCTTGGCCCTTTTTTTGCGGTTTGTTGCCCTCCAATGCTCCTTGCTGTAAAGGCCAGTTATAGGTGTAGGCAGTGATCATTGTTTGGTACCTTTGTTTTTTTGGTCAGGCAACGCATTGACATCTTTGCTGCCACTGTGCTATATGCTGGGTGTTCAATGTGCCCCTGCACCTTTAAGGAGGGGTGGGGCCCCCCTCCAGACCATCTGCCTTAACCTATCTTATATAAGTGCATGTGCTCCCAATGTGGAGTCTCTTACAAGTCAGAGATAGGGACTACAGATCACAGAGTGCAATTTGCAAATTTGTGCAACTAAACAAACCCCTGTTTTTAAACGCATACTGTTAGACGGGTTAATCTGGTTGGTCGCAGGCTGGCCGGTCAGTAGAGCTTGGTATTTGCCTTGAATTTATCCTTGGCCCTTTTTTTGCTCACTAAAGGGACATGCAGCTTTTTGTACTGGGTCATGCCTCGACTCACCATTTCCTCTGCGTTGAATCACAAATGCGGGAGTACAAATCATATGAAACACTTTGTTGAATGCTCTGCTGGTTTGTGTCTCTGTCAGATCTGGTTACTGTGAAGCTCTCACGGTCTCACCTGCAGAGCACTAGACTGAATGGGGGTTGTGAGACATGTAGTTTCTTCACAGGAAATATAAGTTCTCAAACTACATACAGAGGTCATGTATTAACCAGTGTAGTGCAATGCAACATGTCTCTAGTTTGAACACAAGCACTTCTGACACCAGAATATGAAGATTTACTGTACTATAGGCTGTGCATACAGGGCAACAAATATTACCATGACACTACTAAAGTAGGGTGACTAGATGTGCCCGGTTTCCGGGGACAGTCCCTGTTTCAAGGAGGCTGTCCCCAGAGGAGGTCTGTCCCCAGTTTTGTCCCCAGATTGGCTGGCTGATCCTGGGTGAGTGCACTGCCCTACCATGGGTCCCGCGGCTGGGCTGTCACTGACGGGGAGAGAGGGGGGCAGGCACCACCGCAATACTCATAGCAGGGATCTCCCGCTTACCCGGCTGTCAGGCGAAGTCCCGCCTTCTAGGCTGGTTCCTATTGTAGGCAGCACACTGGTGACGTCTATCATAGGAGGCATGGCTTCGCCTGAGGACAGCGGCCACGCGGGGTAAACAGATCCCCGCTCTGTATAACTATAATCCAACTCCTCTCCTCGCTATACACTGATCACAGTTAAGGCTGCATTGGTGAGCACTGAACAGGCTGCTGGGCACTGAACAGGCTGTGTTGGTGGGCACTGAACAGGCTGCTGGGCACTGAACAGGCTGCGTTGGTGAGCACTGAACAGGCTGCTCGGCACTGAACAGGCTGCATTGGTGGGCAATGAACATGCTGCATTGGTGAGCACTGAACAGGCTGAGCTGATGGTCACTGAACAGGATTCGTTGGTGGGCACTGAACAGGCTGAGCTGCTGGGCACTGAACAGACTGCTGGGCACTGAAGAGGCTGCATTGGTGGGCACTGAACAGGCTGAGCTGCTGTGCACCGAACAGGCCGAGCTGATGGATACTGAACAGGCTGCATTTATGGGTACTGAACAGGATGCATTGATGGGCACTGAACAGGCTGCATTGATGGGCACTGAACAGGCTGCATTGATGGGCACTGAACAGACTGTGCTGATGGACACTGGTGAGGATGCATTGATGGACACTGATCAGGCTGTACTGATGGACACTGGTGAGGTTGCATTGATGGGCACTGATCAGGCTGCATTGATGGACACTGGTGAGGCTGCATTGGTGGGCACTGGTGATGCTGCATTGATGGTATACATCATAGAATGAAACACTTTTCAAGCTTCTGCTATGGATCAAGTGAATGTACTATGATTTTAAGGTGATGTATGCACTGATGTTTTTATGGAATTTTGTATAATAAAATATTTCTGCTTTTACACAATTGTTTACTCAAACTGCCTTTAAAGTCCCAAATATTGCACTGGGGGTGTACTCTTATAAATATTCCAGGCTGCATTGATAGGCACTGATGAGGCTGCATCGATGGGCACTGGTGAGGCTGCATTGATGGGCAATGGTGAGGCTGCATTGATAGGCACTGGTGAGGCTGCATTGATGGGCACTGGTGAGGCTGCACTGATGAGGCTGAGCTGATGAACACTGATGAGGCTGCATTGATGGGCACTGATGAGGCTGCATTGATGGGCACTGATGAGGCTGAGCTGATGGGCACTGATGAGGCTGCATTGATGGGCACTGATCAGGCTGCATTGATGGGCACTGATCAGGCTGCATTGATGGGCACTGATTAGGCTGCATTGATGAGTAATGGTGAGACTGCATTAATGAGCACTGGTGAGTATAATACATTCTTCAAATGTGCTTTAAAATACATGGTTTTCCCTTTTATGAACAAGAAAATAATGACGTTATGCGGTTGGGCTGGTAAAATAATTGTATAGGGCTGGTATGAAATGATTTCCATAAATAATGTATATATCATGCAATCATTACATAAACACATACCACACACACTACATATATCATTAGAGGAAAATATGCTTATAAAATGTAAAACAATGGGATAGGGATAGGGAATGAGGATGAGGGGTGGGGGATGGGGACGGGAGAGGGAAAGGAATCAAGGGGTTGGGCGGGACTATAGCGGTGCAAGTATAGAACAAGTAAATGAGATAAAAATAAAATATAATAAAGTTTATTCAACATACATGATAAAAAGTACACGGAGGTACTACATAGAAGTTAAAAACAACATATAGCAAATATGCGGTCTGTGCAAATATGGAAGTTATGAATGGAGTATCATGTAGGCTGCAACGGTCATAGGTATGTGTAAACGTCCAACATGTTTCGCCTGGTGAGGCTTCTTCAGGGACTATGACAAACCATAGCGTTGCAGATCTATTAAAGAGATAATTAAATATAGTATATGTACAAATCATTATACCTAAAGTATATAACAGAACAGTACATGTAACAGAAAAGGGTTATACTAGGGAATTGCACATCACCTCCAATAATCCAAAACTGTGCCTGGACCACGGACCTCAAGCTGCCCGCCCCCAACTGCACGCCACACCGGGAGGGGGGACACTGCACACCCACAAACTGCCTTGCGGAGCACCGACTGGTATCAAAGAAAATAAATATGTAATGTGGATATTGATTCAAAAAAAGAGAAAAAAGAAACCCATTGTAGGAATTACACTTACAAATGTCCCGCTCACGATTATGAGCGGACCTTTGACAAGTACACCGAGCCTCCAGCCTTAAGGATGGCAGGATGAATAGAAGAAACTAGAAACCAAACAAAAAGCAGAGGGTAAAAGCAAGCTTACCCAACATGTATAGTTAACATTCATGCCGGCAGACTCCGGGAAGGGTACCCAGAGCATGCCCTCATGAGAATGCAACAAAGCATGAAAGCACATACAGTTGTGTTCAAAATTATTCAACCCCCAATGCTGTAAATGGTTTTAGGGAATTTAGTGTACATTTGTAATTGTATTCTGAATGAAATCCTACAAGGACTTCTTAAAGAACCATGTGCAACTAAAATGACATCAATTAGTTTTGTAATACAGTAGTAAATGTTTCTTTTGTGAATTCTTCATTGACATAATTATTCAACCCCTTAAAGACTACCACTCTGAAGAACAGAGGTTCAATGAAGTGTTTTCAATCAGGCATTGAAAACACCTGTGGATATCAGGGAGCAGCAATAAAGCCTAATAAGCACCAATTAGGCAGCTTTAAAATGACTGAGATACTCAGCTCCTCCTAGACATTTACTGGTGTGGTTACAAACATGGTGAGGTCAAGAGAATGGTCCAGGAAGACAAGAGAACAGGTGATTACTCTTCACAGGAAGGGCAATGGCTATAAGAAGATTGCAAAGATGTTAAACATACCAAGAGACACCATAGGAAGCATCATTCGCAAATTCAAGGCAAAGGGCA
>BLSH010171701.1:140103-158765 GCA_018402905.1 Glandirana rugosa
CACGCCCCCGTGACCAGTTAGACTCGCGCGCTGCAGTGCGCGCCGCGCGCGCTTGACGGATATATATGGCTGTCGGTATCAGTCTGGCAGGATCGGGCACCTGCCAGACAGATATGTAACTCGAGGATTCCATTCAGAATAAATATCATAAATACCGTGCGACTCGCCTTGCGAAAAAGAGGAGAGATATGATACCGTACATATACGTATTAACCTGTTCTTTAACGAGAAACATATTTCCCGACAAAAAGAATGACAAAGATTCAATTCAACGAGTATACAAAAATACTATAGATGTCAACACAAGTTTTAATAAGTTGGGGGTGACTTTAACTAACAAAACCAGTCTTTGATTTAATTGTAAGCAGGATGACTGAATGATCATAATCAATGTCAAACCGACCAAAACAATCAATTTCAGTGGGGGTTGAATAATTTTGAACACAACTGTAGATATCATAAAAACATATGAGCAACTTAACTTAGAAACAGTAAGAAAAACAGCCCTTTATACAAAGAGCAATTTCTTGTCCAATTATGCATATACATGCCATAGTATAGAGAGGAGAAAAAGCGTTCCGCTCAGCGTGCCATAAATACTATAAATAAGACTTACCTTAGGAGCTCAATGTATAGACAGACCGTCCACGGGCTAGGACGGTCTGACTATGGCTGTCGGTATATATAGGCAGTTCGCGCGCGCCGCGCGTGACGTCGCGCGCTCAGATTGACCAGTGCCCCCGCACATGCGCCCCAGGCCGCGACATGCCGGGAACCACGCATGTGGTTCAACGACTGTTGAATCGTGTGTACAGAAGTTGGGCCAACAAAAGTTGAAAGTGCAAACATGCATGCTCGGAATCCAGGAAGTGCTCAGTTGTGAATACCTGCGTTCCTAATTCACAAATCATTCACCTGAACTTCCTTGTTATACGCTCGTAACATGTCACTACGTTCGGCTTTGTTGGCCGATTACTTGACTCATGTCAGTACGCTAGACACAACTGCCAACAGCTGCACCGTGTGTACGAGGCATAAGAGTGGGGTCCTGAAAATCTGCAGCAGTGGAATTTTCAATGGCTTGAGAGTGAAGGAGCAGTAGGAGACTGATGAGGTCATCTGTTTGCTCTCTCCTCTCCCTCCTCCTATCACCATGTTCCTTGTCAAAACTTTTGCATTCAGCACATCTAATTGGATTCTAGTGCTGCCCATCCCTCTTCAAGTCCAAATTTTGGATATAGGCATGAAAAGGCTGATACCTGATAAGTTAAATTCAGGTACTACGCTAGTTGCATAAAAAAAATATTGTATTGAATGATGTATTAATGAATGAACACATTTATTTTAAAATACATAACATGTATTTTATAGCCGCCTATATTTTGGGTTTAAACATAAATGGGGGACAAGCTACAGAACTTATGCAGATTGATATATATTTTTGTCTAAAGTGTATTTTTCCTGAATTCTTATTTTCTTCTTAGCTCTTTCTATTAGTTGGAAGGGCTTTTTATTATTTTTTTTAGATTAGTAATCAGAACAAATCAGCTTTGCAGAGAAAATATTCTGATTCCAGTTATTGTAATAGTGACTTATCTCTTTCTGAGACCTCTGTGACTGGCCTGAATGTAGACAGTCACTGTAGACAATCTTCATCAGATGCTGAACTCAAACACCTGGCATCCATGAATATCTTTACTGCATGCAGAAGAGTAGATGTTGGCATCTGCATTGTTTGAAGGTCAAAAGGAATATTTCTTTCCAAACCTCAACATGCACATCTTCCTTGAACGATAAAGGAACTTACAATGAGAAAGGAAGGAAGTTACATCATATAAGAGGGAGGATACACAGACAATTGAGTAACTAAAATAATGACTATGGGGTGGCAGCATAACCATAAAAATTAACTTAGTGTAAGTGCATAGGCTATAAACATAAATGCAATTACATTGGCAAAATAACTACAGGAGGCAGCACAACAAAAAAATTTATCTCCAGGTTATGAAAACTTATCAATATGACCCATTGGTGTTATCTGGGATTTTTCATGTGTTAAATGACTTTTTATTCTGGGTGTCTTGGCTGTCTGCTATCCCTTGCACTCTGTGGTTCCTTCTTCCTGCAGTGATGTAGAGGCCAATGAAGGAAAACTACAGAGTGTAACAGTGGACACCAGTATCAAACACATTCTGAAGTGTTAAATGCTGAACATTCATTAGCAAAGCTTGGACCTTCAAAGAAGCAGAGTTTGGCAGCATTGCCAAGCAGGACAGGTAGGTACTAAATGCTTTTTACGGAAGGGTAGCTTAGTAGGGTTGCCACATCATCCCTTTAATCCAGGACACATATGAATTACACAGATTCTGAGGCTAATTTAATGCAGATAAGGCCCTAAGTGAGTTTAATTAACACCTTAATCAGCCACAGAACCTGTTTAATTAATGTGTCCTGGATTAAAGGGATGATGTGGCAACCCTATAGCTTAGTTGGATTTTTTTTTCAAGTGGCAGAGCCACTTTAACATGTATTCAAGCCAGCCCCAAAAATCTAAAAGGAATAGCTCCATCCTTTTCCATAAGACATAATTTCCCAACAGCTGCGTTTTTTTTCTGGGTAAAATTATGCAAATTAAGACTTTCTGTATGTTATACATTTTTCCTTAATATGTGCTCAGAGTCCTACAAAACCCATGAAGAACTAGTCATAAAATAAGTATTTCATTCTGCAGCATACAGTTATGGCCGCTATAACACCCCCTCTTTTAACAGCCCAATTTGTCAAGAGGCAGCTGAAGTCATTAATGCTGTACCTGGCTTATAAGAGTCGCCCCTAATGATGAATGTGAACGAGGGGCTGAACGCTGCCCTGTGGGAATGTGGCACTTTAATGCTAATCCTCTTTACTAGACAAAACACCTGTTCAGCCGAGCCAGTCAGGGGGTTCCCCATATTTAACCTTTTGATGCCCAGTCTCAATGCGCAATGGGATATTTCTAATCCATGTCCAAGTTATTATTGCAGATGTGCAGCTGAAATACTAGAGTTAAAGCTTTAACCAGAGGGGTATGTAGTGTGGGCAACAGGGGTAGATGTGGAGAAAAGAGAGGGCACTAGATTACAATGGATAAAAAACAATTGCCTGACCAGTATATTAGTTTCTTATTAGGTGGCATTTACGAACGTTCAGGTGGGAGCATAGTAAAAACTGCTGTCAGGTTTCCTCAACAAGACATAAAGTGCTGCATTGGAGGGGTTTGGACCTCCAGCATTTTGCCATACCTTTAAAACAAATTTGTGCTTTGCCAAGGAAGGGTGGATAACAAGTTCACTGTAATCCCTTCTCTCCAGCAGCACCTACTCCACTTTACTTCACTACCCTGCAGCTGCGTTCAGTCCCCAGATGTGAGGAAAGAAAGCCCTGTGCAAACTCTGAGTTGATCCAGTCAGTCACATAAGAGGAAGAGGCTTAAAGTGTTTGTAACCCTAAAAAAAAAAAAAAAAATGTAAGATCCTCTTCCTTTAACCACTTCACCCCCCAGACGGATTTCCCAGGTTAGGACCAGAGCACTTTTTATGATTCGTCACTGCGTCACTTTAACTGACAATTGCGCGGCCGTGCGACGATGTACCCAAATTAAATTTGCGTCCTTTTTTTCCCCACAAATAAAGCCTTCTTTTGGTGGTATTTGATCACCTCTGCGTCATTTCTGATCGCCGCTATAAACAAAAAAAAGAGCAAAAAAAAAAGCTGTTTTTCTTACTTTTTGTTAAAATACAAATCCAAAAAAAAAAAAAATTTTTTTTTTTTTCGGTTTTGGCCGTTTTATATTCTTCCTCATATTTTTGGTAAAAAAAAAAATTGCAATTGGCGTTTATTGATTAGTTTGCGCAAAAGTTGCCGTGTTTACGAATGATGAGAATTCATTTCTGGTATTTTCTTTAAATTTTTTACTAGTAATGGCGACAATCTGCGATTTTTAGCGGTACTGCGATATTGCAGCGGACATGTCGGACCATTTTGACACTTTTTTGGGACCAATGACATTTATACAGCGATCAGAAATTTAAATGTCCACTGATTACTGTATAAATGTCATTGGCAGTGAAGGGGTTAACCTGCAGGGGGAGATCTAGGGGTTAACTGTGTTCCCTGCATGTGTTCTAATTGTGAGGGGGCTGGGCTGTTATGGACATAACAGATCTAACTGATCCCAGTGACAGGGATCAGTAGATCTCCTATGTCCCCACTGACAGAGCGGGGAACAGTCGTGTTTACATCGGCGGTTCCCCGTTCTTTTGATATGGCAGCTCATCGTGGCTCGGGCGGACTGAGCCGCGGGCACACTCCTCCGGAGTACGGAGGGCGCGTGCGTGCCCCCTAGCTGCCATTCCGCAAATCGCCGTATATTTATTGTGGTGTGGAAGTGGTTAAGGCATGAATAACAGCACAGTGCTTGTGCTGAGCACTTCTTCCCTTCCTACCTTGTAATAAACCTGGTTGATCTTGCAAGTTCCTGTGTCCCCTTGCCTCTGCTGACCACGATAATCACGGCTGCTGAGCCCTGACTACCTTGGTCGGTCTATATGCCTCGTCATCCACAGCTCTCCTGTCCTTCTCTGAGAGTCTCTACCCCCTCCCTCCCTGTCAGCATGAGAGCGTTTCCTCCCTGCCCCTCAAGCCTATATTCCACTGCATGATGCAGCACATTTCAATGTATCTAATGCAGATGTGCAGCCATTAACAAAACTCTATGTGTTTATTAGAAATGAAAAGGCGACATACCGCTTCTGACACTGCAGCTGTGCGATCACGTGATCCCCTGTGCTGGCCGGCCTCGATCTATGGAGAGAAGCAGTAGGGGCGGAGATTCCCATTTGCTGGCTGGCTGACATCACAGGAGAATCTTCGCCTCTCCCCCTTCTCTCCATAGATTGGGGCTGGCCAGCATAGGGGATCACCTGATCGCACAGCTGCGGTGTCAGCAATGGTATTTTGCCTCTTCATTTCTAACAAACACATGCAGTTTTGTTAATGGCAGCATATCTGCATGGGATACATGTAAAGTCACATAGTGACTTTACAAACACTTTAAGTCACATGGTACTCTATACTTGTAGGTACTATTTTCTTTGCACTTGCCAGCTGAACAGTGTGCCCAAGGAAGAAAGATGGATATCTGCTACTGGGTAAAAGCACAGGTTTTTATAAATTTGACTGATGTGAATGTACAATGTATATGTAAAGCGCTGTGTAAATTGACGGAGCTATATAAGTACCTGCAATATAATAATAATAATAAATAAGAATGTGCCCAAGGTTAGCCCTCAAAAAAATATGTGTGTTAATGTATATATATATATATATACATATATATATATATATAGTGAGTACACCTTTCACATTTTTGTAAATAGTTTATTCTATCTTTTCATGTGACAACACTGAAGAAATTACACTTTGCTACGATGTAAAGTAGTGAGTGTACAGCTTGTATACAGTGGGTATGGAAAGTATTCAGACCCCCTTAAATTGTTCATTCTTTGTTATATTACAGCCATTTGCTAAAATCATTTAAGTTCATTTTTCCCCTCATTAATGTACACACAGCACCCCATATTGACAGAAAAACACAGAATTGTTGGCATTTTTGCAGATTTATTAAAAAAGAAAAACTGAAATATCACATGGTCCTAAGTATTCAGACCCTTTGCTCAGTATTTAGTAGAAGCACTCTTTTGATCTAATACAGCCATGAGTCTTTTTGGGAAAGATGCAACAAGTTTTTCACACCTGGATTTGGGGATCCTCTGCCATTCCTCCTTGCAGATCCTCTCCAGTCCTGTCAGGTTGGATGGTGAACGTTGGTGGACAGCCATTTTTAGGTCTCTCCAGAGATGCTCAATTGGGGTTAAGTTAGGGCTCTGGCTGGGCCATTCAAGAACAGCCACTGAGTTGTTGTGAAGCCACTCCTTCGTTAATTTTAGCTGTGTGCTTAGGATCATTGTCTTGTTGGAAGGTAAACCTTCGGCCCAGTCTGAGGTCCTGAGCACTCTGGAGAAGGTTTTTGTCCAGGATATCCCTGTACTTGGTCGCATTCATCTTTCCCCCGATTGCAACCAGTCGTCCTGTCCCTGCAGCTGAAAAACACCCCCACAGCATGATGCTGCCACCACCATTCTTCACTGTTGGGACTGTATTGGAAAGGTAATGAGCAGTGCCTGGGTTTTCTCCACACATACCACTTAGAATTAAGGCCAAAAAATTCTATCTTGGTCTCATCAGATCAGAGAATTTTATTTCTCACCATCTTGGAGTCCTTCAGGTGTTTTTTAGCAAACTCCATGCGGGCTTTCACGTGTCTTGCACTGAGGAGAGGCTTCTGTCGGGCCACTCTGCCATAAAGCCCTGACTGGTGGAGGGCTGCAGTGATGGTTGACTTTCTACAACTTTCTCCCATCTCCCAACTGCATCTCTGGAGCTCAGCCACAGTGATCTTTGGGTTCTTCTTTACCTCTCCCACCAAGGCTCTTCTCCGATAGCTCAGTTTGGACGGGCGGCCAGCTCTAGGAAGGGTTCTGGTCGTCCCAAACGTCTTCCATTTAAGGATCATGGAGGCCACTGTGCTCTTAGGAACCTTAAGTGCAGCAGAAATTTTTTTGTAACCTTGGCCAGATCTGTGCCTTGCCACAATTCTTTCTCTGAGCTCTTCAGGCAGTTCCTTTGACCTCATTTGCTCTGACATGCACTGTGAACTGCAAGGTCTTATATAGACAGGTGTGTGGCTTTCCTAATCAAGTCCAATCAGTATAATCAAACACAGCAGGACTCAAACGAAGGTGTAGAATCATCTCAAGGATGATCAGAAGAAATGGACAGCACCTGAGTTAAATATATGAGTGTCACAGCAAAGGGTCTGAATACTTAGGACCATGTGATATTTGAGTTTTTCTTTTTTAATAAATCTGCAAAAATGTCAACAGTTCTGTGTTTTTCTGTCAATATGGGGTGCTGTGTGTACATTAATGAGGAAAATAAATGAACTTAAACGATTTTAGCAAATGGCTGCAATATAACAAAGAGTGAAAAATTTAAGGGGGTCTGAATACTTTACGTACCCACTGTAACAGTGTAAATTTGCTGTCCCCTCAAAATAACTCAACACACAACCATTAATGTCTAAACCATTGGCAACAAAAGTGAGTACACCCCTAAGAGAAAATGTCCAAATTGGGCCCAAAGTGTCAATATTTTGTGTGGCCACCATTACTTTCCAGCACTGCCTTAATCCACTTGGGCATGGAGTTCACCAGAGCTTCACAGGTTGGCACTGGAGTCCTCTTCCACTCCTCCATGATCCCATCACAGAGCAGGTGGATGTTAGAGACCTTGCCATCCTCCACCTTCCGTTTGAGGATGCCCCACAGATGCTCAATAGGGTTTAGGTCTGGCCAGTCCATCACCTTTACCCTCAGCTTCTTTAGCAATGCAGTGGTCATACTGGAGGTGTGTTTGGGGCCGTTATCATGTTGGAATACTGCCCTGCGGCCCAGTCTCCCAAGGGAGAGGATCATGCTCTGCTTCAGTATGTCACATTACATGTTGGCATTCATGGTTCCCTTAATGAACTGTAGCTCCCCAGTGCCCCTAGTAATGTCCTTAGTCTGCTTGTTTTCAGCAAACTGTTTGCGGGCTTTCTTGTGCATCATCTTTAGAAGAGGCTTTCTTCTGGGATGACAGCCATGCAGACCAATTTGATGCAGTGTGTGTTTAGTGTATGGTCTGAGCACTGACAGGCTGACCCCCCACCTCTTCAACCACTGCAGCAATGCTGGCAGCATTCATACGTCTATTTCCCAAAGACAACCTCTAGATAGGATGCTGAGCACGTGCACTCAACTTCTTTGGTCGACCATGGCGAGGCCTGTTCTGAGTGGAACCTGTCCTGTTAAACTGCTGTATGGTCTTGGCCACCGTGCTGCAGCTCAGTTTCAGTGTCTTGGCAATCTTCTTATAGCCTACGCCATCTTTATGTAAAGCAACAATTATTTTTTTTCAGATCCTCAGAGAGTTCTTTGCCATGAGGTGCCATGTTGAACTTCCAGTGAAGAGTATGACAGAATGAGAGCCATAACAGCAAATTTAACACACCTGCTCCCCATTCACACCTGAGACCTTGTAACACTAACGAGTCACATGACACCAGGGAGGGAAAATGGCTAATTGGGCCCAATTTGGACCTTTTCACTTAGGGGTGTGCTCACTTTTGTTGCCAGTGGTTTAGACATTTTGAGGGGACAGCAAATTTACCCTGTTATACAAGCTGTACACTTACTACTTTACATTGTAGCAAAGTGCAATTTCCTCAGTGTTGTCACTTGAAAAGATAGAATAAATTATTTACAAAAATGTGAGGTGTGTACTCACTTTTGTGAGATACTGTGTATATATATATATATATATATATATATATATATATATATATATATACACACACACACACACTATATTAACAAAAGTATTGTGACGCCTGCTTTTACACGCATGGATTTTATTCCATGGTTATATTGGTCTTGTTTGGACCAATGTAAAAAAATGCAAGATGTTTATGAATGACACCTATATAACATTTTTAACAATAGCACATTTTTATGATAATTAGCTCCACCTACTGGCTAAATTCAGTATTTCCAGTTTAAAATCAAATATTTAAAATTGAAAAGCACAGGATATAGCCTAATAACATTTGTTTTATAAATCAACCCCCTTTAAGTAAGATGATTACATTCCCCCATTATCATCTCTTTTTTAAGAGTGGATAACTTCAAACCAACTAATCTTCCCATGAAGCTAAGGTCCTTAATGCCATTTATTTATTTAGTTGGTGAATAATTATGCTTCTATATCTTTTTAGGCTATGTCATTTTTAATGCAAGGAACTATCTTGCTAGCTTTGGAAGCTGAACATTGGCATTGCATGCTGGTTTTTAAGTCTATTATCTTTACTAGATCTTTGAAGCATGTGGACTCTGGTCAGCCAGGGCTAGAAGACACTAGGACAGTGGTATAAAGTTCTTTTTGAAGGATTTACAGAAACAAAGGTTAACAGCACATCAATAAAATGAAATTCACTCTCAGAACAGTTCAGCAACACTATGATATTGTAACTATATGTAACCTAAAGTGTAAGGAGTATATAGACCCTAACAATAATTAGCATTTGCTCCTTTTGGATTAAACCAAAAAGGGGAAGTTCTCCTTGTTTGCACCCTCCACCCCTCCACTGCCACTTTTTTTTGGGGGGGGGGGGGCAGGTACCTGGTCTTGACAGGTACCCACTCCTACTCTCAGCTAAGATTGCTGTGGCCCCCTCCCTCCCCTGCAGTCTTCTGGGACATATCACAGGTTCCAGAAGACTATGGGACCATTCAAAGATGCCAGCGCCTGCACCCAAAGCCGATTGAAGAATTGGCTCTGGTGAGGACATTGCTGGATCCCTGGACAGTAAAGTGTCCTTACACTAAATGTCAGCAGCCACAGAATTCTCTTTAAATATACATTTTGTTATAGCTGTTCTATTAATACAAACATATCTGTTAATTCTGCCAGAAATCCTGTGTCTAGTGCACTATGCAGTGTTATCTCAAATAATGTTATCAGAAAGTGTGTTAAGACTACAGAGTGCAGCTGAAACAGGGAAACAGTACAGTGTTTAAGCATTGTCACCCTAGGACATGCAGCCACCACATCTAAGGCTTGTAATATGCAATATATTACATTTTTGTTCTTGGGCTAAGATGTGCTTTAACACAATAGCTTGAAAAATACATCCCCTTTACCACTTAAATAAGAGTTGTATAGCATTAAAGTCCAATGCCAGCAAACACTCTTTTGCTGCAATTTTGAGTTACCAGAAACAGAAGGGAAATCTTATGATAGGAACCAGTATTATAGTGACAATATGTATATAATATGTAAGCCAGGATTTCCCTTTATTTGGAAAGATTTCCTATTGTGTTCCATACAGGATGCGAAGGCAAATCTCCCTAATGGAACACAGAAAGCAAAACAAAACGTGTCAGAGGTTATAAACATTCCCTACGCTAGCTAAAACTAAAACATAATGGCTTTAGATATGCTTGAGAATTTAGGCTTCTGTGTCATAACACAAATTAACATACCTAAAATTTTGTTGTGGGTCATTCATTTTGAATGGCACTCCAACACACCAAGGCAATGCACCCTTCTCCAGTGTGCTGCACTACCGAAAAAGGGTCATGAACAATTTTTGCCATGTTAGGGTGTGCTGGCAGCTCATTCATTGCAATGGGCTGTCTTAACACAACGTGTATTAGCATGTGTGTTTTAAAGTGGAGGTCCATCCAAAAGGGGAAGCTCCGCTTGTTTGCACCCCCCCTCAAAGCCAGGTACCCGCTCCCACTTCCGGGTAAGAATGCCGTACAACGATCGCGGCGATCTACTAAATTTCCGGCCCCTCCTCCTTCTCCCCGGCTGCACACACAGGTCCCAGAGGACAGCGGGACCATTCAGAAAGTGTAGCGCGACTTGTGCATGCACAGTAGGAAACAGGCTGTGAAGCCGCAAGGCTTCACTTCCTGTTTCCCTTAGTGAAGATGCCAGCGCCTGCACCCACAGCTGATGGACAAACCGGCTAGGGACTCCTGGACCGGTAAGTGTCCAGATAAAAGATAGCAGCTACAGTATTTGTTGCTGCTGACTTTTATTTATTTTTTTGTTTTTTACAGTCTGGAACTTCGCTTTAATGCATGTTCATTAACACACTACATAGAAGTAAATGGGCCCATAAAGATGTCTTAACCATCCAAATCCTAGTGCTTTTGCATTAGCATTTACGTTCTGTGTCTGTGTGTACACATGGTCTCCCACAGATCGGTTCCTTTGCTGCTGTCTATTATCCCATCACTTGTTACAGATATACAGTGTAATGCATGACAGGGGGAGAGGAGACTGAGGAAATGCCTCTTCCTGTCTGCAGTGGACTAACAGCATCTCAGTCTGGACAGTTCACTTGGCTGGAACTCTAGGTCTGATTTTTATGATAAATTGAGGAGCAATATACTTGCCTAGACTAGTATGGTAAGATGGTATTGGCTTACAAAAGCCTTGATACTATGTAAATTCACAAACAAACATTTTCTCAAGGGCCAGATTTACCATTATGGCAAAGAGCCAGTTTGTCCATGTATGCTTATTGACCACCATTGTTTTCATCAATTGTAGAAATTCTGTCATCTCCTATGGACTTATTTATACATTTTCACAATTAGGACCAGTAAAACCAGAACATGTTTATGTTAAAAAGTGGGCACTAGCAGATGGGTGTTGCATTGTGCACTAGAGGCCATGGGCTTCTATGTGGGGGAAACCTTGCCATCACAAACTATGCGCCTGTCCCCACCTTCTCTATTACATCATTACAACACTACTTCTTACACATGGCATTATGGGAAATGGGATTTTCTCATTTCGTAAGAGTGACTACACATATAGGAAAAAATTCCAATTTGTGCATATACAGTATACCTGACAAATAAAGATATCATGAATGTTATTTTCTTTTTTTAACAGCGAGGTCTGTAGGTAGTTTCTCAAATTTCTTTTGTGTTATTTTACATTTATTTGCAAACATTTAACGTGCAAACAGTGCTTAGCTGGGCTGCTAACCACATTCCTTGAGCATTGCATACAGAGGTACATGAATGAGGCTACCTCTTATACCCGATCTGAGAACTTGCCCATTGCTAAGTGAGCTTGTGAAAAGCAGGTCACAGTTTTCCATTGTAATAACCCAATTAGCTGCACTGCGTGTTTGTTTTACGAATCTCTAAGCTCCAATAAAGCTGGAGGTACGCGAGCTGGCAGAGTAATGAGTGCGAGGTGTAAGAATTAAAGGCCTGTCTCTGCGGCTCTTTAAACTTCAGCCCTTTTAACGCCTCTAACACTCTGTCCCCGAGCTTCTGGGACACAACCCAATTAACATCTCCGCATATTCGATGTAGCCCTTTAATTGCATTTTGCCAGCTTTCCTCACCCTGCTCCCTTTCAAGGTGAGAATCTGTTGGCGTCCTTGGGGAATGACAGAACGTGCGCACACATGCTACAGAAAGGCTCTGTTCATACATATATGGAGACATTCCTCTCTGCCGCAGAATTCTTTTCTTATATTGTGCATTTGACTGTTCACAGCTAAATAGGATAGAAACTGATGGTTATATACTCCTGCTTCTCATGTTAAATATATTTTATTTACATGTAAACAGAGTGTCTTTGGCATTTTGTAGACTGTCAATTTTGCAGTAAAATGTAATGGTAAGGTAAAATGGTTCCTTATATTGTAAAGCATATCTGTACTTCAAAGGGCAAAGCAACAGGTTTGCCTAATTACCTCCCTTCCCAGCTGCACATACCTTTCCTTTGCTTTGTTCAGCTGCCAGGATTAAAGAGAAGCCCTATAATTCTTAACTTGGAGCCTACACAGGGCTGAGAACTCTATACCCACCCCTATGTCATGGTGCCGGCTGCTTGAACTGCCAATCATCAAGCATTACCACGGTCACAAGGAAGGAAAGGGAATCACATTCTTCTTGTACCTGGAAGTATTAAAGTGATTCTAAAGTAAGGATGGACCCTTACAGTGTAAGCTTCCTGGTGGGCTCGGGCATGTGCGGTTGCAAACACGTCCTTTAGAATAAGGATGGGCTCGGTGGTGTTCGCAAGTGCGAACCCTGCACTGCGCTAATCACAAGCAAGGAGACATTCCCCAATCGCTGCAGCCGTGCATCGGGGAAATGTCTCACTGCCTGTGATTAGCGCAGTGTAGTGTTCACTTTATTCTAAAGTACGGATAGGCTCGGGCGTGTTCGCAACTGCACATGCCCGAGCCCGCCAGAAGGCTTACACTGAGCCGCGCTAATCACAGGCAGTGAGACATTGGCAGCCGCGGATAGGGAAATGTCTCACTGTCTGTGATTAGTGCAGTGTAAGCTTCCTGGTGGGCTTGGGCATGTGCAGTTGCGAAGCCCATCCTTATTCTAAAGGAAAGCACTTAATAAAATCAAACATGTTATGTTATACTTGCCTACACTGTATAATGGCTTTGCTCAGCGCAGCCCCGATCCTACTATTTTTGGGTCCTGCAGTCCTGGTTCCCCTCCCCCGTCAAGTGCCCCCAATAGCAAGCCTCTTGTCCAAGGGTCTCAAACTGCCCGCCTCCAGCTGTTGCGGAACTACAAGTCCCATCATGCCTCTGCCTAATTGTAGTTCTGTAACAGCTGGGGGGCCACCAGTTTGAGACCCCTGCTCTTGTCCATTCACACACAAAGCGTGGCTCAGCCCGCCCCTGCTGTCTCCTCATTGGTTCACTGTCTGTGTTTGACAGCAACAGGAGCAAATAGCTCCTGCTGCTGTGTGAGCCAATGTGGATAGAGAAAACTGGGAAAGCTGCTGCTCTCATGCACATCACTGGACCGAGATGGGGCTTGGGTAAGTATTAGGGGGCTGCGGGGGAACTGCACCCAGTAGGTTTTTTACCTTAATACATAGAATGCATTAAGGTAAAAAAAAAATTTGAGCTTTTAGAACTACTAAGTATTTCACTTTGCACCTGATGGTCGAATGTAGCAGCAGGGGAGAAAAACTAGGTGGAACATAAAAATTTAGGCAGGGTGGCAGGTAAGTTGACCTGTCGCTTTGCTTTGCATGGGCAAAGCTCTGGTTCACCCCCAAGAGATACTGTGAGACACTTGTCCCAACTGGTGCCTTCTGGATGTGAACCTGAGACTGGGTTTCTACTGTGCATCCCTCAGCTGCATCTTGTTTCTGTAGACCCTAGGGAACAATGAATGGGTGAAGAACTGGCTTGCCTCCGTATGAAATGCTTGTAATGACTGGTGCCTGTCAGTAAACATCAGAAGGATGGTGTTTAGAATACTATTTTTGTAAGCACTGAGGAACAGAACCTTCCTGAGTAGAGGAGCGCTCTAGGTAGTTTCAGGATCCATTTACCTAAATGCATGCACTTTCACCAGGACATCAAACCACATTACTTGATGCCTGGATCCGTGTTGCAGCATGCATGCCATGACTGCTGAGAGCTAAGGCACACTTTAAACTTGTTACCGACCATCAGAAAAAACCTTGCCCCCCCAAAAAAGACACACAAACTTATTTAAATTGGAATAAGGGCAAGGCCACAGCTTTATTGAACTACATTCAACTGTAACAACGTTCAACATACCACATAATAATGCCAGTCACGGGTATACCGTGAGCATACATAACTAAACCAGATTGTCTAAGAGGCCCGTCTCCACCATTAGTGCGAGACAGGCATTAAACAGATTACCGATCTTAAACTTGCGGGCATAGCCCATAAAGCAATATTCATCGCTGGCCAGGTAAAACTGCCAACAAAGCTGTGACAACTTCCAAAGGGCGGGCGGGCGGGTGGGAAACTCTTGACGTCAGGATCTCCTCAGAGTGGTGGGACTTACCATTGCGCAGCCTTTTCTCTTGAGTCCCAGCTCCACCCCATCCCCTCATACCTTAGTGGCCAATCCCATCTGTGCCACTTCCCCAACTTGCTTTGCTCACGCCCCATCACTGCCCCACTCCCATCAGTCATGGCTCCCTTTCCCCAGTACAGGGGTGGGTCAAGGTGCCTTCATTAATTTTCTGTGGATCCTCAAGGTGCATGCACGCAGCACAGAAATAACATGAGCCATTTTCCCAGTACACAGCAACACAGCACTGGTGTCTACTGGTTTATGTATTGCAGTGAGTTAGAGTTGATGTGTGTTGTTTGGTGTATGTATGTGTGTTGGAAGCTTATTAGAAATGAATGAGTACCCCCAAAGTGCAGGTACGATGCCTAGGCATGATTGCGGTATGCTGCCAAAGCAGCCTGTTAAATATTTGTCCTCTGTTGTACTTGGTATGTTCCTGTGTGTTTTCTTCTATTTGTATGTTTCTTAGTATAGCCCTATCTAGATACTCCCAGTCTCCCATTCTAGGATTTAGTTATTATTACTTTACATTACATTATTATACAGGATGTATCCAGCGCCAACAGTTTGTGCAGAGCTTTATAATATAAAGGGAGGCAGGACAGTTACAATATAATTCAAGACAAGAGGGTTAGAAGGAAAGCTTATTGGTAAGCAATAAACGATGTAAAAATCAAATCAATCAACGCAAATACCCAAGAAAGAATAAACTAAAACTCACTCCACTTACGAGTAACAAGCCAAAAAATGGAGGAACCAAAGATATATAAAAACCCTTGAATTGTCAAAAAAATAATACATTCTAGCAGCTGCTGACACAAAAAAAGTGCTTTTACGCAAATGAACATAATATACCAAAACCGTGCAGTGCTACCAATAGCAACTCTTAAGTGAACCAATATAAGTGTCATAAATAAGCACAGCATGAATTCAGGCCATGAAATTTGAGGCAACACTTTATTTACACTTGTTTTCAGTGCTAAAAGTTGCATGCCAGAAATTACCAGTTTTGCTTACCAGTAATAGGCTGGGTTCACACTTGTCCGACAAACAGACCGACATTGTGAGCACAAATCCCATTACATATATTTAAGAAAAAGGGTGTGGGAGAAGGCGCTGCCTAGTGTGAACTGAAAGTATTGCTTGATAACTTGTTAAAGTGTAAACGAAGGAGAGTAACACAATCAAGTGTAAGTAATTAGTAGATCATAAAATATATCCAATAAGATAAAGTATTAAAGTAAGTAAAAGGGAGAGTGTTTACAATCTAAAAATAGTGATTAAAACCATAAAAGTGAATCCAGTAGTGATGATAAATAGTGACCACATATATCTTACAAAGAATATATAAATCAAAGGCAAATGGTGCATTCAATATCATTCAAAATGAAACAAAAATAGGTGATCCGAGTTGAATATGATGAGCTATATATGGAGACCGGCTCTAGCAGAAAGCCCCCACGGAAGGTCAGTCCAATATACAACTGCTGGTAAGTGATAGAAAAGTGACCTTAAAAAAGGGACGCAGTAGTAAATGGCTATAGTCCTCAGTCCTATAGTCCTAAAGGTACCACGGCGGCAGTGAAGATACTAAACCGTGTATTGTGCGGGAAGAGAAGAGGTGGAGCGGCAAATACGCTTAGAGGTGTGCTCCCCTTCTCCTAACTCCCCACTCACCGGTTCTTGCACAGATCAAACGATGCTGTTCTAATGCCGTCTTCCCCTTGTTGTCGCCCCGGGTCCTCCCTGGATTACTCACATATGTGGGGAAATAGGCAGCAGTTAGAGATATCCAGTTGGTAAAGCTGAAAAAGTGTAGAAGACTTACATGGGGTTACGAGAAGTCAGACGTGGGTCCACTCTGTAAGGAAACCGGAACTTCCTTGCGTTCTAAATCAGACCGGAAGTGCGCAATGGCGTAAACCAGGCTCCATCTGACGCGTTTCGTCACATGGACGTCATCGGATCCCATTACGTCACCAAAATCAATGTTTCCCTATGAGAGCCGTCTTAACTGGTCCGACACAAGTCGGTGCGACTTTGAAAAAAGTTCCTGTACTATTTTGGTCCGACTTTGGTCCTACTTCAGCCTATTGAATATCATTGAAGTAGGATCAAAGTCGGATCCTTGTTCTAACCATCCGACTTGTGACATCCGACATGGTGATTACAGCAGCGGGAAAAGGAATTTATCTCACACTGGGATTGTTTTGATTGGTCAAAGGACAAGTCACTATCTCAAAGTCAGAGCAAAATCTTATCTTGTTCATTCAAGTCCGATGGAAGTAGGACCAAAGTAGGACCGAAGTAGGACCGATGTTGCAGGGCAAAGTAGGATCAAAAGTCTGACAATTTTTGTGTCGGATAGTGTGAACCCAGCCATATACCAAAACTGTGCAGCGCTACCAATAGCAACTCTTCAGTGAACCAATATAAGTGTCATAAATAAGCATACATGTATAATCAATAGTGCAACCATATCTGAGAAATGATACCTAAAAGACTGAAAAAGTGCTAGAGCAATATGAAACCAATATAAAATTCTAATGATAAACACATGTGCATTCATTAATATCAAGAATATATTGATAAAAAAAAATGTCAATAAGTGCAAAACCAATTCATAAATACAAAGTACCAGTGCACTGCTTACTAAATCAATAATAGCAGCAAGAGTTCATTAAAAAATATGTTAGCAAGAGTTCATCAGAGAAATATATATTAAGATTGATTGAAGTAAATACAAAGAGGTAGAAGTCCCCAGCTGTGCAAAGATTGCTACTGAAAGTGCATGTGAAAGTGCATGTGCTCTCCTCCACCAGTCTCATTAACCGCCTGAATTTATGCTAACCTTTTTTCTGCAAATGATGTATTATATACACCTGGGCAGGGGCGTTGCTAGGTGTGAAAAAGATCAGGGGCTTCAGCCCAAAGAAATGCGGCGCGCATAGTGCGCCGCGGCGAAAAATGGGTGTGGTCTAAATGAAATGATGGGTATGGCTTAAATGGGCGTGTCTTTTGGGGTTTGGCTCACAGCTGAGATGAACGAGGGATTGAGGAAGGAAGAAAGAAAGAGATAGGGAGGGAAGGAAAGAAAGAGGGATGGAGGGACAGCAGGCCCAGATTCTACACCACAATAGCAATATGTGTATTCTAGAAAGTTTAACAATCAGCAGATAAAGATACTCCAATCACCTGGTGTTAGCTCTTCAATCATTCCGGCACCATGGTTGGTATGGTGTCAGGATGATTGAAGCGCATTATTTCTATAATTACATTGTAATATAAAATGAAATAGTTCAACTCACCATAATGCAGAATTAGTGGGAGCCCCGAGTGTGTCACTTGCCATGTTGTCTGCTAACAGATACCATCAGGTGTCCCCAGCGGAGTCCCTCCTTCCATCACAGGTGTCCCCCAGCAGAGTCCCTCCATCCATCAGGCGCCCCCAGTGGAGTCCCTCCTTCCATGACAGGTGCCCCCCACAGCGGAGTTCCTCCTTACATCACAGGTGCCTCCAGCAGAGCATAGAGACCATGACATAGCAGGAAGGGAAAAATGAATGGAGTGTACATGTGCATTCAAGGGGGAGAAAGAGCATGGAGACTTTGGGAAGAGAAAGGAATGGTGTGTATTTGTACCATCACAGGGCAAGAGGGGTAGGACACAGTGGCAAGGGACACAAGTGTAGCATGTGGGAAAAGATAGCACTGACTGAGACCAAGACAAAGTGGGAAAGAACATAAATAGAGGGTACATATACAGACACAGCAGGGAGGAAGGGAGCACGGAGACCCAGACACAATGAGAAGGGACAAGAATAGAGGGTATATGTATGGGCACAGAGCAAGAGAGGGAAAGGCAACACAGAGACCAGGGCACAATGAAAAGGGACATGAACAGTGTACTTATACAGATACAGGGCAAGATGAATAAAATGGCTTAGGAGACTAGGGCACTATGGAAGGGAATATGAATAGAGTACATATAAAGACAATGGGCGAGAGAGGGAATGGAAGCATAGGACAAGGTTGGATGGGAGATTAATGGAATTTACAGGCACAGGGCAAGAGGGAGGAGAAAGGGAGCACAGAATGTACAGATACAGGCACAGGG
>BLSH010171701.1:162281-172701 GCA_018402905.1 Glandirana rugosa
ATTCCCCTATTAAAGGATTGAAACATCTTAATAATGTCAAATGAGTTTCCTGTTTAAAATTTTAATGTTCAAGTTTCGACGTTAAGATCGAGTAAAAATGGGAAATTTACGGTGCAACATAATGTAGTGACCGGTAGATGTATATCACTCCGCTCACTCAGTGGGCAGTGCCGCTTTCGCCGCAGCACAAAGAAAGTTAAGTGCGGCTACCGCCGCTGCTGTGTGCGGGCTTCTTTACCAAATAAAATGCACCGCACGGCCGACGGTCAAACACTCGGGGCTAATGACATTAGATTCGGGGCTGTAGCCCCCATAGCCACACCCTAACGACGCCCCTGCACCTGGGCTATACCATCATGTAGATGGCCAGTGATGTAATACAACGTGGCATTTAAAGGGTAAAAATGAGCTAGAATTGCAGCTTTGAACTTGTAATTTTAAAATTTGTCCTTTGAGTAAACTGTAATAATTCTACAAAGTTAGGAAATTATCCCCTTATGAAAATAATAAAGTTATATAAATGATAGTAAAAATAAGGAAAAAAAAGTAAAATGTAATAAAAAACATAACACACAAAACGTCTGCAAATATTTTACATGAGCGGATGCCCAGTTAGGATGCACAGATATAAAGTACATGCAAAATTAATATGTGAAGTTTCACTAACAATTGCTGTTGATAAAAAACACTCAGAATGAAAGAGTCCCTCCAGCCGTAAAGTGATGAAGGTAGGATAGGATGGGTGTCACCAATCTAAATAAACACACCGCGCTTAACAAAGAACGTGTGACCCCCTAATAAGAGTCGTCAACTTCGCTCAATTATAGTATCCAAGCCATATCCAAGCCAAAGGATCCCGCACTTGTCACTGGATATGCACCAAAGAGATGAATGGATTAAACCCGGAAGTACAGCTCACCGAGCGGGGTAATCCTGAATCACCAGACATAAAATAAAATAAAGGAAATGTGGTATAATATCATTTGGACTATTTATTAATAAAAACAAGAGTAACACTCACATCGGGTAAGCTTAAAACAAGCATGTATTAAAAAAGGTTGTTATCCAGGAAGCAAGATGGCCGACCGTCAATCGCGCATGCGCGGTGGCGTGTGTGCGTGTCTCCGCCCTATGCATTTTGTCATACGTGACATCTTCAGGTGCCCCTGATGACGTCACGTATGAAACACGTAGAGTGGAGACAAGCACACACACACACACTACCATGCATGCGCAATTGATGGTCAGCCATCTTGCTTCCTGGATAACAACCTTTTTTACAAACATAAAATGTTGTCATAGCAACTCTGGGAGACGGCTCGATTGTACTGCTCCCCTCTGATCTGCATTGTGGCCGGGATTGCCGTTGCGCGAAGCCAGCTGGCCCGTGCGCATGCGCAGCTCGCGGAGCTGCTTAGCGGGACACTGCCCCAATTACCATCAGATCGGGCTTAGTCCACAGAACAGGCCGGGAGAGAAAGCACACTTGTCATCCTGACCACCCATGCTAATTACAAGTCTTCCATTGTGGGTGCAACCCTTGTTGTTTCTCATTGATTCTTATTAAACGGTCAAACACTGTGCGCTCTCCTCTTCCTATTTTTACTGCAGATTCTAGTCCATCACCCAGTGGATCCATGGCCATCTTTAATATTGATTGGAGCCTGGGCAAACATTTTCTTGCCCCTACCCATGCAATTTCGCTCTCCACCTGCTCTGAGACATACAATAAATAACAGCTAGACTCAAAATCAGTTTACCCACTTCAGCCCCGGAAGGATTTCCCATGTTAGGACCAGAGCACTTTTTGTCATTCGGCACTGCATCGTTTTAACTGACAATTGCGCGGTCCTGCGACATTGAACCCAAACAAAATTTGCGTCCTTTTTTCTCCATAAATAGAGCTTTCTTTTGGTGGTATTTGATCACCTCTGTGTCATTTCTGATCACCGCTATAAACCAAAAAAGAGCGTCAATTTTGCAAAAAAAAAAAAAAACAATATTTCCCACTTTTTGCTAAAATACATATCCAAAAAAAAATATATAAAAATACAAATTTATTCATCAGTTTTGGCCGATTTATATTCTGCGTTTATTGATTGGTTTTCGCATTTACAAACCATGAGAATTAATTTCTGGCGTTTTTACAATTTTTTTTTTTTACTAGTAATGTCGTGATCTGCGATTTTTATCGGGACTTTGGGACGGACATGTTGGACATTTTTGACACTTTTTTGGGACCAATGACATTTATACAGCGATCAGAAATTTAAATATCCACTGATTACTGTATAAATGTCATTGGCAGTGAAGGGGTTAACCTGGGGAGGGCGCTCTAGGGGTTAGCTGTGTTCCCTGGGTGTGTTCTAACTGTGAGGGGGCTTGGCTGTCAGGGGCACCAGAGATCTAACTGATCCCGAGTATAGGGATCAGTAGATCTCTAACATGCTGCCTGACAGAGCGGGGAATCACTGTGTTTACATCGGCGGTTCCCCGTTTTTCTGCTCTGTCAAGCAATCGCGGCTGAGAGTGTGGCTGGCACAAAAATGCGCCGCTCTCCCACCGTTTAAAGACAGTGATTCACACTACAGAGCTACACTGCTACACTGCAGCAGTAAATGTACGCCAGTCGGGAACCGGTTAATGAATCAGATCAGACAGCAATTGCGATTATTTGTCAGAGGTTAGTGTATCATTCCTCATTACCACTCACTGACTGGCTGCTAGAGGTTACAGCACACATTATGGCTCACTGATTATTTGCTAGTGGTTACAGCGCATGACTTCTGCTTGTTGATTGGTTGCTAGAGATTACTGTACATCAATACTGCTCACTGATTGGTTGCTAGAGGTTACTGGACATCCTTCTCACTCACTAATTGGTTCCTAGAGGTTACTGCACATTGCTACTGCTCACTGATTGGTTGCTAGAGGTTACTGCATATACTTACCACTCAGTGATTGGTTTCAAGAGGTTAGTGTACATTATCACTGCTCAGTTATTGGTTGATAAAGGTTACAGTACATCATCTCCTCACTGCCTGCACACCATGGACTGGGGTGGTGTGCGGGCCCATCAATAGACAGAAAACTCCTAGGGATCCTAGGACTCCTGGGATCAGTGGCAATGCTGGGGGGGGGGGGGTGATCAGTGGCAATGCTGGGGGGTTGATGGGATTAGTGGCAGTGGTGGAAGGATGTGGTTAGCTAGGAGGCAGAACACTGTGGCAAATTCTCAATCATTTAGAGCAAAGCTGGAAATCTTTGGCAAGTATATAGTGGGGGATTCTACACTGACCACCAATGTAATGGGGAATTTACAATGGCCACCAATGTGAGGGGGAATTTGCACTGACCACCAATGTGAGGGGGAATTTGCACTGACCACCAATGTAATGGGGAATTTACAATGACCACCAATGTGAGGGGGAATTTACACTGACCACCATGTAATGGGGACCTTCACATTTGCCACTAGTGTGAATGAGAGGATTGTACACCAAGCCCCAATGTAATGAGAAGATTTACACTGACCACCAAGGTAACAGACATTTAGCCTGCGTTCACATTTGTGTGTGACAGGAATGCTTGCAAATCGCTTTCCTGACACCCAGGGCCATCTTTAAAGCAGGGCAAAAGGGGAAGCTGCCCTGGGCCCTATTATTGTTGAAGGGCCCAAAGCAGCTGCCTCATACTTGCCAACTATCCTGGTGATTCACCTGCAGACCCTATGTTTACATGTAAATAACCGGCATTGATATGTAAAGCGGCAGCATTCATATGTAAATAGTAGCGGCCAGCTGCACTGATATGTAAACAAAGGTGGCATTCATATGTAAATCATGCCCCCCTGAGGTCATATTCACCATCACCTATAATGGATGCTGCCCACTGGGGAGACAAAGGCATGATTGAAAGTCCTCAGCACGTCAACAGATGCGTGAGGGTGTCAATAATTGATGGCACTGCTGTGTATCTGCTAATGGGCAGCACATTTTTGTAGTGTCAGGAAATTGACTTTGTGCTCCCCAGTCCATGGTGTGCAGGCAGTGAAGAGGTGATGTGCTGTAACCTCTAGCAACCAATCTGTGGGCAGTAGTGATGTGCAGTAACCTCTAGCAACCAATCAGTGTGCAGTATTGATGATCTCTAGCAACCAAACAAGCAGAAAGCATGTGCTGTAACCTCTAGCAACTAATCAGTGAGCCGTAATGTGTGCTGTAACCTCTAGCAACCAGTCAGCAAGCGGTAATGATATGCTGTAACCTCTGGCAACTATTGATTTTATGTCTCAGAGCAGGTGGAGAGTGAAATTGCATGGGGGGGGGGGAGAGAAAATATTTGCCCAGGGTCCAATCAACATTAAAGATGGCCCTGCTGACACCACAGAGACTTGCTGCTCTTTAGCAGATAAACAGCAGTGCCATTAATTGTTAATGACACCCTCACACATTGGCTGTGCTTACCTTTGCAGAACAGGCTGATGTTAGGCTTAATGACCACAGTTGTAGGCAGGACTTTCTAGCATGCCCCTTTGTCTCCCCAGTGGGCAGCATTCAGTATAGGTGATGGTGGATATGACCTCAAGGGGGTATAATATACATATGAATGCTGCCTCTATTTACATATCAATGCTGTTGGTCTGTGCTTATTCACATATTAATGCCGTAGCTATTTACATATCAATGCAGGTTACTTACATGTAAACACAGGGTCTGCAGGTGAGTCCTCTGTACACAGCAATAGGGCAGAGATATCAGGACCACAACAATGATGGGGCAGCTTCCTCTTTTGCCCTGCCTTAAAGACGGCCATGAGTGGATCATAAAGGGATCTGCAACACCTAGAATGTATGAACTGTTTCTTGTTGACACAGGCTGCCTAAGTACCTATGTAAGGTTCTGTGGGAACTGCGCAAAATGGTTATTATCTGTTTTATTTGCGCAGAGTATTGCCTGTTAACGCGCATTCAGAACAACACTGGAAACAACATTGGGTAGTATACATCCACCACAATGTGGATTTGTGGCAGAACCCCTGGGGACCACCAAAATTTTCTCGTTGACCATCAGTGCTCCACGGATCACTGGTTGGCGACTGCTGCTCTATTGCCCTACACATGTTAGGTGTCCTCACACATGTTAGAAGAGTTTTAGGTGTATGCCTGCGCATAATCAAGAAAAAAAAATCAGTACAACTCTGCAATATGTACATATATACACATTTCCATATGATTTGTCTTCTTAAATGTGCTGCAAAAAAAGTCCAGAAATGCGGTCAGCTCCGAACTTCCTGTAGTGGACTGGCAACTCTTTTTCACTGAAATCCTAGTGTAAGTTGCTTATTTACACTTTATGCCCTTCCACATGTACAGACCGATCAGGCGCACCTGTCAGTTTTCCATATAAGTCTGTGGGCAGGCGCATGTAAACATGTGGTTAGAATATTTGTAGCGCTTCGTAGGCAGGTTGCTGGTCTGTGGCACAGGAGAAAGGGGATGTGGTCAGCACAAGGCTGTGTCCAGTGTCTCTGTTAGAGGTAGGTGCAGACAGACAGCCTGCTTGATGAAGCAAGAAGGGGCTCTGTAGATGAAAGACAAGGAGAGAACAAAGCGGCGCCCATCTAAGTGTAGCACAAATTTAAAAACAATATGGCATTTATTACAGGTTGCACTTACAAGAATTCAGTAAAAACAGACATTGAAAGTGGTCACATCCCTGGGTCTATCTGGGTGGAGAGCTGGGATCCACTGCATCTCATGGGGCCGGCAGCACCGGTGGTTTTCAGAGCTCTGGGGTGGTGGGCGGGAGAGGAAGCCGAGCATCTCTGTGAGGATGGAGAGGCAGTAGTGGGCATGACTCCAGTAGCTGGCGCGTGTTCGGAGCATCCGTGCTCCTTTGTCAGGTCTCCCAAGTGTCTGTCAGGGCTGCGCTAAGTAGGAGGAGCGCCGCCCCTCCTCTCCTCCTACTTAGCGCAGCCCTGACAGACACTTAGGAGGCCTGACGAAGGAGCACGGATGCTCCGAACACACACCCACTACTGGCTCTCCATCCTCATAGAGATGCTCTGCTTCCTCTCCCGCCCACCACCCCGGAGCTCCAGTAAAACTGGCCACGTGACCCAGGGACGTGACCACTTTCAATGCTTGTTTTTACTGCAATTCCTATAAGTGCAACCTGTAATAAATGCCATATTGCTTTTATCTTCATGCTACACTTAGATGGGCAGGGATGTCTTAATACATGGGCACCCATGGGCACTGCCCAGGGGCCCCAGGTGCATGGGGGCCCCATGATAATCTTGCATTATATCATACTTGCCAACAGTCATGCTTTTTACTAAGCTGTCCTGGAATGGCCCAGGCAGTGTCCCAGAACCTTTACTGTGCCCTCCTGATCCCAGTATTGGGCCCTCCTTACTCCTCCTGTACTCCCCCTGTACTCTGCCATGCTCCACCCCTCCCCTGTTGATTAGTCTTTGATTCGTGGCATGTTTTCTTATTGTTTAAAATCAATTTTATTGAAAGTACTAATAAATATATGTTTAATTCTATCAACTATTTATACTTTAATTCTAGAGAGTAGGTGCATAAATTGGAGCAGGTTGGTAGGGACCCCAGTACATTACTTTGCCCAGGGGCCCATGATGCCCTGTAGATGGGCGCTGATTTGTTCTCTCCTAGGTGGATATAAACAGACGTTCATCCATTTACCTTTGGTTTCCTCCAGGTCTGGAAAAAAAAAATAAAAGGTCTGAGTTCTTTTCTGCTTTTTTTTTGTAAATAAATGTGGGGGATTTGAGGTAACCAGACATAAAGGGGTGCAAGTCCAGTAGACCCATCAATCTAATATGGATCCTTAAACCTCCTGCAGCAAAAAACTGAATGGAAATGGATGTCACAAACATAACATCTATAACATTTAGCTCCAAATCTCTGATCTGTTCACTAATGCCTTGCTTATTGAAACAGACATGGCCCATGTACAAGGGGTCTTATCGTGCATTTCATCCTCACTGTTTCATAAAAATGCAAGATTTTTAGGCTTACAAACTTTAGTTATTTATTTATTCAGCAATGCTGTGCCTTTCATATATAGCAGAGATTGTTGAGTTTATGTTGTATAGTGTGCTACTAACTATATTTTGTGTATTTGATTGAAAATAAGATTTTAATCAACAATTATGCAGATGTCATGGGACATACACAGCCACAATTCTTTTTCCAAAAATATATGGTTTGGACACGTAATTGGCAAATTTTTAATCCTGCAGAATGCTTGTGAAAACTAGTGAAACTGGTTTGGTCACTTGGGCTACAAAATGGGAGTTAGTACCAAGCAGCAAAAGGATTAAGCTGACCTTAACACATAACTCCGCCTCCCTCATATCAACCCTAAAAAATAGGGTAACCCCTACAAATAAAATTCACAGTTGGTGTAGACAAAACTTTTTTTTTTTTTTGTTTTGGATTTTAAAATTTAACCTAACCGTTAACCCAACATTTAAAGCAAAACTCCAGTATGGAGCAATCCATACTTTTAGATTTCTCCCCTGCCTACTGTGTGGATTTCTTTCCTTATTTTTAACATTTATCTGAGGTTTTCTACCTTAACCACGTGTTTCCCAGGGCAATTATGAAATGTTTTGCATATATGTTAAAATCAGCATTTTTTGCTAGAAAATGAATTAGAACCCTCAACCATTATATATTTTCTGAAGGCAGAGGTCCCGGAGAATACAATGGTGGTTGCTACAATTTTTTATGTTGCACAATATTTGCACAGCCATTTATCAAATGCAAATTCTCATATTTACATGTAAATGCATTTTAGTGCACACAGACACGATATAATACCATTTTTGGTAAAATATAAAATATGACGTTGCACTGAGTAAATATATAACAAGCATGTCAAGATTTAAAAACTCACACGCTCGTGCAATGGCGGTACCTAAGAATCTCCATAGAGGATGCTTTAAAAGCGCCTTTACAGGTTACCAGTTTAGAGTTAAACAAGAGATCCAGTGCCACAATTATTGCTTCTCACTCTGATGTTTGTGACGATACGTAAGTTGTCTGGTGCAATCACCATTTACATATGTGTGCAGGACATACGCGCACATTTAATTTATGTGTAAGCATGGAAATGGGGGTGCTTTCATTTTTTTTTTTTTTATTTCTAGTGAGGAAAGTTGGAGTGTCTGCATCCCCTTAGAAGTAATTAATCTTTAGGGAGTAGTACCTCACCAAAATATAATTCCTATTGCAGAGGATGCCTGAAATCTGACCTGTATCTTAGTGCAGTCTATACACCAACTCTGTACAGCCGGTGTTCCGTCAGATTAGGCGACCCGTCATATCTTGTAACAGTAAACGGAGCTTACATACTGAAGTACAGTATTTAGAAATACGTGACACTGTTTTGAAGTTTAATTTTAAAAGCAGCGGCAAGCCTGCTGATCTTACAGGTTTGCTAATCTGACAGAACACCACTGCTTTTACAATTCTACAGTACATTAAAACAGTGAGAAGGGTTCAAAAATACTGTATTTCGCTATATAAGCTCAGTTTACTGGTACAAATAAGTGTGAAATGCAAGAATTCGGTGGGTGTAAAAAGATGTCTGCTTGCCACCTTCTCACTGTATCTTTACTGCAGACGAGTGCTGGGTATAGCAAGATGGCAGAGACGGAACGTCACTTCAGTTACAAGATATGATGAGTCGCCTAATCTGACGCAACACCTGCAAGTTCTGTTGCATTGAATTTTACAGAAAACTACAATGACTTCGGTTTATAAAGGAAAGGTAATTTTTAATAACATTGACTTACAATATGGCTTGAGTAGCAATTGTATATGCTATATTATTATGTTGAATGTGCTATTTATTTAAATATTAAATAACTTTAGGTTAAACTGTACACTAGAAACTCAAAATATGCTCTTACTAGAAACAGACTAGTTGTGTAGAAGAAAAGAGGAGGAATGGCACTCTCAAACAAAAATTAAACCCACAGAAGGTAGATGTGTAATGGAATTAAAATGATTAAGATGAAGGGAGCATAGGTGTGCACGGCCTATTGCATTAGGGTGTGCACAACAAAGGGCAAACACACATGAGTGTGTGTGTATATACAGTCAAGTCATAAATATTGACATCAACACAATTCTAATCTTTTTGGCTCTATACACCACCACAATGGATTTGAAATGAAACAAACAAGATGTGCTTTAACTGCAGACTTTCAGTTTTAATTTGAGGGTATTTACATCCAAATCAGGTGAACAGTGTAGGAATTACAACAGTTTGTATATGTGCCTCCCACTTTTTAAGGGACCAAAAGTAATGGGACTATTGGCTGCTCAGCTGTACCATGGCCAGATGTGTGTTATTCCCTCATTATCCAATTTACAAGGAGCAGATAAAAGGTCCAGAGTTCATTTCAAGTGTGCTATTTGCATTTGGAATCTGTTGCTGTCAACTCGCAATATGAGATCCAGAGAGCTGTCACTATCAGTGAAGCAAGCCATCATTAGGCTGAAAAAACCCCCCAAACCCATCAGAGAGATAGCAAAAACATTAGGTGTGGCCAAATCAACTGTTTGGAACATCCTTAAAAAGAAAGAACGCACTGGTGAGCTCAGCAACACCAAAGACCTGAAAGACCTCGGAAAACAACTATGGTGGATGACCGAAAAATTCTTTCCTTGGTGAAGAAAACACCCTTCACAACAGTTGGCCAGATCAAGAACACTCTCCAGGAGGTAGGTGTATGTGTGTCAAAGTTAACAATCAAGAGAAGACTTCACCAGAGTGAATACAGAGGGTTCACCCAGGGGCGTATCATGAAATTAGTGGGGCTCGTGTGCAAGCCCACACCACACCGATCACCCCCGGCTGTCAACCAGGGAGAGATCATTCATGGGTGCTGTGTGGGCCCGTGTTGAGTGAATACCCTGCACCCATTGATGATACACCAATGGGTTCACCACAAGATGTAAACCATTGGTGAGCCTCAAAAACAGGAAGGCCAGATTAGAGTTTGCCAAACAACATCTAAAAAGCCTTCACAGTTCTGGAACAACATCCTATGGACAGCTGAGACCAAGATCAACTTGTACCATGATGGGAAGAGAAGAGTGTGGAGAAGGAAAGGAACTGTTCATGATCCAAAGCATACCACCTCATCAGTGAAGCATGGTGGTGGTAGTGTCATGGCGTGGGCATGTATGGCTGCCAAAGGAACTGGTTCTCTTGTATTTATTGATGATGTGACTGCTGACAATTGAGCAGGATGAATTCTGAAGTGTTTCGGGCAATATTATCTGCTCATATTGAGCCAAATGCTTCAGAACTCATTGGACGGCACTTCACAGTGCAGATGGACAATGACCCGAAGCATACTGTGAAAGCAACCA
>BLSH010171701.1:184882-202869 GCA_018402905.1 Glandirana rugosa
TTTAAGAGATAAAAACAGTGTTTTGAAAGTAGCCTCATCAGTGCCCACCAGTGATGGAGAAAATTTACTTATTTACAAAGTTTTGTGACAAAAATAGAGAATTTTTTTTTCAAAATTTTCAGTCTTTTTTTATTTGTAGAGCAAAAAATAAAAACCGCAGGGGTGATCAAATACCACCAAAAGAAAGCTCTATTTGTGGGAACAAAATGATAAAAAATCTGTTTGGGTACAGCGTCGCACGATCGCGCAATTGTCATTCAAAGCGCAACAGCACTGAAAACTGAAAATTGGTCTGGTAGTAAAGGGTTCTAAGTGCATAGTATTGAAGTGGTTAAGTAATCTCCTACCAGCATGGCTCCGCCCACAGGAAAGAGTACTTAACTCCCTGTGTGTGTGTGTTCCTGACGTGTGCTTCAGTTTGTTTCCGTGTACCAATCCTTGGCCTGTTATCTTGACCTTTGGCGTGTCTTCCTAACTAACCCTTAGCGCAGCCTGCTGCTTCCTATCCACCAGAAGCCAGCCATGGAGTCAGCTGCAGCGAAGTCCATCCTCACCATCAGAGGCTCTGGTGAATACCTGCTGGCTCTTAGACTCCGTGCCCTGGGGAAGCTTATGTTCTAGCTCTCAGTGCAATCCGTGTCAGTGCTCCAGTGGCCTCACTTTCCTGAACCATCCAGAGCTCCATCCAAAGCGGTCAGCCGAAGGGTTCACTACCTTCATGGTGCACTTCTAATACCAACGGAGTGCATCTGTCACCTGGCCTCAGGTGACCAGACAGTTTGCTCTGGCCATGGACCCAGCTGATGTGCCTCTACCTGCCGATGATCAGCTGCAAGGCATAGTCCACAGACTCGAGACCCAGGAATCGAATCAGACTTTAAACAGCTAGAGGCCTCCTTAGGACCTCCGGCTCGACAACCTCAACTGCAGCCTGCTGCTACGTCGGTTCCAATCACAGTCACAGCCATGAACTCTTTGCACTTACCAGCTCCATCCCATTACACTGGAGACCCCAAGGCCTGAAGGAGGTTTCTCAGCCAGTGCACCATTCACTTTGAAATTCAGCCTCAAAAATTTCCTGTCTGATCGGGCTAAGGTAGCCTATATTTTTTTCCCTCCTGTCCGGTGAGGCTTTAGCCTGGGCTGCCCCTCTGTGGGAGAAAAAGGATCCAGTTGTTTCTAGCCTATCTAACTTCTTGAAGCTCTTTCGGAATATCTTCGAGGAACCAGGTCAGGCCTCTTTAGCAGCCACCGCCCTTTTACGTCTCCGCCAAGAGTCATCTTCAGTGGGACAGTATGCTGTTCAGTTTCGTATACTGACTGCTGAGCTGCGCTGGAATAATGAGACCTTAGTTGCAACCTTTGTACATGGCCTCTCTGACCGAGTGAAGGATGAATTGGCGGGAAGAACCATCCCTGCTGATCTGGACGATGCCATCTCCCTCTGTGACCAAATTGATATTTGCTTTCAGGAGAGGTCCCTAGTCAGCCTGAGCTCTCCTCTCTGCGACCCATGGAGCATCCCCTGCCAGCTGAGGAACCTAAGCAGCTGGGCCGGACCAGGCTATCTCCAGAGGAACGTGCTAGGTGCAGAACTCTGGGCCTGTGTCTGTACTGTGGGGGCAAAGGTAATTTTCGTGTCACTTGCTCACTGCGTCCGGGAAACGTCTAATACATCTGGAAGGTGGAGTATTAAACGCAGAAATATCACCTTCACGTCTTCTTCTTTCGGTATCCCTTCATGTTGGTGCTTCATCTCATGCGGCCTTGACATTTCTGGATTCTGGAGCCGCCGACAATTTTATGAACTGCATTTTCATTTGAAGCTTACTCTTTCGCCCCTTACCACTCCACTGGTGGTCTCGGCGATTGATGGTACTGTTCTTCCAGTTGGTCCTATTCGCTTCCAGACCCTTCCTGCTAACATCTCGGTAGGGATACTCCACCAGGAGTGGATAACCTTCCTTATCCTACCGAAGGCCTCTACCCCTATTGTATTCAGTCTCCCTTAGTTACAGCTCCATTCCCCACACTTTGACTGGACTTCTGGGCAGATCCTGGCTTGGGGTTCCTCCTGTTTCTCGTCCTGCCTACTCAAGGTTGTCCCTAAAGAGAGACTTCCTGTTGCCACCACTTCAGTATCTTCTGCCCTTCCCGCTGCATATAGCGATTTCCGGGATGTGTTCTGCAAGAAATCAGCTAAAGTGCTCCTCACAGGTCCTTTGACTGTGCCATTGACCTTGTTACCGGAGCAACTCTGCCCAGGGGTCGTACCTACCCCCAATCCATCCCAGAGACCCAGGCCACGTCAGGGTATGTCGCTGAAAACCTAGAGAAAGGGTTCATCTGGAAATCCTCATCCTGTGGCAGCAGGATTCTTTTTTGTTGCCAAACAAGATGGTACCTTAAGACCCTGCATTGATTATCAAGGCCTAAACGCGGTGACAAGAACCGATGCCCCTTACCCTTAATATCTGAACTATTTGACAGATTGAAAGGTGCCTCCATTTTTACCAAGTTGGATCTCAGGGTTGCAAACATAGGTGTGCACAGGGGGTGTGCCGGATGTGCCTGGGCACACCCTAATCACTACATGTGGATTTCCCTTACTGCCCTGGCTTCCCCCCATGTTGCACCTTTTCCCCCAGCAGTGATGCTGACTTCCCTCCTCTCCTCTCCTCTCCCCCTGACCGCTGTGGGGAATCTTTCAGAATGGAGAGCAGGGTAAGGGGCTAGTAAATATGTAGTTTACCTGTCCCCTCCATTTATAAATGAACACAGTGAACACACTCACTGTGTTCATTCATAACGGAAGCGTAGTAAAGGGTGTTTACTATGCTTCAGTTTGTGAATGAACAGGAAGCTGCTCAGCACAAAGCACTTCCCATTCATTCACTGTCCAGTGCATCTGAGGCTGCAGAAAAAGGCATGTGTGTTTGAGCTTTGGGGTGCACACGCTAATGTAATAGGCTGCACATACCTATGGTTGCATACAATCTGATACGGATATGGGAGGGTGACAAATGGAAAACTGAGTTTAACACTAGAGATGGGCATTATGAATACCTGGTTATGCCCTTTGGGCTGTGTAATGCCCCAGCTGTGTTTCAAAACTTTGTCAACGAAATCTTCAGGGATCTGCTTTATCAATTTGTTGTCTATCTGGACGACATTCTCATATTTTCGGAAAATCTGCTTATCCACAGAAACCATGTCCGGGTTGTCCTTCAGCGCTTTATAGAAAATAATCTGTATGCCAAGCTGGAGAAATGTTCTTTTGAGTGTTCTGAGGTCCTGTTTCTGGGACGCTTTGTCTCCAGTTTGGGCCTTCGAATGGATTCTGGAAAGGTCTCAGCCATTACCAACTGGCCTCTTTCTGCCAGCCTCAAGGCCACACAGCGATTTCTTGGGTTCACCAATTATTATAGGCAGTTCGTTAAGGATTACTCTTCAATTGCTGCGCCTGTTATTGCCTTGACCAAGAAGGGTGCGAATGCCAAGGAGTGGCCTCCTGAAGCTGTCTCTGATTTCCATGATTTGAAACAGGCCTTTGTTTCTGGACCTCTCTTGGGGAGACCTAATCCTGGGGATCCATTTCTTGTTGAAGTGAACGCTTCTTTGACTGGGGTGGGATCAGTGCTTCTTCAATCCTTTGAGGAGAAACATAAACTATGTGCGATTTTCTCCACAAAATTTCTCAGGTAGAGAAAAATTATGCTATTGGCTATCGGGAACTTTAAATTGGTGTTAGAGTGGCGTCATCTCCTTGGAAGGTTCCCCTCACTCCATAACAATCTTCACTGACCATAAAAATCTGCAGTACTTGCAGAATGCCAAACGATTGAATCCCAGACAGGCCAGGTGGAGTCTTTTCTTCTTCAGTTTTAATTTCATGATTACGTACAAACCTGGTTCCTGCAACAGTCGGGCTAATGCACTCTCTAGGTCATTTGACACTCTGGACGAGGAACCCACCTCTGAACCTGAGCCGATCATTCCGACCTCATGCATTCTTGCCCATTCTACCACTCTGGAGTGAAAAATTCCTCCTGGCAAGACCTTCGTCCCCACTGAACTAAGAGCTAAGTTTCTTCGTTGGGGACATGATTCCAGGGTGGCAGGCCATGCTGGGTTCCTCCAATTCTTTCTGCTCATCAGTCGCCACTACTGGTGGTCCACTCTCCATTTAGATGCCAAAGGCTATGTTAAAGCTTGTCATGTCTGTGCCCAGTCTAAGTCCTCCACACAAGCTCCTGCTGGTCTTCCCATGCCCTTGCCCATTCCTAAGGAGCCCTGGTCTCACATTGCCACGGACTTTATCATTGACCTTCCACCATCTGAGAATAATACAGTCATTTGGATGATAATCGATTGGTTCTCCAAAATGGCTCATTTTGTTCCTCTTCCTGGTCTCCCTTCTGCTCCTGCTTTGGTCCCCATTTTTGTTTCCACCTTTCACCTCCATGGGGTCCCTTCCCACATTGTTTCTAACGGGGGTGTCCAATTTACATCTCGCTTTTGGAGAGCCTTTTGCAAATCCCTCAATATTGCCTTGGATTTCTCTTCTTATTACCGCCCTCAATCCAATGGACAGACTGAGAGGGTTAATCAGGAGTTAGAGGTCTTTCTCCGCACCATAGTCTCTGCTCATCACGATGACTGGTCCTCTCTACTCCCGTGGGCTGAATTCTTTCACAATAATCATGTTAACGTCAGTTCTCAGAAGACACCCTTTTTCACAGTTTATGGAAGTCATCCTCAGCTTCCTCTTCCTATGACCTGTTCTCCGGACATTCCAGCTTTGCCTACAGTTCAGCAATCAATCAATTCCATTTGGGGTGATGTTCGTGTTTCCCTCCGGGTAGCTGAAGATAAATTCAATTTTTTTTCCGACCGTTGCAGGCGTAGGCCACCTTCTCTACGGCCTGGAGGCAAGTCTGGCTTTCCACCAGGAACATCAAGCTCCGGGTTCCTTCTCTGAAATGTACCCCTAGATTCATTGGCCGGTACACTATAACTTCTAAGCTAAATCCCGTTTGTTTTAAGCTTCAGATCCCTAAAAGCCTCAGAATCTCTAACTCCTTTCATGTTTCTCTTTTAAAGCCTCTGGTCCTCAATAAATTCTCTCATCCTCTCCCTACCTTGGTTCCAGTCTCTGAGGATAATCAGGAGTACGAGGTTAGTCACATTCTGGATTCCCGGCTATGTAATGGCGCTCTTCAGTACCTCGTGCACTGGAAAGGTTTTGGTCGTGAGGAGAGGTCTTGGATCCCTGCATCTGATGTCTCCGCACCTCATCCAAGCGAGGGAGGGGGGGTACTGTCATGGGTCTGCTCTAGCAATTCAGGTCCTGTCTGTTTGCTTACCTCTCTGCTCTGTGTTAGGGAGCTTAGGGACCGAGCCCTCACACCTGAATGATTAAGTAATCTCCTATCAGCATGGCTCCACCCACAGGAAAGAGTACTTAACTCCGTGTAGTGCAAGCCAAGTCTTGCCAGAGCAATAGTGTGTCTAGGCTCCCTGTGTGTGTGTTTCTGCCATGTGCTTCAGTTTGCTTCCGTGTACCGATCCTTGGCCTGTTCTCTTGACTATTCCTGCCTGCTGCTTCCTATCTACCAGAAGCCAGCTGTGAGCGTGAGCTGTAAGACCCTGGGGGCCGCGACCTGGAGTCAGCTGCAGCGAAGTCCATCCTCACCATCAGAGGCTCTGGTGAATACATGCTGGCTCTTAGACTCCACGCCCTGGGGAATCTTATGCTCTATCTCTCAGTGCAATCCGTGTCAGTGCTCCAGTGGCCCCGCTTTCCTGAGCCATCCAGAGCTCTATCTGAAGAGGTCAGCCGAAGGGTTCACTACCTTCACAGTGCGCTCCTTATACCAGCAGAGTGCATCTGTCACCTGGCCTCAGGTGACCTGACAGTAATTTGACAAAGCACATGCTGTTGAGAAGGGGTGTTGAAAGAACAACAGCAAGTAATGTAAAGTACTGTGAACTATATACTGTATGCATTATACTTATCTGTGCAGCAGGTGGCGCTGTAGTATTATAGTGTTATAGTATGTAGTCTATGATCTCACCGGATGTATTGTCTATCTAATTTCAATGCACTTGTCTGTGGTTAGTTCCTGTTTCTCATGCTGCAAGACAGGTTCTGCTATTCCTCCATGACAGTAAAGGTATCTACTGCATACAAGAAGCTCCCGGAACATTATATCAATACTCTGCGTAACATTCGACACCCGGGTAAAAGTCACAGATGCAACAGTGCTGACATGTTTAAGCCATGAATAGCCTAAATCATAGTCAGCTCTAGCACACAGCCTATGATTCACAGCCTCAGCTCTGTTCTTGTGTGCTTTGTGAAGGGGTGTGTGTCCCTTCCCTTCAATCAGCTCTCAGTGAGCTCTGCAGTGTGTAACATCAGCTCCCTGCCCCTGCTTTCTGAAAGCTCGGACAAGCTTTATAAATTCTGCACTTTGAACAGTTGTAGAGAAGAGAGGGCTGCAGATAAACAGGTACAACTTATGTAAGAGGATTTCTTTCATCTCTGTGTATCACCTGAGGCTAGTCACATCACTGGGTATCTGTAAGGGTTTAAAATCATTTTAACATGTTCCTGCCTATGCTATGGCCAAAAGACGGCTACAGCATGGGCTTACTTTGCCAGGAGGATGTCCATAGACATCATCCCCTGATCACGCTGCCCGCACACCCCCTGTGGCTGATCAGATCGGGGTAAAGGGCCAAGCATAGCGGCCCTTTACCACAAGATCAGCTGTGTCTAATGACAGCTGATCACGATGTAAGCACAAGCCGGTTACTGGCATTCCTTTCCTCACACTGACAACATGAGGAGAGGAGAGCAGATAACCGGCTTGTGTTAAAGGGACATCTACACTTATAATCAGGGCACTGATTTTCAGTATCCTGATTATCGGTGCAGTCCCAATAGTGCCCACCAGTGCTGCCAAACAGTGCCCACCAGTGCTGCCAATCAGTCCCTCCAGTGCTGCCAATCATTGGCCATTAGTGCTGCCAATCAGTGCCCACCAGTGTCACCTATCAGTGTTGCTTATCAGTGCCCAACAGTGCCACCTATCTGTGCCTCCTCATTAGTGCAGCCTATCAGTGCTGTCTCATCAGTGCCCATCAGTGCCACCTCATAAGCGCACATCAGCAAAGGAGAAAAATATCCTGTTTGCAAAATTTTATGACAAACTATGAAAAACAATTTTTTTTTTAAAATTTCCCTTTGTTTAGGAAAAAATAAAAAACCCAGTGGTGTCTAAATACCACCAAAATAATTCTCTATTTGTGTGAAAAAATGATTAAAATTAGTTATGGGTACAGTGTAGCAGGACCACGCAATTCTCATTCAAAGTGTGACAGCGCTGAAAGCTGAAAACTGCCTGGGCAGGAAGGGGGTAAAAGTGCCCAGTAGGCAAGCCATTAAATTATGTGTTTTCAGATATAAACTTTTGCTGTTTATCTTTCTCTTCCCACACATTAGAGCTGCCATCAAGGGCCCAGCCAGATTGAAGATCCTTTTGTTAATATTACCCATCTTCAGACACTGGTGGGAGGTTCTAAGCTGTGTCCATATTAAGTAATATCACAGAAGTATTCACTGGAACCCTAGCGGATGAGACTTAGTTCACGACTGTCTGCCAGGGAGCAGCTGACACAAGACACAACCACATTGCTGCTGAAGATCTCTCCTTTTTCAGATCCTATAAAATTTTATTCCCACTGCATTTTCACTAAAATCTTCATTTTGGCCTTGTTCATATCTTTGCATTTTTTAGTGCATTTTTAGTTTTGCAGAAACACACTACAGTCCATTTAACATGGTTTCCTATGGGTCTTGTTCACATCTATGCATTTTATGGAAAGGGCCAGGGACCAGCAGGTTGTGTTTTTAGTTCCATAGACTTCAATGGATCAAAAACGTACTGAAAAATGTAAAATGCACCTGGAATATGCAAACTGCAACCTGCATAGGTGTGAACCAGGCCTTAATGCCTTCTGTCTTTGAATTAACAAGCTAATAGGCCCCACATAACACTTAATCTCTATTTTTATCATGAACATACAATTATTGTAATATGTTAGAACTCACCATAAAGTTCTAAGACCTCCATAAAAATGCTCAACCTGCGGCCTTGTGCTTTATTGTGGTCATGGAACTCCTCCATCACTGCTAATATTCCCCATTTCAGGAGGGGCACCACGTATATATATTATGAAATGATGAAAATTATACTAATGATGTATCTCTTTTTAGGCGCCTGTGATGTCATTACAGGAAGACAATTAATCACCGCCGCTCGTTACTGCTTGATTAATCCCGTGTCTGCCCCTTCACGGAATGTATCACTGAATTAGTGACTGTATCCATTTGATTTATGCCTCTCCAGCTCATAATCAATATTTATGATAAATGGATGATTTTCCCTTATCTCTTGTTTGGTGGCTATATTTTACATATAAAATCCCTTAATTAAATAATGAGAGAAAATTATTTCTTCCTTAGGCATAGCAAAGCCTTGCGGAGTCATAAGAGGCTTATCGGGGAAGGAACAACCTATGAATACATAGGAGCCATTCATCAAAGTCTCCGCACTGCAAAACTCGGGCGTAAAGTCATCAGGAAAGCATATTCCTAATTAAGCTAACGAGATTTTTCTTCTTTGATAAATCTAGGACGATCTATTTGCCCCAGATTTATATTGTGCTGCCATTAATAAATACTCTGTATTCTTCTACAATGTTTGCTTCATTAAATTAGTGAATTCCAAAGAATGGGAATAGGGGAACTTTGCTCCTGTCCCCGTAACCTTCCACTTTGCCAATATTCTGCCTTATTAAAGCTGAACTCCAGATAAACAGCTAACTACACAGATAAAATACATACATGGGTGCTGTTTTTATCTGCCAAAAGATTTGTTTTTATGTCCATCCAGTCTTCTGCCACACCACACAGTTCTGTCAGGAAACCTGATTTTCAAGGGTGAAAGGAAAAGTAGCAGACTGATTAGTTCATCTCTGTCACTCAGCTTTCTTCTCCTATCAGCACGATCATATTAAGTACATAAGCATTTCAGTACAACTGATTGGCTCCTTGTGCAGCTTCTCCCTCCCCCAGCGTCAGCTCTGCTGTACAATGGATTGCAAAAAGCTGATACCAATCGAATTTAGCTACCTGCACTGCTTGCATTTGAAAAAAAATAAAAATAAAAATGTCTTAATAAATATAGAGCTGTATTATATTCATTTTTATATCTGCATGGAGTTCAGTCTCAAAGAGCTGAAAAGTTTTGAATAGTGTGGATGGATTAGAACCCCTGTCTGTGGTCCGTGGAAAAATTTCCACAGATTTTCTTTGTTTCTAGAACAGGAAGTGAGGGGAAATGTCAAATTTGAACACAAACAATAATGAACACCCTTTTACGTAAAGTGGGGTAAGACTAGAGCATTGGTCAGCTTTTCTTTGCTACGTATCCCCCCCAATACAGTTAACCCATAATCACTAAATAGAAACTGAGAGAAAATTTCCATAATGGGGCCACAAACAACAATATAAACCAAAAGAAGATTTTAACTTTTACCTACTCAGATCTGAATGAGAGGGGAAGATTTGGGCTGTTGTACTTTCAGAAAATAGAGTTGTAAGGATGGGGGAACTGTGTGAGTGATCCACTGATAATACAGACAAAGTGAAAAAAAATGAACAAAAAAGTACCTCTTTCTTGCATGAATGAAAAATATCCCCAAACAGCACAACCCATCACTAATCAATAGTCTATATGCAATGATCTCATGGTTTCTGGCTATAATGAGCATTTAGGCACTGCAGACAAGTCAATTGTTTTTTCTGTTCAATAGTTTTTATTTCGTATTTTGAAGAAACAAATTAAGAAGTGGGGAATACCCCTATAAATAAATCTAAGTTTGCAAGGTACAAAAACGCAACATAATAAGGATAACCGCATTATGATCATGGGACAACTTCAAAAGTTGGAATGATACAGAAAATCCTGATATACAGTATCTCACAAAAGTGAGTACACCCCTCACATTTTTGTAAATATTTTATTATATCTTTTCATGTGACAACACTGAAGAAATTACACTTTGCTACAATGTAAAGTAGTGAGTGTACAGCTTGTATAACAGTGTAAATTTGCTGTCCCCTCAAAATAACTCAACAGACAGCCATTAATGTCTAAACTGCTGGCAACAAAAGTGAGCACACCCCTAAGTGAAAATGTACAAATTGGGCCCAAAGTGTCAATATTTTGTGTGGCCACCATTATTTTCCAGCACTGCCTTAACCCTCTTGGGCATGGATTTCACCAGAGCTTCACAGGTTGCCTCTGAAGTCCTCTTCCACTCCTCCATGATGACATCACAGAGCTGGTGGATGCTAGAGACCTTGCGCTCCTCCACCTTCCGTTTGAGGATGCCCCACAGATGCTCAATAGGGTTTAGGTCTGGAGACATGCTTGGCCAGTCCATCACCTTTACCTTCAGCTTCTTTAGCAAGGCAGGGGTCATCTTGGAGGTGCGTTGGGGTCATCATCATGTTGGAATACTGCCCAGTGGCCCAGTCTCTGAAGGGAGGGTATCATGCTCTGCTTCAGTATGTCATAGAACATGTTGGCATTCACGGTTCCCTCAGTGAACTTTAGCTCCCCAGTGCCGGCAGCACTCATGCAGCCCCAGACCATGACACTCCCACCACCATGCTTGACTGTAGGCAAGACACACTTGTCTTTGTACTACTGACCGTGACCACACACGCTTGACACCATCTGAACCAAATAAGTTTATCTTGATCTCATCAGACCACAAGACATGCCTCCTGTAATCCATGTCCTTAGTCTGCTTGTCTTCAGCAAACTGTTTGCGGGATTTCTTGTGCATCATCTTTAGAAGAGGCTTCCTTCTGGGATGACAGCCATGCAGACCAATTTGATGCAGTGTGCGGTGTATAGTCTGAGCACTGACAGGCTGACCGTCCACCCCTTCAACCTCTGCAGCAATGCTGGCAGAACTCATACGTCTATTTCCCAAAGACAACCCCTGGATATGATGCTGAGCATGTGCACTCAACTTCTTTGGTCGACCATGGCAGGACCTGTTCTGAGTGGAACCTGTCCCGTTAAACCGCTGTATGGTCTTGGCCATTGTGCTGCATCTCAGTTTCAGGATCTTGCCAATCTTCTTATAGCCTAGGCCATCTTTATATAGAGCAATAATTCTTTTTTTCAGATCCTCAGAGAGTTCTTTGTTAAGAGGTGTCATGTTGAACTTCCAGTGACCAGTGTGAGAGAGTGAGAGCGATAACACCCCATTTAACACACCTGCTCCCCATTCACACCTGAGACCTTGTAACACTAATGAGTCACATGATACAGGGGAGGAAAAATGGCTAACTGGGCCCAATTTGGACATTTTCACTTAGGGGTGTACTCACTTTTGTTGCCAGTGGTTTAGACATTAATGGCTGTGTGTTTAGTTATTTTGAGGGGACAGCAAAATTTACACTGTTATACAAGCTGTACACTCACTACTTTACATTGTAGCAAAGTGTAATTTCTTCAGTGTTGTCACATGAAAGATATAATAAAATATTTACAAAAACATGAGGGGTGTACTCACTTTTGTGAGATACTGCAACATTAAAGTTACTTTCACACTGGGGTGGGGTGCGGGGGGGGGGGGCGCGATAAAGCGCCGCTATGGCACCGTTATGCAATTGGCAGCGCTGCACTTTTAACCCCCCACAAGTGGTTAAAAAGGGATTAAAAGTGCCAGCACTTCTGAGGTGGTGTGCAGCCGCTTCGGAAACGCGGTCCATTGATTTCAAAGGCCGGGCGGTGGAGGAAGCATACCTCTTTCACACTGGGGTGCATTGGGACACGTTTTTTCAGGTGCTTTACAAGTGCAATTTTTAGCGCAAACATGCCTGAAAAATGGTTCATTGTGAAAGTAGCCTTAGATTATAGGGGTCAGGGGAACAATATGCCACATACAGCCCAGCTTACAGAGTGCAGTGGTATGTAATGTACAGTCCAGAGTACAAAGTGCAATGATCATGAGCATACAACATACCGGTACAGCAATAAAAGGTATGTACTACACAGCAAACCATACATGGTATGGTCAGGAGCATGTAAAGTGTGCTGTACATTACATTATCCTACTGCAATCTATGTGCTGTGCTGTACGCTGCATTCTCCTAACCACTACCCTGTATACTGTCCCAATCCACAGCTCACCTTTGCATTCCTGTCCACATCTTCGTGTCCCCTGTCCACAGCTCATTTCTGCACCTTCTGTCCCCAGCTCACCTCTGCATGCCCAGCCATGGCTCACCTCTGCGTCTCTGCCCACAGCTCTCTTTTGGGTCCCCTGTCCACAGCTCGCTTCTACACTTCTCATCAACAGCTAACCTTTGTGTCCCCAGTCACTGCACACCTCTGCATCCCCGGCCACAGCACAACTCTGCATACCCGGCCACAGCACAACTCTGCATACCCAGCCACAGCTCACCTCTGCGTCCCCAGCCACAGCTCACCTCTGCCTCCCTGCTCATATCTCACCTCTAAAGCCTCGTACACACGATGCGATTGTTGTACAACAGCACGTCCAACTTTTCCCAAAATCGGCTGTCCGTGATTTTGTCTATCATACTGACGGTAGTCAAATTATTGTTCGTACAAGCCAAACATAGTGACATATTACGAGTGTATAAAAAGGAAGTTCAGGTGAATGTGAATTGTGAATTACGGACACAGGTTTACACGACCGAACACTTCCTGGATTCTGAGCATGCGTGTTTGTACTTACAACTTTTGTTTGTCCAACTTCTGTACACACGAGCCGAAGATCGACGCCTTGTCGGCAGACAAAAGTTTTCTAGTTTGCTCATATAACTTCTATTGGACAATAATTCAAAATCTGCTGTGGAATAGAGCGGTTGGATTATCACATGACAGGTTGTCTTATGACAATTTTCGTCCGATAATTGAAGCGTGTGTTTGGGCCTTTAATGCCCAGCCACAGCTCACTTCTGCGTCCCTGCCACAGCTCAACTCTGCATCTCCACCCACAGCTCACCTCTGCATCCCTGCCCACAGCTCAACTCTACGTGCCCAGCCACGGCTCACCTCTGTGTCCCTGCCCACAGCTCACTTCTGCATCCCTGTCAACAGCTCACCTCTACGTCCCTGCTCATAGCTTACCTCTAAGTGCCAAGCCACAGCTCACCTCTAAGTCCCTGCCCACAGATTATCTCTGTGTCCATGCCCACAGCTCACCTCTGTATCCTTGCTCACAGCTCACCTCTACGTGCCCAGTCACTGCTCACCTCTGTATCCCTGCTCACAGCTCACCTCTGCGTGCCCAGCCATGGCTCACCTCTGCCTGCCCAGCTATGGCTCACCTCTGCTTGCCCAGCCATGGCTCACCTCTGCATGCCTGTGCACAGCTCACCTTTGTGTCCCTGCCCACAGCTCACCTCTGCATCCCTGCCCAAAACTTATATCTTCATCCCCTGTTCACAACTCAACTCTGAACACCTCCTCCACAACTCATCTCTGCTCCCAATATATCAATCTGGCACCCCTATTCACAGATCTCACCTTTCACCCCACTCCATCCACAGCTATTACCTTGGCAACCTGCCCCCACCCATCGACAGTAATCACCTCTGCACCAAGTGCCCCCCTCTTCCCCCTTCATTCACAGCTTTCACTTCTGTACCCAGCCCCATCCATCTATAGTTTTCATCTCTGCAGTTCCCCTTCCCCACTATACACACTACTCCCTCCTGTGCCAAGCACCGTGACCACTCAGCCACAATGCTCACCTTTGGTCACTGCACACTCTAGCTCACTGCCCCTCCTCCTTCTTACAGCAGCTGGCATGGATCTAGTAGGCAGCGGCCAGTGCTGTATTTTTTTTTTTTTAAACCAACAGTACACTCTCCGCTCTGCCTCTCTAGTTCAGTGGCAGTGCACAAGGAAGCATTGCTGGTGTGTGACGTGGCAACCGGAGCAACAGTTATGGGATGTGGGGCAAGTGTCCTGGAATGCACAGATAGCAATGTCCCTGCCCCCAGGTCTAAGGGGAGGTCTGCAGTGAGGTGATCTGCAGCATGCAGAGTAGTAGGAGCACTTAGCTCAGTAGAGCATATAAAGTAGCCTAAAGGCACCACAGAAATCTGGGGGGGGTGAAGCCCACCCCAGCACCCCCTAGATTTGGTCATGCTGCGCTGGCTCTCCCTACCTCCCCACCTAACCTTATATGTAGGTGCCAGGGGAGGAGCAAAGGGGAATACTATAAAGTGTCACTTGAATGACAGCTCTGAGCATGCTGGGGCTGCTGACATCACATTCAAGATACTGGGAAACTGGGGACCTCCCCCAGTGGTCATCCGAAATAAGGAGGGAGATTTCTCTGGTTCCCCAGTATTTTGATATCAAGATGATGATACCCCTATATTGTTATCTTTTTGTTGTTTACACATTTAAGATGCTCTCCTTTAATATCACATTCAAGATGTTGGCTTCCAATAGCAGTCACAAGACTTTTGGATGTCTACACAAGGGAGGCTTATATAGGTAAATAGCATGTATTAAGTGCATTAAATGCACAAAACATTTGGTGGGAAGATTTTTATTGCAATGAATGGTCTGGTGACAGGGCCTCTTTAACCACTTCCTTACTGGGCACTTAAACCCCCCTCCTGCCCGGACCAATTTTCAGTTTTCAGCGCTGTCACTCTTTGAATGACAATTGTGTGGTCATGCGACATTGCACCCAAACAAACTCGGCGTCCTTTTTTTCCCCACAAATAGAGCTTTCTTTTGGTGGTATTTGATCGCCTCTGCGTTTTTTATTTTTTGCTCTATAAACAAAAAAGAAGCGACAATTTTGAAAAAAGAACAATATTTTTTACTTTTTGCTATAATAAATATCCAAAAATAAAAAATAAAAAAAACAAATTTATTCATCAGTTTAGACCGATATATATTCTTCTACATATTTTTGGTAAAAAAAAATCGAAATTGGCGTATATTGATTGGGTTGCGCAAAAGTTTATGAACATTGGTTTATGGTGTTTTTATTTATTTTTATTTTTTTACTAGTAATGGCGCCAATCTGCGATTTTTATTGGGACTGTGATATTGCGGTGGACATGTCGGACGTTTTTGACACTTTTTTGGGACCGATGACATTTATACAGCGATCAGAAATGTAAATATCCACTAATTAGTGTATAAATGTCATTGGCAGTGAAGGGGTTAACCTGCAGGGGGCAGTGAAGGGGTTAACTATGTTCCCTGGGTGTGTTCTAACTGTGGGTGGGCGGGGTTGGCAGGGGCATGACAGATCTAACTGATCCCAGTGACAGGGATCAGTAGATCTGTCATGCCCCCCCTCACAGAACAGGGAACGATGTGTTTACATCGGCGGTTCCCCGTTCCGGCTCTCTGGAAGGAGACCACGGGTCTCTGGAGGACATCAGGGCCGCCCGACCCGCGGGCACGCTCCTGCAGCGTTCGGCGGCACGTGCATGCCCGCTCGCGCCCGTGGGAGCGCACCCAGCACGAGCCAAATGGGAGGACGTCTATAGACGTCCTGCCGGCATTTTAGAGCCGCGCTGTAGCCGTCATTCGTCATTCATGCGGCGGCGCGAGGAGGTTAAGTTAAATCTGAAGGACTTCCTTTTGAAAATGGTAATTGCCTGGCTGTTTCTAGCTTCAATACTTTCAGTCAATAACCTAACAAATAAGCAACAAGCGAGGCCAGTTTTCCATCTCTTCATACTCGATTTGGATTTTAAATTAGGGATTAAAACTAGGGCGCAAGCCTGACACCCTGGCCATAATCATTTTCAGGAGTGCTTAACAATCGCAGGCTCCATATTGTTTCCTGGTGCAGGCTTCCTTTAAAGACTGACCATGCACCAACATCCAATCTTAGAGAGTGTGAATAATTTACGCAAGACAGACCATTAACACACATTGACTTCCCAATGAGCTTTGTAATGCCCCATCACCCAGCATGCCTTGCTGGAAGCCATGTTGCAGAGAATGTTCTCTCAGCATGTACACTGCAGTCCTTTGGTGCCTGAAATGACATTTTACGGAATAATCGCGCAGCAAGCTGTCAAAGCGCACAGAGCTTTGTTGCTAAATGGACTCCAGTAAATCAATATTAGTGTGTGAATCTCCAGCCGGCAAGCTGCCTCTTTAAATCAATGTAATCAAATCAATTAATAAGGCCTAGGCAGAAAGGAGTGATACACTGGAATTACATCAGCCTGAGAATTAACGCGTTTAGCGCCAGTCAAGATTGCGAAACGATTTACAAGCTACGATTTACACATTTCCCCATTAGTTGCCAGCGCTGCTGTCTGTAACTCGTTTAATAATTTAGAGCATCCGTCCCTACTGATAAACCTTTCCTAACAGTCATCGAAGAACACTGTTCTTTTAATTATCTAAATTAAACCCTGAATGCCTGCAATGGTAAAGCAAGATCTCTGAGACAAAGGAAGTGGAAATTCAGATGTGATTTAGAGGAAGAGTATGGTGTATCCAATGTAAATACACATTTCACGATTTTTGTAAAGTTTTTGTATTTTTATATTCCCATTTGTATATTCTGAACTTCTAGCTATCTGTCTTTATCAGGCAGATAATGTAAGACCATACTCTACCACAGCAGTATGGTAACAGAGGTCATGGGTCATGTATTTCTGAGTGGTGAAAATATTTCCTTAATCACAAGAAAGGCCACCTGACGTTGGGTTGAGGGCCAGTTGAGGAGGAAGGAGTTCTTTGGAAGCAGAGGGATATCAAACAAGGCCAGACAAACAAGGGGAGTACTGAGCCTAGGGCCATGCTCCCCAAAAGCCTCAAATTTCTATGGAGAAAGATGGTTGTGTTGTATCAACCACTGTAGTGTAACTTTTTTTGTTGTTAAACTACATGAATAGGCCCACCTAGAAAATTTCTGAGATGATAAAGAGTGGCGCCTTTAAGAATTTTTTCCCCCGTTATAGCAAATTGGATCATGCTTTGCTGGGGTTTTTTGCCTTCCTCTGGATCAACTGTGGGTGAAAGGATTGTATATGGGATTGTATGGTTATATATAATTTTTCTATTTTTTTTTTGGTTGAACTGGATGTACTTGTGTCTTTTTTCAACCTGTGTAACTATGTAACTATGTGTTATTATACAGAGCAATTCATTGAAATTCCCTTAGGAAGCCTTTTTTTGAATGCCAGCCTGTGAACTTAAATGGATGGCTATGGAGAGGTCCTCCATAAACCCAATGTCTTCAACTGCTGAATACTATGAAATTTGCCATTTCACTTACTGGTAGATTGCAAATCCTCAGTAGCTGAAGAAATGCAATTTTCATGTAGTATGACAATAGCATTGTGAGTAGTTGACATCAGAATTTTAAGTCTGCTCTGTGGCATATCTCCCAAAATTTATAGTGCTCCTTCTCTATCTTCATATATCTTGATTAGAGTTGAGCGAACCTCTGGAAGTTCGGGTTCTGCTGGTCCGTCTGAACTTCGGGACAAAGTCCGGGTCCGGGTCCGGACAGAACCCGAACGATCGCACGGACAACGAACCCCATTGAAATCAATGGGGACCCGAACTTTTAGGCACAAAAATGGCTGTAACAAAGTCCTGGAAAGCCCTAGAGGGCTGCAAAAGGAAGTAAAATGGGGGTAAGGGTAGGGCAAGTGCCCTACAAAAAAATGGGGACAGGGAAATAACTGTAAATATTTTTAAAAAAATAAAAACATAAAAAAAGCAAAAATGGAGGTGAATGTGGATCATCTTCAAACTGTGTCTGAAAAGTATTAATTAACGGTAGAAGCCATATAACTGTTCTAAAATCATCTTCAAACTAGGGCAAGTGCCCTACAAATAAATGGGGATAGGGAATATAAA
>BLSH010171701.1:214057-234298 GCA_018402905.1 Glandirana rugosa
TGTGTTATGCTACTCCGAATAATTTTCAGGGGGGGTGCATCAGGGATCCAGTGTTGGTTGGGGTAGGGTGGGGGCACATCGGAGGTTTTGGTTATGAAGGCTCCCCAAATTTTATTGAACTTGTTCAGATCGCCCCCATTCAGGGAAAGGTCCAGCAACTCTTTCTGATAAAGTCCCAACAGTTGAGTTTTTACCATGGATACATTGGGAGGAGATTTTGAAGTCCATTGTTTGAGTATGGTCCTTCTTGCCACCATAAAACAGTAAGTGAGCCAGTGTCTATGTTTGTTGAGAATGGTTTTGTTCCAGCTATGGGGCTCAGAGGAGGGGTTGTCTATGTATCCAAATATTAGCGGCAGTGGGTCTTTGCAGGGGGCGTACCCAGAGACTCGATTAGCCAGAGTTTCCACTTTTGACCAAAAGGTGGAAACAGCGGGACAGTCCCATAGCCTATGTTTTAGCGATGGTTTATGGGCAGAGCACCAGGGGCACTGGAAAGACGCTGAGGTTGCTTTGTCTACTGAGTAGGGCATATATGCCCGGTGTAGGATCTTGAGTTATTGCTCTCTCCAGAATTTGTTCTTTATGAAAGCCCTTGTAGTGTTATAGCCTTGCAGTGCAAAGTTTGTGTCGGCCTGCTCAGGGAAAAGTCTTGACCAGGGCGAGGGTAATTCTTGAGAGCGTGACTTCCAGAGGCCAACAGATAATGGTTTGTGGATGTCTCCAATTTTTAGCGAGTTGGTCAGAAGCAGGTTGTCGATAAAGGAAGGCTTAAAGCGCTTTAATTTGTCCGGACACAGGCTGGCAGCAAAGCTCGTGGCTTGTTGAAAGGGAAGAAAATGAGATTTCGGAAGGTTGAATGAAGTTTGGACTTGGGAGAAGGGAAGGGTTTTCCCTGTGGTTGGGTCGAAGAGTTGAGCGTAAGCCTTGGAGAGACCACAGGGTTATTATAGTTTGTTGAGTAGACAGGGGGCTTTTGGGGTGGCCCCTGAAGGGTAGGGAGTGGGAGATAGTTGCAGGGAGACCCAGTTTGGTCCTGATCTCCCTCGATGCGATGTTAATGTCTCTAATGAGTAGATTTTGCTTCAGAATGGGGGGTAGATCTCGTAATTTACAGTGTATAAGAACATCTAGGCAGTGGGGGGTAACCATCTGAGATTCTAGGTCATGATTTGAATATCTGGAGGACTCCGCCAACCAGTTCAAGCCCACTCTGAGGAGGCACGCTAGATTGTAATTCCGTATGTTGGGGAGGTTGGAGCCTCCTAGGTGATTAGGAAGGAATATAATATAATAAGGCTATACGTGGGCGTTTCTTACGCCATAGGAAGGAGGAGAGGGCCCTGTTAATTGTCTGAATGTCTTTAAGGCGTAATAGCAGGGGAATGGTTTGCAAGGGGTAAAGTAGTTTGGGGAAGCTAAACATTTTAAAAAGATGGCTTCTTCCCATGAGGGAGAGTGGGAGGTTAGACCAATTGTGTAGCTCGCCTACAATTCGTGAAATAACAGGAGGGATATTTAGGTTGTAAATGGAAGAAGCCCAGCTTCGTGATGTGGGAGTTGGTAACATGGAATGCCGAATTAGTTGCCCATTGGGGTGTCCTAATGTGAAAGAGGGGGAGTACTTCGCTTTTGTTGAAGTTTATTTTAAGGCCCGCGCACGATCGGAAATTGGTGAAGATTTCTTGTATTAGTGGCATGTCACATTGGGGATCGGCGGAAAATATCAAGATGTCGTCCGCGAATAGTGCCGCGCGGACTTCATGGGTACCAATCTTAATCCCGTGTAGATTTGGGTGGACCAGTAGGTGCCTGGAGAGGGGTTCTTTGGCCTGATTAAATAGTAGGGGAGACAGAGGGCAGCCCTGCCGTGTGCCTTTGTGGAGGGGGATTCTGTTGGAGCTGATTCCGGCAGCGATAATATTGGCATAAGGAGCTGTATACATTGCATTGATGAGATGGGCAAAGGGGCCTACAAAGCCAAATTTATGCAGTACCAAGCTCAGCCAGCGAAAGCTGACGTTGTCAAACGCCTTTTCGGCGTCTAACGAGATTATGGCGCATTCGCGGGGTGTCTTGGATTTCGTGAGTTCCAAGACCGCCAAGACTTTGCGGATATTAGAAGTCGCAGAGCGTCCCATTGTGAAGCCCGCCTGTGCTGGGGGAATCAGCATCGGCATGATTGTTGCAAGTCTTCTAGCTATTATTTTGGACAAGATTTTGGTGTCAAGGTTTAGTAACGAAATGGGTCGATAAGACCCAGGGTTGGTCGGGTCCTTCCCTTGTTTGGGGATTAATTTAATGAGGGCTTGGAAGCCGGAGGGAGGGTACGGTCCTCCTTCAAGGATCCGCTGGTAGAGAGAGAGTAAAGATGGGGCAATGGTGGATAAGTTGTGTTTGTAAAACTCCGCCATATATCCATCTGGGCCCGGGGCTTTGTTGGGTGATAAGGAGGCTACTACTTGTTTGATTTCCTCCATAGAGATCGGGGAGTTTAAAGAGTCTAGTTGGGTCTGGGTGACTTGGGGGAGACTAAGGCTCTCTAAGAAGGTTTGCGCCGCAGCCTCATCAATTGGATCTTTCCCATATAGCTTGGTGTAGAAGGTTTCAAGAATACTGTTGATGTCCTTGGGGGTAGAGGAGAGGGAGCCGTTGGGATGTTTAAGTGAGCTAATGGAAGTTGGGGCAAATCTGCCCCTGCATAGACGGGAGAGCAATTTGCCGGCTTTGTTCCCATATTTGTGGAATCTCAAATCTAGATGTGCCTGATGGTGCCGTTCCTGGGCAAAGGCCCAGTGGTCAAACTGGTTTTTATCATCTTGCCATCTTTGTCTGTTCTCGGGTGAATTTTGGTTATTAAGGAGTGCTTGGGCTTCCCGTAGGGATTTACTGGCCAATTTGTAGATGGCGTCTAGTTTCCTTTTGAAGGCATCGCTAAATGCAATGATCTGGCTGCCCAGAACTGCCTTGCCTGCCTCCCAAAAGAGGTTAGGGTCAGTAACATTCTGGAGAATGGAAGGCGAGCAAAGGAAATAATCAATCCGCAACAGGCTGTGGTGGGGATGGGAATAGAAAGTGTATTGTTTGCCGAGAGAGTTGGTTTGTCTCCAAATATCTACTAGATGAAGGGCCTCCGTGAATAGAAGTAGAGAAGTGGGTTGGGGGTTTTGGGATGGGGTGTGAGACTTCTGGTGACTTGACTCTCTGTCTTCCAGGGCATTCATGACTGCATTAAAGTCTCCACCTATGATGGTAGGGAGATGTAAGTAGGGGGCTAGGCGAGCTGTGAGTGTTTGAAAGAAATTATTGGTGGGGGAGTTGGGGGCACATACATTCGCTAGGACTATTTATTTTGATTTCACTTTGAGTTTGAGGATGAGAATTCTGCCATCCTCATCTCTGTCCTCAGATAGTATCTCACATTGGATCTTTTTATGAATGAGCAGGATCACTCCTGCTTTATTCCTGGGTGAGGGCGAGCCAAAGATTTGACCTACCCATAATTTATTCAGTCGGGGAAAGTCTGCTGCCGTGAGATGTGTCTCTTGGAGAAAGGCTATGTCAGCCTTCAGGCATTGGAGGTGACGCAGGACCGCCATCCTCTTGTTGGGAGATCTAAGCCCTTTAATATTCCACGAGACGACTTTCAGGGTGGGTGGAAGCAAAGTGGGTTAATGTGACATGTGCCAAGGTGGTTGGAAGTGGGTGATGGTAGCCGAATTGGGTGGTAATAACAAAGGGGTGAAGGACCAGGGAGGTTAAGGTGCCAGCTCAAGTTGGGTGTGGAGCGAGGGTGGTCAAAACCGTAGTGGTTTGGGAAACAATAGGGGAAAACAACATCTAAAAAACTAATAAACAACAGTATAGGCTTCACTTTTTTCCTCATGAGGAAACCTTCCACGGGAACAGCGCTACCGGAGATGGACAGCTGGTACCGAGTTTGGGGTAGGAGTATTAGAAGGGGGGGTGAGCGAGTCCGGCTGCCACCCCCAATATACTAAAAAAGGGGGTGGGGGATATATGCAGGACGTTTCAGAAACCTCTCGAAGATCTCCAGTAAGACTGTGCATAGGGTTGAGGGGACGGGGGAGCAGAGACCCCATCAAGGCATTGTAATTGTGAACATATACTAGCAAAATTGAGTACATTAAACAACATTATCTTTAACCTTTAGGGTGAGTGGGTATATAACCTTGAACTTGAGAGAGTAAGAACTATTCGCCTCAGGATAGAGCTTGCGAGAGCAGGCTTACTCGGGAGAGGTGATTTAACCACTTGCCGACCACCCGCCGCAGCGTGATGGCGACAAGGTGGTTCGTTATCGCGAACCGCCATCACAGGACGGCGGCCGCAATAACTAGCATTGTGAGCGCGCGCGCCGCCGGAGGCGCGCTTGCGCGCTCACTGTGTTTGGGGGAGCCAGGGAGCGGGTAGGGCGAACTCGATCGCCGCCGGCTAACCGCGATGGCTCCCCCGCACTGAAAGAACGGAGGTCCGTGTATGTAAACACGGACCTCCGTTCTGTTGAAGGGGGAAGGGCGATGATCACAGCCTTCCTGTATATGGAAGCTGTGATCATCCCCTTTCCCCAGCCAGGGCAGTCCCCCCACAGTTAGAACACGCCCAGGGAACACAGTTAACCCTTAGAGCGCCCCCTGCAGGTTAACCCCTTCACTGCCAATGGCATTTACACAGTAATCAGTGCATTTTTATAGCACTGATCGCTGTATAAATGCCAATGGTCCCAAAAAAGTGTCAAAATGGTCCGACATGTCCGTCCCAAAATGCAGTACCACTAAAAATCGCAGATCGTCGCCATTACTAGTAAAAATAAAAAAATAAATAAAAACCCCAGAAATTAATTCTCATCATCCGTAAACGCGGCAACTTTTGCGGAAACCAATCAATAATCGCCGATTGCGATTTTTTTTACCAAAAATATGAGGAAGAATATAAATCGAACAAAACCGATAGAAAAAAATGTTTTTTTATATTTTTTTTTGGATTTGAATTTTAGCAAAAAGTAAGAAATTTGTTTTTTTTTTGCAAAATTGTCGCTCTTCTTTTGTTTATAGCGGCGATCAGAAATGACACCAAGGGGATCAAATACCACCAAAAGAAATCTCTATTTGTGGGAAAAAAAGGACGCAAATATTGTTTGGGTACAACGTCGCACGACCGTGCAATTGTCAGTTAAAGGGAAGCAGCGCCGAATCGCAAAAAGTGCTCTGGTCCTAAAGTGTGAAATCCTTCCGGGGCTGAAGTGGTTAAGAACGGTCCTCGCGAGCCGACTTGTTTGCGTATCGAGCTCTCTTCGGAGAATCTTTTCTCGGACTACGGAGATCCCTGAGCCCAGGGGAGACTGCATTGGGGGCTGGAGGATGAGTGTCCATCGGGATGTGTAGATGAGCCTGGACGTAGTTGGCTGCCTCTTCGGGATGGTTGAACATCTTGGCGTTACCCGGGGAATCGGTAAACCTTAGAGAGGCCGGGTAGGAGAGTGTGAACTTGATTCCTTTTTGGTACAGTGCTGCACAGACCGTTTGGAAGGCCTTGCGCCGACAAGATGTTTCTTGCGAATAATCCACGAAAATTAGAAGTTTATGACCTTTGAATTGTAAGGATTTCGCATTCCTAAAAGACCCGATTATGGCCAGTCTGTTCGTATAGTTAAGATAGCGCACAATGACTTGACGGGGAGATCAACGATCATTTGAGGGGGCGCCCATGCGGTGCGCCCTTTCGACTATGCAGGCTTTACCGATGCCCAGTGTTTGAGGTATGCGGGTCTCGCAGAGATCATGTAAGGAGCCGGCACTGTACGATTCTGGGAGGCCCACGATCCTAAAGTTGTTCCTGCGTGACCGATTTTCGAGGTTGTCGACCTTGTCGAGAAGATACTGCTGCATGTGCTGGAACTGTTGTTCACTGGCTAAGGCGGTTTGCATTTCTTCTTCCACGTTTGACACACGGTTCTCCAACTCTCCTATGCGCTGGTTATGGTCGTTTAATTCCTTCTTGATTTGCGTCATACCGGCAGCTATAGCCCTCTCAACTGTCGCCGTTATTGTAGGAGCGATTAAGGCTGCCACGCCCTGGGCTAGTCTAGTGTATTGGTCCTCTGTGGTCTCTGTTGTTCCCGCATTCGGGTAGATCAGAGGGGGAGATGCCATCATGGGTAGTGTCTGTGATTAGTTTACAGCGATCGTTTCCACGATCAAGGTTTCCGAACGAAGATTCGATGCAGTAGTGTCCGAACGAAGATTCGGCGCAGCGGTGTCCGAACGAAGATTCGGTGCAGCGACATCAGCACAAAGATTTGGTGCCGCGGTGGCCCCGCCGTGGAGGACAAACTTGTCCATTGCTGGGCGACTTCCAGGCGGTCTCTGGTGGATGAGGTAATGGAGTAGGGTTGGGGGGGTCGCCCGAATCGGTACTGAACAGGCTTTTTAAGCTGGTATAGCCCGGAGCCGCTGTTCTTCCCTCCTTCCTCATAAGGCGCCGGAACCGGAAGTCCTGGTTGGTTTCTTGAAGAGCTTTATCCATCTTATCTTCTACTTAAAGGGACTCTGCTCTTGTGGCTCTAGGAAAGAGATTTACAGTTAACTACCACTACTACTCGCACTACCTTAAAGCTGAAGTCTACTGTATGCTACAAGCATGGATTTTAATATAGCGTGTGCAGAATGAAGTCCTCAGGTTGTACATAGTTCTTGTTTTTGGAGTATCCCACCTAGTTCCCTCAACCTTATTTAAGTTCTCCAAAAATTAAAACAATACCCCTAGACTGGTCATTGAAAAAATGTGTCAATAAGCCTGTGTTACTGGCTACAAGGGGAAGCCTCTGGGGAGTAGTGCTATAAAACCATGGCAGATCAATCTTTTATCAGATTTAGGTGAGTGTGCATGTTCATGAAGGCAGCATTATGTTGAACTATTGGGTATCTTTGCAGAGAGCTGTTCTTTCCTTTTGGCTTCTTCATAGTATTACCAGATAGCTTATCTTCTTCTTGGTTACCAAGTTTAAGAAAACAATAAACAGCAGTCTCAACAGCACTTAAAGTATATCTCTAGCTAAAACTTTTTCTAGTCTTGGATAGGGATGGGCCGAACACGCCTGGTTCGGTTCGCACCAGAACTTGCGAACAGGCAATAAGTTTGTGCGAACATGCGAACCCTATCAAAGTCTATGGGACACGAACATGAAAAATCAAAAGTGCTCCATTTAACAGCTTATATGCAAGTTATTGCCATAAATAGTGTATGGGGACCTGGGTACTGCCCTAGGGGACATGTATCAATGCAAAAAAAAGTTTTTAAATTAATAATTTTTTCAGGAGCAGTGATTTTAACCACTTAGCGACCGGGCCATAGCCGAATGACGGCTACAGCGTGGACACTTAATTCTGGGATGGCATACAATGACGTCCTCCCAGAATCGCGCCCCATAGGGAGTGCACAAGGGGCTATCTGTGCCCGCCGGGTTGACAGTAAAGGGCCAATGACAGGGGCCCTTTACCACATGATCGCTCCGTCCAATGACGGAGCGATCAGTGTAAACAAACCGGCATCATGTCCGGTTCTCTCCGCTACTCACACAGATCGTGTGAGCAGTGGAGGGAGAAGATGCAGCGTGAGGCTTCTAAAGGTATTCTCCCACTGCCAGCCCCAATCCATGCCCCAATTTGTACCCATAAGTGCCCCAATCTGTGCCCATAAAGTGCCCCAATATGTGCCCATAAATGCATCAATCTGTGCCAAATCAGTGCATATCAGTGCCCAGCAGTACCCCAATCCATGCCCAACAGTGCCCCTATCAGTGCCCAGCAGTGCCATATCAGTGCCCAGCAGTGCCCCTATCAGTGCCATATCAGTGCCCAGCAGTGCCATATCGGTGCCCAGCAGTGCCCCTATCAGTGCCATATCAGTGCCCAGCAGTGCCATATTAGTGCCCAGTGGTGCCCCAATCCGTGCCATATCAGTGCCCCAATCTGTGTCATATCAGTGCCCACTAGTGCCATATCAGTGCCACATCTGTGTCCCATCAGTGTTCTACAGTGCCACATCATTGTGTATTTTATGCCCCTAGAATGCCTGATGGTGCTCCCTGCATGTCGGGCCTCTGAATGTGGCCACGGTGTGAAAGAGTCTCACACATGTGGTATTGCCATACTCAGGAGGAATAGTAAAATTGCATTTTGGGGTGTAATTTGTGGTATGCATATGCTGTGTGTGAGAAATAACCCGTTAATATGACAATTTTGTGGGAAAAAAAAATCTTAATTTTGCAAAGAATTGTGGGAAAAATTACAACATGAAAAACTCGCCATGCCTCTTACTAAATACCTTGGAATGTCTACTTTCCAAGAAGGAGTTACTTGGGGGATATTTGTACTTTCCTGGCTTGAAATGAGATAGGTCATCACTACATCAGATGTGATCAATTTTCAACGATTGGCACCATAGCTTGTAGAATGTATAACTTTCACAAAGACCAAATAATATACACTAATTTGGCTTATTTTTACCAAAGATATGTAGCAGTATAAATCTTGGTCAAAATTTATGAAGAAAAATTACTAATTTGCAAAATTTTATAAAAGAAACAAAGAAAAATGCATTTTTTTACCAAATTTTTAAAATAAAAACCCCAGTTGTGATTAAATACAACCAAAAGAAAGCTCTATTTGTGTGAAAAAAAGGAAAAACATTTCATATGGGTGCAGTGTTGAGTAATTGTCATTCAAAATGTAAGAGCACTGAAAGCTGAAAATTGGTCTGGTTGTTAAGGGAGTTTAAGAGCCCAAGTGGTTAATAATGATTAATCACTTCAGCCCCGGAAGGATTTGCCCCTTCCTGATCAGAGCACTTTTTGCGATTCGGCACTGCGCCGCTTTAACTGACAATTGTGCGGTCGTGCGATGTTGTACCCAAATGTCCTTATTTTCCCCACAAATAAAGCTTTTTTTTGGTGGCTTTGATCACCTCTGCGTCACTTCTGATCATAAACAAAAAAAATAGCGACAATTTTGAAAAAAAAAAACAATATTTTTTACTTTTTGCTATAATAAATGTCCCAAAAAAATTATAGAAAAACAAATGTATTCATCATTTTTGGCCGATATATATACTCCTACATATTTGTGGTAAAAAAAAAATTGCAATCCGCATTTATTGATTGGTTTGCGCAAAAGTTGCCGTGTTTACAAACCATGAGAATTAATTTATGGAGTTTTTACTATTTATTTTTTTACTAGTAATGGCGGCGATCTGCGATTTTTATCGGCACTGCAACATTGCGGCGGCCATGTCGGACATTTTTGACACTTTTTTGGAACCATTGACAGTCATACAGCGATCAGAAATTTAAATAGCCACTGATTAATGTTTAAATGTCATTGGCAGGGAAGGGGTTAACCTGCAGGGGGCAATGAAGGGGTTAACTGTGTTCCCTAGGCGTGTTCTAACTGTGTGGGGGCTGGGCTGCCAGGGGCATAAGAGATCTAACTGATCCCGAGTACAGGGATCAGTAGATCTCTATCATGCTGCCTGACAGAGCGGGGAACCTCGCTTTTCTGCTCTAACAGACGATCGCGGGTCACCGGTGGACATCGAGTCCGTCCGACCCGCGGCCCCGCTCAGGGAGCGTGTGCCGGGCACAAGAGCGCGCCACCGGCAGTGCGCGCTCGCCCCCTAGCTGCATGTGTGCAGATCGCTGTTTATAGACGGTGATTTGTGATATCGCACCACTCTGCTGCAGTAAATGTATGCAAGCCAGTCCGGAACCAGTTAAATGAAAAATGACAATTAAATATTCCTTTAAATATCGTGCCTCGGGGGTCCCCTTAGTCTGCCTGTAAAGTGGCGCATCTGTGCGATGTGTAGAACAGTGCTGGAGCAAAATGACATTTCTAAAGGAAAAATGTAATTTAAAATCGCTTGTGGCTATAATGTACTGCCGGCTCCCGGCAATATAGATAAAAATCACTGAAAAAAATGGCGTGGGCCCCCCCCCCCCAGTCCATACCAGGCCCTTTGAGTCTGGTATGGATTTTAAGGGGAACTCCACGACAAAATTTTAAAAAAATGTGATGTGGGGTCCCCCCAAAATCCATACCAGACCCTTATCTGATCATGCAACCTGGCAGGGCCGGATAGGGGGTAGGCGAGCGAGCGCCCCTTCCTGACCCGTACCAGGCTACATGCCCTCAACATGGGGGGGTGAGTACTTTGGGGCAGGGGGGCTCTGTGCCCTAAACCCCAAAGCATCTTGTCCCCATCTTGATGGGGATAAGATCCTCTTCCCGACAACCCTGGGCTGTGGTTGTCGGGGTCTGTGGGTGGGGGCTTATCGAAATCTGGAAGCCCCCTTTAACCAGGGCCCTGAACAGGCCTAAGGAGTGTCAGTCGATAGAGAAATAGGCCTGTTCACTATAGGACTATTTATGGGCCACTTTGTAGAATATATTAGCCTGTTTTAGTGGGTCAATCATTTGACCCTTTATAGTATCTTTTTACTTTTTTATATACATATTTTATATTAATCTTAATTATAGTTATAGTGTCTATGTACATATATATGTGGTTTCATAGATTTTTATAGTTGATTAGATGTATCAGGAAGGTTTGTTTATTTTATTTTATGTGCAGGAGATATTTTTGCGCACTAGTGCAATTAATATCGCAGAGGTTTTTTATACACCTATTCAGGCGGCATTCATTTTTAGTTTGTAATGCATCTGTTTTTTACATTGTGTATTTTACTGTGTGAATCATAATATCGCCTTGTTATAAATAAGGTATTATGACAGTATTATAGCAGTATATATGTATATGTACAGTGGGTACGGAAAGTATTCAGACCCCCTTAAATTTTTCACTCTTTGTTATATTGCAGCCATTTGCTAAAATCATTTAAGTTCATTTTTTCCCTCATTAATGTACACACAGCACCCCATATTGACAGAAAAACACAGAATTGTTGACATTTTTGCAGATTTATTAAAAAAGAAAAAATGAACTATCACATGGTCCTAAGTATTCAGACCCTTTGCTCAGTATTTAGTAGAAGCACCCTTTTGATCGAATACGGCCATGAGTCTTTTTGGGAAAGATGCAACAAGTTTTTCACACCTGGATTTGGGGATCCTCTGCCATTCCTCCTTGCAGATCCTCTCCAGTCCTGTCAGGTTGGATGGTGAACGTTGGTGGACAGCCATTTTTAGGTCTCTCCAGAGATGCTCAATTGGGTTTAAGTCAGAGCTCTGGCTGGGCCATTCAAGAACAGCCACGGAGTTCTTGTGAAGCCACTCCTTGGTTATTTTAGCTGTGTGCTTAGGGTCATTGTCTTGTTGGAAGGTAAACCTTCGGCCCAGTCTGAGGTCCTGAGCACTCTGGAGAAGGTTTTCGTCCAGGATATCCCTGTACTTGGCCGCATTCATCTTCATCAACCAGTCGTCCTGTCCCTGCAGCTGAAAAACACCCCCACAGCATGATGCTGCCACCACCATGCTTCACTGTTGGGACTGTATTGGACAGGTGATGAGCAGTGCCTGGTTTTCTCCACACATAACGCTTAGAATTAAGGCCAAAAGGTTCTATCTTGGTCTCATCAGACCAGAGAATCTTATTTCTTACCATCTTGGAGTCCTTTAGGTGTTTTTTTAGCAAACTCCATGCAGGCTTTCATGTGTCTTGCACTGAGGAGAGGCTTCCGTCGGACCACTCTGCCATAACGCCCTGACTGGTGGAGGGCTGCAGTGATGATTGACTTTCTACAACTTTCTCCCATCTCCCGACTGCATCTCTGGAGCTCAGCCACAGTGATCTTTGGGTTCTTCTTTACCTTGCTAAAGAAGCTGAGGGTAAAGGCGATGTACTGTCCAAGCATGTTTCCATAGCTAAACCTTGTTAAGCATCTGTGGGGCATCCTCAAATGGAAGGTGGAAGAGCGCAATGTATCCAACATCCACCAGCTCCATGATGTTGTCATGGAGGAGTGGAAGAAGACTCCAGTGGCAACCTGTGAAGCTCTGGTGAACTCCATGCCCAAGAGGGTTAAGGCAGTGCTGGAAAATAATGGTGGCCACACAACATATTGACACTTTGGGCCCAATTTGGGCATTATTACTTAGGGGTGTACTCACTTTTTTTGCCAGCGGTTTAGACATTAATGGCTGTGTAAGAGAAGGGGTCCTTGCGCTACTATGGTAGCTGATAATAGTGGTGTATGATAAAAGTACAAAAAAATGAGATAGAGAGGTCCTCGGTTGCCGCTGTACCTAATATATGACCGAATATATTGAAGCCAATAAGTAAAGGAATGGTACTGTGCAGCCTATATAATACCAACGTGTATGTGGTATTACAAGCTGTACACTCACTACTTTACATTGTAGCAAAATGTCATTTCTTCAGTGTTGTCACATGAAAAGATATAATAAAATATTTACAAAAATGTGAGGGGTGTACTCACTTTTGTGACATTCTGTATACAGGTGTGCTCATAAGTTTACACATCCTGGCAGAATTTATGATTTCTTTGCTATTTTTCAGAGAATATGAATGAGAACACAAAAACTTTTATTTCACTCATGGTTAGTGTTTGGCTGAAGCCATTTATTAGCAATCAACTGTGTTTACTCTTTTTAAATCATAATGACAGCAGAAACTACCCAAATGACCCTGACCAAAAGTTTACATATCCTGGTGATTTTGGCCTGATGATATGCACACAAGTTGACACAAAGGGGTTTGAATGGCTATTAAAGGTAACCATCCTCACCTGTGATCTGTTTGCTTGTAATTAGTGTGTGTGTATAAAAGGTCAATGAGTTTCTGGACTCCTGACAGACCCTTGCATTTCTTGTCCAGGGCTGCACTGACATTTCTGGATTCCGAGTCATGGGGAAAGCAAAAGAATTTTCAAAGGATCTGCGGGAAAAAGTAGTTGAACTGTATAAAACAGGAAACGGATATAAAAAGCTATCCAAGGAATTGAGAATGCCAATCAGCAGTGTTCAAACTCTAATCAATAAGTGAAAAATGAGGGATTCTGTTGAAAATAAACCACGGTCAAATACAGGACTCTGACAACATGTGTGGCTGTTTCAAGATGCACAATAAGGAGGCACTTGAAGAAAAATGGGCTGCATGGTCGAGTCGCCAGAAGAAAGCCATTACTATGCAAATGCCACAAATTATCCCGCTTACAATGTGCCAAACAGCACAGAGACAAGCCTCAAACCTTATGACACAAAGTCATTTGGAGTGATGAGACCAAAATTTAACTTAATACCATGTATTGCCCCCTTTAACATCAATAACAGCTTGAAGTCGTTTGTGGTATTTGTGGATGAGGCTCTTTATCTTCTCAGATGATAAAGCTGCCCATTCCTCTTGACAAAAAGCCCAGTCGTGGCTGAAATTTTGAGTTGGTCTACCTGATCGTGGTTTGATTTCAACAGAACCCCTCATTTTCCACTTCTTGATTAGAGTTTGAACACTGCTGGTTGGCATTCTCAATTCCTTGGATATCTTTTTATATCCCCTTCCTGTTTAATACAGTTCAACTACCTTTTCCCGCAGATCCTTTAACAATTCTTTTGCTTTTCCCATGACTCAGAATCCAGAAACATCAGTGGAGCACTGGATGAAAGATGCAAGGGTCTGTCAGGAGTCCAGAAACTCATTGACCTTTTATAAACACACACTAATTACAAGTAAACAGATCACAGGTGAGGATGGTTACCTTTAATAGCCATTCAATCCCCTTTGTGTCATCTTGTGTGCATGTCATCAGGCCAAAATCACCAGGGTATGTAAACTCTTGATCAGGGTCATTTGGGTAGTTTCTGTTGTCATTGTAATTTAAAAAGAGTAAACACAGTTGATTGATAATAAATGGCTTCAGCCAAACACTAACCATGAGTGAAATAAATATTTTTGTGTTATCATTAATATCTTCTGAAAAATGGCCAAAAAATCATAAATTCTGCCAGTTTATGTAAACTTATGAGCACAACTGTATATATTCTTACACTGCCTGCACTGACTGTATAAAATCTACACTGAATGCACTGTATATATAGTCTACACTTAAGGCAGCGTATATATATATATATATATATCAATATATATATATATATCAATATATATATATATATATATATATATGTAGCCATGTGCTCCCTTGGGAGGGGCTGGTAGTTGTGGTTCACCTTATAGCTGCCCTCAATTCCACCATATCTCGCACATCCAAAGTCACTGAACAGACTGGCTCTTGTTTTTGTTTGTTTTATTTTGGGGATTGAACTTGGATGTGGAAAAGGGGTGACTGTGGGATGCCCAAAGAATTGGTTACAGTACCTCCTATAGACACGACAGTATATGCACTTTACTTTCTCCTGCACTTGACTTGCAGACTATTGCTCCTTCACTTCTCTCTAGCACTTCTCTTGCAGACTATTGTTCCTTCACTTCTCTCCAGCACTTCTCTTAGTTTCCTGACCTGAAAGGAAATTTATCAGGCTTACTCCATTCCTTTCTCTTCACCACAGCTAGCACATGGTAAGGCATGCACTCTGTTAGCAGAACCTCTAGACCACCCGTTACAGGCCAGGGTCAAAGACCCCTCAAAGTGTAGCTTAGTACGTTGGTGCTAGCTGGGCCTTTGATGGACTACAATTTCCAGCCTGTCCCTCTTCCAGGTCAAACCGACCTGCTTTCCTCCCAGTGACACTCCTTTCCCTGACTGGCTCCTGAGACCTCCACAGACTGTCCACTATTATCCTCCCAGCCTGCTCCAGCCTTTCCTCCAGCTCCCAGGGTCTGTCACCCACCGACTCCAGTGCATACATTAAAGTGTTCTCAGTAGCACCTCTGCTGTTCTCCCACTCCCTTGTGCTGCTCCAGGAATCAACTCCACTCCTGGCTGCACCCGAGTCTCCAGGCCTCAAGGTCAACCCCTAAGACTGGGGGCTCTCTCCCGGGTAGAGGCCTCCACAGAACCTCTGCTGCATCTTCCACACTTCTACCCTACTGGCAGACTGCTGTATTTAAGGAGGCCTGCCCCCTGCCAATCCAAACTGTAGATTGGTCAGACTGTAGATTGAGGACACCTCCTCATCCATCCCCCTTTCCAGAGCCTTCTCTGCTCAAAAAGGGGAGGGAACTCCAAGGAGTGTTCCTTCCTTCTATCTCCAGCCACTCCCTGGGCCACTCCCCAGCTCAGATCAAAACATTCAGACCTGCATCTACAGTCAGGCCTGACTAAATTTTGCCTGTCCTAGCAAAATGACCTTACCAAAAAGCAACTATACTTTGGGGCACTACATATATATATATAAATATACAGTATCTCACAAAAGTGAGTACACCCCTCCCATTTTTGCAAATATTTTATTATATCTTTTCATGTGACAACAATGAAAAAAATACAGTTTGCTACAATGTAAAGTAGTGAGTGTACAGCTTGTATAACAGTGTAAATTTGCTGTCCCCTCAAAATAACTCAATACACAGCCATTAATGACTAAACCGTTGGCAACAAAAGTGAGTACACCCCTAAATGAAAATGTCCAAAGTTGGCCCAAAGTGTCAATATTTTGCGTGGCCACCATTATTTTCCAGAGCTGCTTTAACCCTCTTGGGCATAGAGTTCACCAGAGCTTCATAGGTTGCCACTGGAGTCCTCTTCCACTCCTCCATGATGGCATAACGGAGCTGGTGGATGTTAGAAACCTTGCGCTCCTCCACCTTCCATTTGAGGATGTCCCACAGATTCTCAAGGTTTAGGTCTGGAGACATGCTTGGCCAGTCAATCAACCTTTACCCTCAGCTTCTTTAGCAAGGCAGTGATCGTCTTGAAGGTGTGTTTGGGGTCGTTGTCATGTTGGAATACTGCCGTGCGGTCCAGTCTCTGAAGGGAGGGGATCATGCTCTGCTTCAGTATGTCACAGTAGATGTTGGTATTCATGGTTCCCTCAATGAACTGTAGCTCCCCAGTGCCAGCATCACTCATGCGGCCCCAGACCATGACACTCCCACCACCTTGCTTGACAGTAGGCAAGACACACTTGTCTTTGTACTCCTCACCTGGTTGCTGCCACACACGCTTGACACCATCTGAACCAAATAAGTTTACCTTGTCTCATCAGACCACAGGACATGGTTCCAGTAATCCATGTCCATAGTCTGCTTGTCTTCAGCAAACTGTTTGCGGGGTTTATTGTGCATCATCTTCAGAAGAGGCTTCCTTCTGGGACAACAGCCATGCAGATCAATTTGATGCAGGGTGCGGTGTATGGTCTGAGCACTGACAGGCTGACCCCCCACCCCTTCAACCTCTGCAGCAATGCTGGCAGCACTCATACGTCTATTTCCCACACTGTATCTATATACTGCCCTACCTACATGCCACTAACTAACCTGGCTAATCTAACCTAACTTCTACAGTCCACTTTAAAACACTACATATGTAAGTGGCCTTATATAGTGTGGGGTGTAGACTTAGCCCCCTGAGCCATGATTGGCCAAAGGCACCCTGCCTTTATGTATACAGCCCAGCATCACCAGATAGGGTATACAGAATCGCCAGATAGGGGTATATACAGCACCACAGATAGATATATACAGCACCACAGATAGGTATATACAGCACCACAGATAGAAATATACAGCACCATAGATAGGGATTTACAGAACCACAGATAGGTATATACAGCACCACAGATAGATATATACAGCACCACAGATAGATATATACATCACCATAGATAGGGATATACAGCACCACAGATGGATAGATATACAGCACCATAGATAGGGATTAACTGCACCACAGATAGATAGATATACAGCACCATAGATAGGGGTAAACACACTCGGAGACTCGGGGCTCTGACCATGGGGCTCGCGGCACTGCCAGTACCCACCCCCCCGGGTAGTCGGGACATCAAAGTCCCGCACTTACCCCATCTAGGAGCGGGCAGCAGGCAGTGAGTGGGCAGCATGCAGTGCGATGGAGCGGGGAGCGGCTTGGCTTCGGCCGTGCATCCCCCTCCTCCTCCAAAGAAAAAGGTGTCCAGTAGGATCACCTGTTTTGTCTGCCAATTTGGAAACCGGCAACATACCAGCGCTTCCTGATTGGCAGAGAGTGGTTTAGTGTTAGAAAGGCAAATGTTCACTTTGCATCACAAGCCACACTTGCAAAAAGCCTACAGCTCTAACGAGATTCTTCAAAGTAACCCCCCGCCGCGGTAATTCATGTGGTCGATGCCTTAAAGGGGCTGGCCGCATGAATAGTGGGTGGTCGCAGGCGGGCCATGGATAGATACATGCTTTGCATGAATCTATCCATGGCATAGAGGGGGTGGCGAGGACAGAGGGGGCGGTGCCCTTGCGCTCTCATTGGACGGGCCGTCAATGCCTAGAAGTTAGCATACTGGGTGTGTGAGCTGAAGTGTGAGACACTGGCTAATATCTTGAAGGCTTATGTCCACTGACAAAGTCCACTGAGTCTTTTTTTTTGCTACAGAGGGACTTATTCTTCCATACTGACCCTGTATGGTTCAGCAGATCATCTGCTTCCACAGTACTACAGAGAGAGTTGTCCTTGCTTGTGCATAGTTAAATTGGAGTATTCGACTAATACCCTTCTCCTATTCAAGTTCTTCAAATAAAACATAAAAACAAAACCCCTAGACTGGTCATCAGAAGCAACGAGCGTAAGAGTGTGTGCCCCTGGCTGTGTGAAAATACAGTGTAACACGTTTGAGGGATTAGCTCTTGTGGGATCACCTTTTCTGGGAAAAAGGCAGTTGAGACAGCAGGTTCTTAAAATCTGGCTTGCAGCCAGGTTTATTGGAGCAAACAAAACATAAAATAAATCCTTGCCATCCAGACTCTAACTAAACAATTCAGGATACCTCTCTAAGCTGTGTCGGGCTTCTCCCAAACACCCACAAAACAAAGTTAGTGCAAACCTTTCTTTTAGTCCCAAAGCACAAAGCTCAGCTCTCTCAGGCTGATCGCTCTCAGAGTCCCAGGGCAGAGCCAACCCTTGCTCTCTTCCTGGTGATTTAAACTACACCTGAGACTGGACTCCAGTGCACCCAAAAACCCAGTCGGGAAACCAGCCCTGTCATGGTGGCTGGGAAAACCTGGACCAGACTCTGCTTCAGTGCAATCCAAGTGAACGTATGCGAGGTGACAGATAGTGTTACGTACCTGGTGGAGGAGTCTGACTTATGCAGTGGGTAACCTCCCTTACGACCCTGACTCGGGAACCCCTGGTAGAGTAGACAGGTGGCTCGGGAGTGCAGGATGGCACGAGAGTCGGACTGGGTCACTGGTGATGGTATAGGTCCGTTGGTGCACTCGTGCACTAGAAGAATGGTCGTACAGGCTGGGTCGTGAAACAGGCTGGCGGTGCGGTACAAGAGGAGTAAGCAGGCGGATAGTCGGGTTCAGGCTGGGTCGTCAATGGGCGGGCAAGCAAAGTACAGGAGGGCTAGGCAAGAGAGTGGTCGTAGACAGTCCAGGGGTCGGTGCAGGCAGAGATCAACAAAGTCAGACAATCCGGGTCACAGGAACAGAGGAACAGATACAGGTAACTCAGGAAAACACACTATACGCTGTAGATCCGACAGCATCTGCTACAGGAAGCAGGAAGTTTAAATAGAGCTGCTCCTCTAAGAACCAGAGGAAACCACACCTACATGCTATTAACCCTCCGCACGTCTTCTAACATTGCCCCCCCCAAGGGGCAGCCTCCGGATGCCCAGCCGGGCCTTCCGTTCCGGGTGATTCCTCCAAAAGGATCTGACACGTTCCTTGGCATGGATGTGCTCTTCGGGTACCCAGGAGTTCTCTTCTGGCCCGTACCCCTTCCATTTAATTAAGAACTGTGTCACACCTCTCCTCACTCTGCAATCGAGGATTGCCTCGATCTCGAACTCTTCTTCGCCGTCAATGATGACTGGCTCCGGAGGGGTCGTTCTCCTTCCTGGGAATCGGTCCAGGGATACCGGCTTTAACAGAGCCACATGAAATACGGGGTGCACCCGAAGAGAGGAGGGAAGGCTCAGCTCATATGCCACCCTGTTAATTCTTCTTTTGACTGGGAAAGGGCCAATGAATTTAGGTCCCAGTTTCTTGGAGGGACAGGCGAGCTTTAAATTCTTGGTGGCCAGCCAGACTTGATCGCCTGGCTGCAGATCCAGTTCTCCTCTCCTTCTTCTATCAAAAGTCTGTTTGTTATACTCCTGCGATCGGGATAGTGTCTCTCGCAGGAGTTTGGTATTTTCCACCAGGAAGGTGGCCATGTCTTGAGCAGCGGGTACCGCACTTTCGGGTATCAGGTCGGGCAGAAACGAGGGGTGGTAGCCGAGATTCGCCCAAAATGGTGACTGGTTTGTTGCTGAGTGGACAGCATTATTGTAGGCGAACTCGGCTACTGGCAGCAGGGAGACCCAGTCGTCCTGAGAGAACGATGAATAGCACCTGAGGTACTGCTCCAGAGTCTGATTAGTTCTCTCCATCTGGCCATTGGTCTGAGGGTGATAAGCGGAGGAGAGTGCCAGTTCAATTCCTAATAGCGAGCAGAGGGCTTTCCAGACCCGAGAGGTGAACTGCACTCCCCGATCCGACACGATGTTGGCCGGGACTCCGTGGAGGCGGATGACCTCCTTGATAAATGTTTCCGCAGTTTGGATGGCCGTAGGTGTGCCCCTCATGGGTATGAAGTGGGCCATCTTGGTCAGACGGTCCACTACTACAAAGATGGTGGAGAATCCAGCTGACGGGGGTAGCTCCACAATAAAATCCATGGACACATGCGACCAGGGGCGCTCAGGGACATGTAGTGGGTTTAGCAGCCCCCAGGCCTTGGTCCGGTCGACCTTGTTGCAGGCACAGGTGGGACAAGCCTTCACGTATTCCCGGCAGTCCTTGGCCATCTGAGGCCACCAGAAGGAGCGTGCCAGGAGCTCCGTGGTCTTACGCCCCCCGAAATGGCCAGCCAGCCTATGGTCGTGGCACAATTCCAGCACCACCAGACGTTGTCCTTCCGGGACAAAAACTCTTGCACCCAGCCACCATAGTCCATCGTGTTGAGTCAGCCTAGGGTCCTGGGGACAGACAGACCCGGCAATAGACCGCCTAATTTGGGAGAGGAGATCCTCTTGGGTAAGTAAGAAGCTCCGGGATGGGAGGATGGTATCTGGTGGGCCCGACTCCCCT
>BLSH010171701.1:243065-256970 GCA_018402905.1 Glandirana rugosa
ACGGTTTAGTATTTACATCGGTTCGGTCCCAGTATGTGTCCTCTAGTCAATCTCCCTCTACCCTCGTTCTGTCCCGTCCTTGTCCCTTGTCTACTACCTCTCTCGACCACCCTTTCCTAATCCGACGTTCTGCCCAGGTCCTTGTCTATGTCCTAAGTCCTAGTGTCCAGTCCCCGTGTACCTCTGGTTGTGGTTCCGTGATTCGTGTAACGTCTGTCCCAAATTTATGGGAAGGACGTTGTTCATAGTATACTACTGAGTACTCATCTCAACTCGCTTGTGGACCTGCAAGCCCAAGACGACCAGGCAGGCTTGAAGCCCTGTTTCGTGCGATCGTTCGGGTTCCGTCCGGACCCGGACCCGGACTTTGTCCCGAAGTTCGGACGGACCAGCAGAACCCGAACGTCCAGGTGTTCGCTCAACTCTACTCATGAGTCATCATATGATACTTGTTGCAGGAAGGGTATTTAAACCCTGTCTGCAATGTGCTTAGTGCCTTGGTGTTGGTCTCCATGTGCCCCTGACCTGTGATCCTGAATCCTGTATCTGTTCCTGGACCCGTCTTGCAGCCTAATCCTTTCCCACCAGCTCTCTCCATCATCTGTTCCCTGTTCCTGCCCTGTCTTGCTCCCATCTCCCTCTAACTGATCTCCTGTGTATGACCCTGGCTTGGCTACATTTATGATTTGGCATTTCCCTATCTGCTGTACATACTTTGTTTATACAGTGTTATTTGTGTGTCACTATTTTGTTATTTGGTTGTTTTACACTGTTTGGTATATTGGAGGTGCGTTTACATCATTATCCACTTATCTTTTAAATACATTATATTATTTACACCACTTGTGCCTGGCATTCTCTGTTGCAGTTCACACATCTCTGGTCACACCAGTTGCTGACAAGAAGCCTACAAATTGGAAACATGTCAGTATTGCTACACCATGTAAATATCTGTGAATAATTATATTGTGGATACTCAATCCGTAATGATCAAATGTTTTTAACAAATTGTTTTTTTCTTTAATGATTTAAATATGAACTAAATAAACTATATGAATTTTACCTGATGTTGTGGCTTAAGTTACTGGCACCTGACAAATCCCAGCTCTTTTTTTAGAGCATCCTTTTGTGTCATGTTGAAATATTTATGGGATGCAGTGCCAATGAGATTTCCTCTGACCAATCATTTCTTGTGCTGACTGGTACATATATATATTTCTGGCCCCATGGAGAAGACCCAATTAAGTGAGATCACATATACTGTATAAGTACAGTTGGCAGAAAGGGGTTAATTAATGGTTTATACCTTAACAGTCAGTAAAGGGAAAATTTACATGCTGAGTAGGGATGAGGTTTGGATTCATGGCTACAGTGTGCTAGTGGCAAATCTTGCGTGTTCCAGGTTCACTGGAAACCAATGCAGGAATTTACCAGACTAATTTCTTTGTAGCCATAATATACTGCCAGGTCTTTGAACTTTGATCAGCAGGCTTACAGGGGCCAATAGGTGGGCTTTTGGATAACATAGACCGATCACATGAAGGCTTTTTGCACACAGGACTTTAAAAAAAGTAAAAAAAAACTCAGTAGCTTATCAGTGATTTTTTTCAGCTTTTACCAGCGTTATATTACCGCAGTTTTTTCATGTTTTTTTAGTGATTTTAACCAGTCCCTTACTGAGTCATTGTGAAATGACATCGGCAGGAATCCTTTGTTGATCCAGGCTGATGTCATATGACGTCAGTCGCTTCTCGCCGCTACTGCGGGCACGCATCGCGGCGATCGTGGATCTCTTGTGCCACGGGGGTCGTGTCCCCCCCTGATCGGGGTAAAGAGCCAATAGATTTGGCTCTTTACCGCGTGACCGGCTGTGTCCATTCACAGCCGGACACTACTGACCTCCACGTGCATGCTGCTCGTGCGCACCCCCGGGGATGCACAGCGCGGCGATCGGGGCTGAGGCTTGTCCCTCAAAGAAAGCCCAACTCCGATCAGTGTAAAGAGCCAATGGAATTGGTTCTTTTCCACATGACCGGCTGTGTCTAATCACAGCCGGTCAAATGATGTAAAAAAAACGCGGTAACAAGCTGTTACCGGGTTCTACCTCACACACGAATCGTGTGTGAGAGGGAGATTGCGGTAACACCTTGTTACCTCCAGATGTACACACCAAGCACACTGATCACCCCCCCAATAAAGAGGACCTGTCACCACCCCATCACAGTACCTGTCACAGCCCATCAGAGTACCTGTCACCTGTCCATCAAAGTACCCGAGTACCTGTCACCTGTCCATCAGAGTACCCGAGTACCTGTCACCTGTCCATAAAAGTACCCGAGTACCTGTCACCCGTCCATCAAAGTACCCGAGTACCTGTCACCTGTCCATCAAAGTACCCGAGTACCTGTCACAGCCCATCAAAGTACCCGAGTGCCTGTCACCAGCCCATCAAAGTACCCGAGTACCTGTCACCTGCCCATCAGAGTACCCGAGTACCTGTCGCCATCCCACCTGAGTACCCAAGTGCCTGTCGCCATCCCATCTGAGTACCCGAGTACCTGTCACCATCCCATCTGAGTACCCGAGTACCTGTCACCAACCCACCTGAATACCCGAGTACCTGTCACCAGCCCATCTGAGTACCTGTCACCAACCCATCAGAGTACCCAAGTACCTGTAACCAGCCCATCTGAGTACTCGAGTGCCTGTCATCAGCCCATCAGAGTACCCAAGTACTTGTCACCAGCCCATCTGAGTACTCGAGTACCTGTCACCAACCCATCAGAGTACCCCAGTACCTGTCACCAGCCCATCAGAGTAACCAAGTACCTGTCACCAGCCCATCAGAGTACCAGAGTACCTGTCACCAATGCATCAGAGTACCCGAGTACCTGTCACCAACCCATCAAAGTACCCGAGTACCTGTCACCAGGCCATAAGAGTACCTGTCACCAGCCCATCAAAGTACCTGAGTACCTGTCACCAGCCCATCAGAGTACCTGTCACCAGTCCATCAAAGTACCCGAGTACCTGTCACCTGCCCATCCGAGTACCCGAGTGCCTGTCACCAACCCATCTGAGTACCCGAGCACCTGTCACCAACCCATCAGAGTACCCGAGTACCTGTCATCAGCCCATCAGAGTACCCGAGTACCTGTCATCTGCCCATCAGAGTACCCGAGTACCTGTCACCAGACCATCAGCATACCAGAGTACCTGTCCCCTGCCCATCTGAGTATCCAAGTACCTGTCACCAGCCCATCTGAGTACCCGAGTACCTATCACCAGCCCATCTGAGTACCCGAGTACCTGTCACCAGCCCATCAGAGTACCCGAATACCTGTCACCAGCCCATCAAAGTACCCGAGTACCTGTCATCTGCCCATCAGAGAACCCGAGTACCTGTCACCAACCCATCTGAGTAACTGAGTACCTATCTGCAGCCCATCATAGTACCCAAGTACCTTTTACCAGTTCATCAGATTACCCGAGTACCTGTCTCCAGCCCATCAATGTACCGAGTACCTATCTGCAGCCCATGCCTCATAGAATATACCTCAGGTGTTTGCTTTCCAAAATGGGGTCATTTTGTGGGTAATTCCACTGTCCTGGTGCTCCAGGGCCTTCAAAAGTGTGATAGATATCAATGAAATTTTATGTGTAATTTATGCTCCTAGAACGCCTGACGGTGCTCCCTGCATGTTCGGCCTCTGTATGTGGCCAGGGTGTGAAAAAGTCTCACACATGTGGTATTGCCATACTTCGGACGAGTAGCAGAATATATTTTGGGGGTTAAATTTAGCTATGTACATGCTATGTGTTAGAAATATCTTATAAATTAACCACTTTGTGTAAAAAAAAAAGTTTTCATTTTCTTTCCACATTTTTCGAAGACTTGTGGAAAAAAATTAACCATTCAAAAGACTCATAATACCTCACAGAATATATGTTGGGGTGTTTGCTTTCCAAAATGGGGTCATTTTGTGGGTAATTCCATTGTCCTGGTGCTCCAGGGCCTTCAAAATGTAATAGGTCGTTAGGAAATTAGATGTGAAATTTCTGCTCCTAAAATGCATGACGGTGCTCCCTGCATATTGGACCATTCTATGTGGCCAGGTTGTGAAAAAGTCGCACACATGTGGTATCGCCATACTCGGGGCGAGTAGCAGAATGTATTTTGGGGTGTAATTGGAAGTATGCATATGCTGTGTGTGAGAAATAACTTGTTGTTATGACAATTTTGTGCAAAAAAAAAAAAAATAATCATTTCTTAATTTCCCGAAGAATTGTGGGAAAAAAGTACAACTTCAAAAAACTTACTATGCCTCATACTAAATACCTTGGAATGTCTACTTTTGAAAGAGGGGTCATTTGGGGGGTATTTGTACTTTCCTGACATTTCAGGGCCTCAAGAAATGAGATAGGCCATCAGTACATCAGGTGTGATCAATTTTCAATGATTTGCACCATAGCTTGTAGACTCTATAACTTTCACACAGACCAAAAAATATACACTTATTTGGGTTATTTTTACCAAGGTTTAGGTATAGGTTTTGGCCCAAATTTATGAACAAAAATTACTTATCTGCAAAATTTTATCATAGAAACTAAAAAAAAAGTGTTTTTTTTTTCAAAATCTTCGCATCTTTTTCACTTATGTCACAAAAAATAAAAAACCCAGAGGTTATTAAATACCACCTAAAAGAAAGCTTTATTTGTGTGAAAAAAAAATGATACAAATTTTGTTTGGGTGCAGTGTAGCATGAGAGAGTAATTGTCATTCAAAGTGTGAGAGCGCTGAAAGCTGAAAATTGGTCTGGGCAGGAAGGGGGTATAAACGTCCTGTATTGAAGTGGTTAAAGGGCCAGTATTTTTTTTTCCAATTGATCTAAAACATCCAAAAACGTTGGGGATCAATATTTTGAGCGTTTTTGGGTGTTATTGAGCGTTTGAACGTTTTTACAGCTGAAAAACATCTCTCAGAACCCTCTGGTCTTGGGGTTTTTTTTACAGCTCAAAAACGTCACTGCTAAAAACAGCTGATAACAGCCTGTGTGTGCATGAACACATAGGATAACATGATGGAGGGTTTATTGACTGTAGAAAAAAACTTCTGCAGCTAAAAACAGCTGCTGTAAAACAGTCAAAAAACGTCCTGTGTACATGAGGCCTAAAAGGTGGCATTGTGTTTTAACTGGGAAAGCATAGGGAGTGCTGCTGCTAAAGTGCACTTTTTAAACTTTTGTTACACCTGACAGTGCTGGAACAAGGTCATCCTGTAGTCAGGACAAAGACAACAAACTGGCCCACACCCGGGTATAGGAGGAGATATGGCTAATGGGGGGGGTTTGCAGATTTTGTGGAAGCAATGATGAATAGTCAGATGAATCTTGTGAAGAGCTTGTTCATTCCAGCCATAGAGACCCAAATGCAAAAATGTATTTCCTCTAGTTTCACTTCATTACTTCCTGTTCCCACCCCCAGGTTCTCACACATCTATGTAAATACAACATGTACATATTCTACATCTTTCCCCTTTTAAAAATATTCATATATAAATGAATCGTAATACAGAACCAAAAAGGTGTGAAACATAACAAAGAACAATAACAAACTACACTATAAAACGCAAAATGCTGAGTAAGAGTCATAAAGTCTTGAACTTTAGATTGGGTTTACACACTCTTCCAGATCGAGTAACAACTTGTGGGGCTTGCGAGCCTGAAACCTCTTTCCTGTTGTTATCATAATTTTGTTGTGGTTGTATGTCACATGCTTGGTTGGAAGTGTAAATTGGTACAGCAGCAGATGGCTGTGCTTGGGGTCCTGAAGTAACTATAGGCACATGGGCAGCGGCAGTACAGTATGATTCAGGCACCTGTAGGAGGTGACGGCGGTTCCTTACATGGGTCCTACCATCATAATGGACAACATAGCTATTCAGTCGGCGGGCCTTTCCATGAACCATGGCCAGTTTGTCAAACCCACGGGTTGTCTCCATCCTTACCACCTGCCCAGGCTCCAGAGGCTAAGGCAACTGGCCGATTTGTCATAGCTTATCTTTCCTTTTTGTCTGTGTCTAAATAAAGCAGCCTGAACATCAGTCTTAACCCCTGGCAGGAGCTGGGATGGGACCATGGGAATCAGGGTCCTAGTTCGACACAATAGGAACTGTTGTACTGGAGAAGGCATGCCATCCCTAGGTGTGTTGCAGAGGTTGAGTAGGGCTGCATAAATGTCAGAACCATCACAGGCACATTTTTCTAGGAGATGCTTGGCCGATCTTACACTACGTTCTGCAAGACCAATGGATCTAGGGTAATTGAAAATCCCATTGGTGAGCAAAGTTCTTGAATTCTCTACATGAAAATGATGTTGCATTGTCAGTCATAAATTGATAGGGAATTCCATGTGTGGAGAATATCCGCTTTTTGGCTGATTCACACTGCAGCGATATGGGTACCTTGCAAACCCACTGCGAGTTCCCGCATCGTATGTCTCCAGCTCACACTGCCATATGCGAACTGTGAGGAGTGTCAATACAATTAATGACAGCCCCAAACCAGTTTGCATATCGCACTGCGAACTGCAAACTCGCACAGGAATCAGATCGCATGGTGTGCAAAATGCTGAGTAAGAGTCATAAACTCTTGAACTTTAGATTGGGTTTTAGACACTCTTCCAGATCGAGTAACAACTTGTGGGGCTTGCGAGTCTGAAACCTCTTGACTGTTGTTATCATAATTTTGTTGTGGTTGTATGCTACATGCGTTGTTGGAAGCCCCAAACCAGTTAGCATATCGCACTGTGAACTGCAAACTCGCACAGGAATCGGATCGCATGGTGTGAACCACCATACGATCTGATTCTAACCTTGCGAAAAAAAGGGTCCTGTGCGAGGTTGCTCCTATTGCAATGCAAATTCAGCCATAATATCTCTATGGCTGAATTTGCATTGCACAGAGATCGCATATGGCTCACACTGCAGTGCGGTGCGAATCATATGCGATCTCCATGTTCCGAGCAGTGTGAATCCTTAATATCCTGATCACTGCATTACTGGAAGTGTTTGGGAGGACATCAAATTCCCACCTACCAGAGTACAAATCTACCAAGACCAGGTAATCCTTGTTTGATCACTCAAATATGTCCGCTGTTGTGATAGACCATGTTCTGTCAGGTATTTGGTGAAGAGATAAAAGTTCTCTCATCTGGTGCTGTCGTAGAGCATTGCATGGGGCACATCTGGAAACGTCTCTTTCAATGTCAGTGTATATAGTGGGCCAAAACATGGTTTCACGTGCCCTTCGCTTAGTGGAATGAATGCCAGGATGACCTTGATGGAGCTGTGTCAAGTAGTATTTCTGAAGAGAGTGAGGGATTACATATCTCTGACCATGCAGGATTATTCCATCATCCACTGTCAATTCATCACTCATAGAGTAGAATGGTCGGATATCATGTGGGATTTCCCTAAAGGAGCCAGGCCACCCATTGAGAATGATGTCCATGAGGCGCTGACAGGTGGCATCTGCCTCTGTGTCTTGCTTTAGTTCCTGAATCCTTCTGGATAAAAACACCCCATCCAGAGCCAACACATCATAATCCTCAATAGCTCCAGAGTTATCAGAAGTGAGGAGGTGTGCATGTGAAAGAGCATCTGCAACAAACTGTTCACGGCCTCATTTATAGATTACATTCAGGTGGTAGCGTTGAAGCTTTAGCATCATTCGCATAGATGCTGTGTGCAGGGGTTTTCTCAGTATGGTTATGACTGATGATCCATCTCCACAGTCACAGAGCGGCCATAGATATAATCATGGAATTTTACACAGGCAAATACTAGTTCCAATAATTCCTTCTCAATTTGTGTGTAACGTGCTTCAGTCTCAGTGAGGGCTCTTGATGCAAAAGCCACAGGCCTCTTATCTTGAAGACAGACTGCGCCAACACCATGCTGGGAAGCATCAGCAGACAATACCAGCGGCTTATGAACATCAAAATACTGTAGGACAGGTGGACTAATTATTTGTGCTTTCAATGTATCCACAGCAACAGCATTTTGTTCAGTCCAACACCAGTTGGCATTTTGGCACAAAATCTGATGGAGTGGACTGTAGTGATGAATGAACTTCGAGAGATAATTGGTGATGCCAAGAAACCTTTGCAATCCATGTTTGTCCTCCTGGAGTAGGCATTTGGATGGCTTCGGTTTTTCCTTGGTCAGGCACCTCGGAGACCCTGAAGTGACATTTGGTAGGGTTGAACCGCATATTGATGGCTCTGACGTGGTCTAGTCTGTATTAAAGTAGTTTGTCATGTTCCTCAATGGAGGATCCCCAAATCAAGATATCATCCACGACTATTTCGCATAGCTGTCCAGCAAAGAGCTGTTCCATACATCTCTGAAAGACTTTGCTTTCAGTTGAAATTCCATATGGCAACCGAAAGCATTTGTATCTCCCATATATGGTGTCATAAATGTTGTGAGTATGATTTCTCATCCAGAGGGATTTGCCAGAATCCACATTTTGCATTTAGAATGCTGAAGACCTTTGCCTGTGGTATATCAGCGATCACTTGCTCTACAGTTTTTAATGGGTGATAAGGCCTCAGGAGAGCCTTATTGAGGTGCACAGGATGAATGCATATGCAGACATTGCCATCTTTCTTGACTACTGCTGCCATGGCAGACACCCAGGGGGTAGCCTCCTGCACTGGTGCAATGATGCCCAGGCTAGTCATCCTTTCCAAGTCTTGCAAGACTTTGTCTTTTATAGCCAATGGGATCCTTCGAGGGGCACACACGGTAGGCTGTACTGTTTCATCTAAGCGCATGCGATACATGACTGGAAACTTACCAACAGTGTCAGTTCAAAATAAGTCCTCGTAAGTGGTCATTTCAGGAGCCTGTTGTTGTACTACATGTACTTCTGGACTGAGTTGGATTAGATTTAAGCACATGCTGTCTGGTAAGCCTAGCAGGCTCTTAACATTTCTATCCCAAATGTGGAATAGCAGCTTGTTCCCTGATAGATCCAAGGTAGAAGTGCCCAGTGTCTGAATTGTTTGACCACCATAAGCTATCAGTTTTTTTTTTATTTTACTGGTCAATTTCAGCTTTGGGGTCAATGCTGTGCAATGTGGATAAGGAAATGACATTGCATTTGGCATCAGTGTCAATTTTCAACTTGACATGTCTGTTGCATGCTGTTGAGAGGGTGGTGAATATTTCTCCCTTATTTGAAATTAGGTCCACACTTTCACAATGAAAACAGTTTTAGTGATGATCACTTTCCACTTCATTAATTTTGTGCACATTTTGTTGTTTAGTGTAACTATATGGTGTTATCCACGCATCTCTATTTTTAGGCTTGGACCTACAACATTTTGCAAAATTATTCCATTTGTTGCATGAGTTTCACCTTTTTGTTAAAAGCTGGACACTTGTTGCGCTCAATAGCATGTTCACTACCACAGTTGCTGCATTGCCTTTTTTTATGTTGCACCACAAACACTTCTGCCTCTCTTTTTAGTTCCTTAGTGGCCCTTTCAGAATGTTCAAACAACATACATATTCTGATGGCTGATTCCAGTGTTAAATCTTTCTCCCTTAACAGCCGAGCACGAACGACATGATTGTAGATCCCACATACAATCCTGTCACGTATCAGTTCATCTGTTAGTGTACCAAAATCAATTTTTTTAGCCAGCACTCTGTGTGGCTGCATAGCATTGTATTCCTTCATCAGGTTTCTGAGCCATCATGTTGAAGGCATGTCTGTCTATTATCACATTATGTTGTGGTAAGCATATCTCATAAAATGTCTTGATTAAGGCACCAGGATCCTCTCTGTCTGCATTATCTTGAAAATAAAATGACTCAAATCTATCTAGTTCATCTGAACCAGCAAAATTGAGAATAGTGTAAGCTTGTACCTTTTTTGACTTGTCTGAGAGTCCTGCTTTGCTGTACATGTCCCATTCTCTTTTGAATCTCAGCCAGTTGTTAGCAATGTCATTATCAAAGATTAGAGGTTGTATGCCAAGTAGATTCTGAGCCACGATGTTTCAGCAATTCCACTTCTGTCACCATGTAGATTTTGTGGACGCTGTGATGAATAGTCAGATGAATCTTGTGAAGAGTTTGTTTATTCCAGTCATAGAGAACCACATGCAAAAATGTATTGCCTCTAGTTTCACTTCATAACTTTGTGTTCCCACCCCAGGTTCTCACGCATCTATGTAAATACAACATGTACATATTCTACAGGGTTAAAACAGGCAAAGAGTAGACCCCTTACTCATCGTTTGTCAAATGCCCTCTGAAATGCTATTCGCTGCACATCGCTCTTCAGAGAATAATTCAGAGAGGAGAGGCAATTGTAACAATGTCATGCTTAGACTGTGGTGTGTTTTCAGTGCCTGCTCTCTTCTGCCCACAGCAGGCTGCCATTGGAGGGAGGAGAGAACAGAATTTTCCCTCCAGCAGCTATCAGACCCCTGCTCTTTCTGACAGGAGTGACATTCCTGCCAGTGGGTTGCAGGAGAAATGAAGTCACAGGAGAAGCTCCCAGTATGCCCCCTCATCTATTACATATGTTTTTGTGCACACTGAAAGAGCTAACACTTTTTCTACCTTAACCATTTGCTGCCCGCCCACCGTAAAATGACAGGGGAGCGGTGCGGCTCTCTTTCTGGGTGGACATCATATGACATTGTACCCGAATGGCCACTCTCTCGCGCCCGCTGGGGTGTGCAGCATGGCGATCGCAGCGACGCCGTGTTGTTAGGACATGGTGCGACCCTGATCTCTGTAAAGGGCCGCTGACGGGGCTCTTTAATCATGTAATCAGCTGTATCCAATGACAGCCAGTCACATGTAAATGTGGAAGTGCTGGTAACCAGTTCTCCTCGCCTCACACTGACAGAGTGTGTGGCGAGGAGAGCCAACCAGTGGCATCTCTTCGCAGGGAAGAACAGGGCAGGTAATCAGGGCACTGATCATCAGTGCACTAATTACAGGAAAGCCCCAGCAGTTCTACCAATTAGTGCCCATCAGTGCCACCAATCAGTGCCCATCAGTGACACAAATTAGTGCCCATCAGTTACACAAATTAGCGCCCATCATTGACACAAATCAATGCCCATTACTGGTGCCAGTCAGTGCTGCCTTTTAATACCCATCAGTGCCTGCTAATCAGTGCTGTCCATCAATTCTCATCAGTGCCGCCCATCAGTGCTGCCTATCAGTGCCCACCAGTGCCACCATATAAGCGTCCATCAGTGCCACCTATCAGTGTCACTTATCAGTGCCCATCAGTGTGGCATAATAGTGCCTCCTCATCAGTGCCACCCAATCAGTGCCAATAAGTGCCGCCTTATCAGTGCCCATCAGTACAGCCTATCAGTGCCCATCAGTGCCGCCTCACAGTGCACATCAGTGAAGGAGAAAATTACTTATTTACAAAATGTACTGACAGAAACTAAGAAAACCCTTTTTTTTAGTAAAAATAAAAAACCCAGCAGTGATTAAATGCCAGGAATAAATGTTTAAAAATTAATTTGGGTACAGTGTTGCATGACTGCACAATTGTCATTCAAAGTGCTACAGCGCTGAAATCTGAAAAATGGCCTGGACAGGAAGGGGTTGAAAGTGCCCTGTATTGAGGTGGTTAAAGAAGAACTTCATTAAAATAGTCAGGAACTAAGTGTAAGAGTCAGGAACATGTAATGCACAGAGTGCTACAGTCAGTGTCATATTAAGGAATATGAAGCACAGAATGCAGGGGTCAGAGGTATGTAATGCACATAGTGTAGGGGTCCAGGGTATGTAATGCAAAGAGTTCAAGGGTAGGAAATACAGAATGTAACACACAGAGCGCTGCAGTCAGTGTCAGGTTTAGGAGTATATTACACACAGAGAGTACAACAGGGGACAGTAGTGTGTAATGCACAGTAGGGGTCAGTAGTGAAAAATGAAAATAGTGCAAGAGTCAGGGGTGTGTAACACACAGTGTCACCCTCACAAGCAATACTCTCCCCCACTTTCTTATTTCAGCATGAATTCTCTTTCTCTTCCAAAAAAAGTCAACACTAATCTGCACACTCACTCCTTCCAGCACAAATCTTTACCCTCCCCAAATCCCTCCCTTCCCAACACATGTCCTCTTCCCCCTCATACCTCCCCCCAGCACAAGTCCTCTTCCAAATTCTAGCAAAAATTCCCCCCACAAATCCCCCATCTTGTACAAATCCTCTTTCCCTGCAAACTCCCCCAGCACAACCCCCCCCCCCAATCCACCCTCTCAACTTGTTCTGTCATAGGACATGTTAGAGCATAGGAGGAGCCTAGTGGAAGCTTTCCTCATCTCTGACATTAGCTGCCAGGCAGCTGATGGAAAGAGAAGCTGGCTTCTGCAGTGAAATCGCAGTGAAGGGGAAGCAGGCACCCCTGCCCTGACTGCCTGAGTGACCCCCCTCCACAGTAGAACACTGCACCTGCAGCACATGTCCCTTCTGCCCCCCCCCCCATCCTAGCCATGACTGCTGATGTCCTGTGGTATCTTTACAGCCTGATCCTGTCCACATGCACTACAGTTATAACAGGCTGCATGTGTTTTTTCACAGGGCATATTCCCTAATTGTTTCTGGCTGAAATTGCTTTTGGGTGTCACAGCCAATACTACCTAAAAGCCTATTTTATAGGTTAAAATGAATCACTTAGGGGTTCTGCTGCATCTAAACCAAGCTAAATGTAAAGGTTAAAAATAAATTACACATGCAAAACATGTGATGCCAGAATACCGGGTTGCCAATGCTGTCTGTAAAAATTGTTCTGTTCTGTGAAACCACATACAGCTTGAAGGCATCTCCCAAATATGTAATTTAAAGGACTGGTGTTTTTCTCATGTCAAAGTTGCATTAAAAGTACCCTCATTCGTTTGTATAGTATTTAATTTTTTTTTTTTTTTTTTTAGCTTTGCTAAATATCCTCCATGGTCGTGCTCATCTCCCCATGCTCTTTTTTTACATTAACTTTCCTATTAGCCTTGAAATGGCCAGATGTTTGTATCAAGAGTTGTCCCCGTAGACATTAATTGGATTCATTAATAATTTTGGGCTTAGCAGATTTCAGCCAGGATACAAGCCCCTCATGAATGGCAGAGTCACTCATCCTTGATGCTCAGCATGTATTGCAAGCATTGTTAAAACCATATGTGAATTTAGTCCTCAAGGTGAGTGGTATTTTGGTTTAAAATGGACGTTAATGAGTACATACTGTATACTCATATGTTAACAGGAAACCATGTTAGGAGTCTTGATGGGGTCAATACATGAAGGGTAATAAAGAGACTGAAAAATTTGGATGATGTTGCTAGGCCCTGCCTCTATGTGAGTAAAGGGAAAAGTGGCAGAGGGTTTGCACTGATGCAGAGTGTGGGGCTCCAGAATATTGTGCCTGAGCAGAGAGATCAGGATCCAGAGTTAGAAAGGTTCAAAGAGTCTTGGGTGGTATGACGTCCTCAATCCTGTGTCTAGGTCTTATTGGAGACCTGCAGGCTGTGTGAGTGTCTATGTGTGCACACTTGTTATAAGCAAAGACCTGACCATAATGCAGGGCTCACGTCGGGTGACAGGAGTGTGCTCCATTTAGGAGACAAATGTACTCCCATTAGAAGCAGTGCTCTACTCAGGAGACAGCACTCCATGTTGGAGTAGAGATTCCTTATCCACAAGACAGAGAGTAGGGACAACTAAGGGAGTCAGGAGGACTAGGAGAGCTGAGATGACAAGACTTGTCCAGGGGACTGTGGGAACTCAGGCTGCACTGTTCACATGAGCCCAAGTGCCCAAACTGCAATTAGTGAGAGAGGGGGGCTGAGAGAGAGAGAGGGAGGGGCT
>BLSH010171701.1:260084-285990 GCA_018402905.1 Glandirana rugosa
TTCGTACTGGCTCGGGAAGTGTACTGTTGGAAGAGGTACACCTAGAATGGGATCACCTCATTGTCATGTATGTCACGGAACGCTTTCATAAACTTGAAACGCTGGAAAACGGTGTAAAGTCCGAAGTTTGTATTTCTATATTTTGACATAAAAAAACACTTCTTAGTTGTTGTTCACCCTGTGTTAGTACTTCACCTTGCTTTAAATGACCTATAAAGTTTGAAAAAATTGTTTATTTTTTGACTTTTTAACCCGCACGTTTTAATAAGTCGGGGAAATGAAAGTCACGTCGTTTGAGAGAGGTCTTCAAGTCACTCCTAGAGACTTACTAGGTTACAACTGGAGTTACTGATTACTACTATTTATCTTAGGTGGACACACATTAGTTCAGAGACATATTTACGTGGACGTGACACTATCAGAGTCTCCAGGCAAACGTTCCACTTCATGATTGTGTCCCACTTGTTGTTGATTCTTCACAAAAAAATACAGTTTTATATCTTTATGTTTGAAGCCTGAAATGTGGCAAAAGGTCGCAAAGTTCAAATACTTTCGCAAGGCACTGTATGTACTGTTACTCCACTAGGGTAAGATCCACATGGAGAAGGTTGTCATGTGAAGGGCTCGGTCATGCTTGTAGAGAAAATTCAAATGGGGTGGCTTCTCTTTTCCTACTGCAATTCTTATCAATGTCAATTAAAGAGATAGGGTGGGGGGTAACAGATGCTAAATTGCTTAGGACCCAATTCTGCTTCAATACATCTCTGTATGGTAGATACTGTATATCGTGGCTACTTAAACCCACAGTTCCATTTGAGTTCAGTATTCTTGTTCTTGACTCTCCCATATCTAAAGTAGAAATTGATTGTGGGAAAGAAGAAGAGGTGGTGGAGCCCTAACAGCCACGTGCACATTTCCTTAAAGTGACAAATTACTCCATGTAATATTCACTCGCTCACACGTCAAGTTCACAGAAAGTGTAGATTTGACCATGTAGTTCACGCTGCTGGGAATCTGCAGAATCCTTTGAGCAAATACATTACTCAAGTTAAAGTTACCCTGTTCTTCTGGAACAGATTGTCTTCATTAAATGTCCTATTTAGAACTGATTAAATATGTAATTATGAGCCTGCAATTATCATTCCTCCTGCGCAGCTGTGCTCAGTCCCATATACTATGGCAAAGCATGACGTTTTCCTAAAGCTGAACACTGTGGTGAAAATGTCAAAGGCCAGGAGATGCAATCAGGCTGCTCAAAGATAGGAGGCTTAAAATAGTCTATAAAAATATTTGTTTAAAAAAAAAGGCATAATATGCTGCTGATTATGGAATGTTGGCTTGGTCAGGTCAAATTCCTTCATAGCCAGTAAAATGAACATGGGTAAAGGAGCTATACGATCTATACTTATCATTTTCAGCTTTAGCTAACAGTTTTTTTTAGATTAATAAAAATGTATAAAGTGGAAATTTAGTTTAAAATTAAAAACACATATAGTAGAGGACTTGTTTATTTACATTCACCTGTCAGTTGGAAATAAACTGCTGACAGTTGAATTTGCTGGCTAGGGATGAGTCTCTGGTTGTTAGGAGGCTGGCTGGTGCTGGCTCCCTAACAACCAGAAGGAAGCTGTCACATTTGGCAATGGCAATTATACCAATAATAACACTGCAGCTGAAGGTTTGCTCAGCCAAACACCCAATCATTTAACTGTTCTCACAGTATTCTCACTAGACTCAGTCCTGAGGTCTCCTTCATATTAGTTCCCCTGCAGGTCAAATGTTCTTAGGCTATTTACTCTATTGGTGAATGAAAATTCTCATGGTCGAATGTTCTTATCTCAATTTTTCTCTTAGATTCCAATGTTAATGAATGTTACATTCGCCCGGTGAAAAACAACAAAGAAACTATTATACACATATTACAAACATTATGGTTATTATTTGTTACTTTTTTTTTTTTTTTTATAACCACTTGCCCTCTGGAAGATGTACCCCCCTTCATGGTCAGGACTTTTTTTTTCTGATACGACACTGCGTTACTTTAACTGACAATTGCGTTCATGCAACGCTGTACTCAAAAAACATTGTCATGTTTTTCCAGAAATAGAGCTTTCTTTTGGTGGTATTTGATCATCACTGTGTTTTTTATTTTTTGCACTATGATTTTGAAAAAATATATATATATTACTTTCTGCTATAGAACATATCCAAAAATTTTTTTAAAGAATCAAATTTCTTAATTTCTAAATTTAGGCCAATATGTATTCTGCTACATATTTTTGGTAAACAGAAACCAAAATAGGCGTATATTGATTGGTTTGAGCAAAAGTCATATACAAACTATGGGATATATACTGGAATTTATTTATTTTTTACTAGGAATGACGGTGATCAGCGACTTATAGTGGGACTGCGATATTGCAGCAGACAATCGGACACTAACTGACACTTTTGACACTTTGCGGGAACCACTGACACTAATACAGTGATCCATGCTAAAAATATGCACTGTCACTGTACTAATGACACTGACTGGGAAGGGGTTAAACATCTAGGGCGATCAAAGGGTTAAATGTGTGCTTAGCCAGTGTTTTTGTTTACTGTGTGTGGTGTTCACAGGTGGAAAAAAATCCATAACATCCCCACTGTCAGGACGGAGCTTAGCCTTGTTTACATAGGCGGAGCTCCATCCAGTCTCTCTCCTTGATGATCGGCATTTTTTTCAAAAAAACACATTTTTGAAATTCCCACCTCCTTCTGAGTGTTAGTTACTCATATTCTCTAAGCTGCAAGAATAACTATCGCTTGACACTAGAAAAAAGATCTTGCTCCTAACTTGTCTGAGGTTATGGAAATAATTCAAACACTCTATACCTATGAGAAAATGCTAGCCGAAGGAAAGGATAGAATTAATAGGTTTGAAACACTCTGTAACCTGTGGACCCTTTGGGTTAACACTAAACGTCTATATTAGTCAGAATATTTGGCCAATAAATCTTTGTGAACCATTATATTACCCTTATTACGTACTGCACTGCTCTAATTTGTTTCTTTTTCATAATTTTTTTTTCCGTAAAATTCTTTTTATTGAAATTTTTACCATTGACAATTAACATTTGGCATTTCTACACAGCCTCTTTTGAGAACAACAACGGAAAAATATAAGCTTAAATACAAATTATCGCACCAAAAAATCTAAAGGCACATACAATTCCTGACACATCTTGTATCAGGTGCACCGCTGGTGTTCCAAGTAGAGGTAGCATAAAGAATATACAAAAAATATACAAAACTGTACAAAAAAAAAAAACCAACCCAATCCTTCAATAACAATACCATTGCATATATGCATTTTAGCCTGGAACTCCGCCTTAAGAGCCAGACCCAAGGCTAATATGGAACCCTATACCCATAACCTAATGGAGGGAGTAAGGGCATCCGGTAATTGTGACAGAGTTGGAGAGCCAGCCATGCCGGACCTTGTTAATATGTATAAACTATTTTCCTTTTTTTGGGATTTTTTCCTTAAAAACACTTAGACTGATTGGATGTAATGTACAACCTATTACTGCCTATGTCATACACAAGCCTTGATTTATTATTTGTTATGATATGTAAATATTGTGTTTCCCCGAAAATAAGACCTTCAATATAAGCCCTACCCCGAAAATAAGCCCTAGTTTAACGTGGTTGTAAAATCTTAGAATCCACTCCATTACAGTATTATATCATGTAAACTGTGTATGTTTCTGTAATCTAATTGTGCCAAATACCTTCGGTACAGCACCACTCGGTGCTCAGCTGACCTCCTGCTGCTCTCCTCATCTTCTCCCAGCTGTCAGTGGGGGATCTCGGGCCCCCCGCAGTGCTCGGAGCGGGGAAGAGAGCTCCAGGGGATCATGGAAGCATCGAGCTGTGCTATAAGAAGGTATTTGGCACAATTACTTTACAGAAACATACACAGTTTAGATTACATAATACTGTATAGAGTGGATTCTAGGATTTTACAACCACTTTTACTCAGTTCCACTCGGGATTCCTGACAGGCAGGGAGGGAGAGAAGACAGCACATGACATGATAAGACCTACCCCTGAAATAAGTCCTACTGTGTCTTCTGTTGCCAAAATTAATATAAGACCCAGGCTTATTTTCGGGAAATGCGGTATTTGAATCAGTATGTATACAGTATCTCACAAAAGTGAGTACACCCCTCACATTTTTGTTAATATTTTATTATATCTTTTCATGTGACAACGCTGAAGAAATGACACTTTGCTACAATGTAAAGTAGTGAGTGTACAGCTTGTATAATAGTGTAAATTTGCTGTCCCCTCAAAATAACTCAACACAGCCATTAACCACTTCTCTAAGGGTGGACGTACTATGAAGTCCTGCCTTTGAGAAGTGATATCTGAATGGTGCCTGCAGCTGCAGGCACCATTCAGATACCGTTTTTTTCTTCAGACGATTCTGCGTCCAATAAAAGTGGTCTTAGTAGCAAATTTGCCGTGAGATCACTTTTATCAGCCGCAGGAGAGGCCGGCAGCGGCGGAGATGATCCGATCCTCTCCCCCCAGTGTCCGGGCCGCTCACTCGGCTCCATAGTACAGCAGGGTGGAAATGACGTCAGAAGTCAGTTCTGCCCAACGGTCTTATAGGGCCCTTTTTTTTTTTTGGGCTGTCATTTTTTTCAAATTTTTTTTTTTTTTTGCATTTTAGTGTAAATATGAAATGTGAGGACTTTTTGACCCCAGATCTCATATTTAAGAGGACCCGTCATGCTTTTTTCTATTACAAGGAATGTTTACATTTCTTGTAATAGGAATAAAAGTGATCACATTTTTTTTAAAAAAAGAACAGTGTTAAAATAAAAAGTAAAAAGTAAAATAAATAATTTGAAAAAAAAAATTTAAAGCGCTCTGTCCCGACGAGCTCGCGCGCAGAAGCAAACGCATACGTAAGTCCTGCCCACATATGAAAACGGTGTTCAAACCACACATGTGAGGTATCACAGCGATCGTTAGAGTGAGAGCAATAATTCTAGCACTAAACCTCCTCTGTAACGCAAAACTGCTAACCTGTAGAATTTTTAAACGTCGCCAATATAGATTTTTAAGTTGCAAAGTCGGTCGCCATTCCGCGAGCGGACACAATTTTGAAGCATGACATGTTGGGTATCATTTTACTCGGCGTAACATTATCTTTCACAACATAGAAAAAAATTTACCTAACTTTACTGTTTCCTTATTTTTTAACTAAAAAACTGAATTTATTAAAAAAAATGCACGCTTGGAAGACCGCTGCGCAAATACGGTGTGACATAAAGTTTTGCAATGACCGCCATGTTATTCTGTAGGGTGTTAGAAAAAAAATATATAATGTTTGGGGGTTCTAAGTAATTTTATAGCAAAAATACCTGTTTTTAACACAGAACCCAAAAAACAGGCTCGGTATGGAAGTGGTTAATGTCTGGCAACAAAAGTGAGTACACCCCTAATTGATGTGTCATGTGACTTGTTAGTGTTAGAAGATGTCAGGTGTGAATTGGGTGCAGGTGTGTCAAAGTTGGTGTTTTCGCTCTCGCTCTCACACTCTCATACTGATCACTGGATGTTCAACATGGAACCTCATGGCAAAGAACTCCCTGAGGATCTGAAAAAAGAATTGTTGCTCTACATAAAGATGGCCTAGGCTATAAGAAGGTTGCCAAGACCCTGAAACTGAGATGCAGCACGGTGGCCAAGATCATACAGTGGTTTAACAGGACAGGTTCCACTCAGAACAGGCCTCACCACGGTCGACCAAAGAAGTTGAGTGCACGCACTCAGCATCATATCCAGAGGTTGTCTTTGGAAAATAGACGTATGAGTGCTGCCAGCATTGCTGCAGAGGTTGAAGGGGTGGGGGGGTCAGCCTGTCAGTGCTCAGACCATACGCCGCACACTGCATCAAATTAGTCTGCATGGCTGTCATCCTAGAAGGAAGCCTCTTCTAAAGATGATGCATAAGAAAGCCCGCATACAGTTTGCTGAAGACAAGCAGACTAAGGACATGGATTACTGGAACCATGTCCTGTGGTCTGATGAGACCAATATAAACTTATTTGGTTCAGATGGTGTCATGAGTGTGGCGGCAACCAGGTGAGGAGTACAAAGACAAGTGTGTCTTGCCTACAATCAAGCATGGTGGTTGGAGTGTCATGGTCTGGGGCTGCATTAGTGCTGCCGGCACTAGGGAGCTACAGTTCATGGAGGGAACCATGAATTCCAACATGTACTGTGACATAATGAAGCAGAGCATTATCCCCTTCGGAAACTGGGCGGCAGGGCAGTATTCCAACATGATAACAACCCCAAGCACACCTCCAAGACGACCGCTGCCTTCCTAAAGAAGCTGAGGGTAAAGGTGATGGACTGGCCAAGCATGTCTCTAGACCTAAACCCTATTGAGCATCTGTGGGGCATCCTCAAACGGAAGGTGGAGGAGCGCAAGGTCTCTAACATCCACCAGCTCGGTGATGTCATCATGGTGGAGTGGAAGAGGACTCCAGTGGCAACCTGTGAAGCTCTGGGGAACTCCATGCCCAAGGGGGTTAAGGCAGTGCTGGAAAATAATGGTGGTCACACAAAATATTGACACTTTGGGCCCAATTTGGACATTTTCACTTAGGGGTGTACCCAGTCTTGTTGCCAGCGGTTTAGACATTAATGGCTGTGTGTTGAGTTATTTTGAGTGGACAGCAAATTTACACTGTTATACAAGCTGTACACTCACTACTTTGCACTGTAGCAAAGTGTCATTTCTTCAGTGTTGTAGGCATACCTGTAAATGAATATTAGATGATAGGTCTATGTAGTCCTACACCTGCACAGATAGGACATTGAGAGCTCTGTGTAAAAAATATAAATAAATTAGAGTTTTGTGTATTGTATATTTTATTGAAAGCTGCTCGTTATAAGACTTAATAGTCTAAATATAGATATAGTTCCACTGTCAGTAGGGCTAAGTGGTGGTTACCTCATCCCCAAATGATTGGATACAAACAGCAAGAATACCCCCTTGGTGGGACTTTGAATAGGTAAACCATACCACATAGTATATTAAAAATATAAAAATGTATAAAAATGTATTTCATATCATATATAAAAAGATGTATCACTCGCAAGAGGGACCAACATCTATGCAAAAATGGAAATCAACATATAAAATGTCTGTTACATATACAGTTCACCAAAGATACATTCACATATGCTTCAAGGAAAGAATTCGAAATAAATATTTCTGTTGTCTGAAGATGGAGTTCGGCACCCAACATATATGTTTCGGATCCAGAATTGCTGGGGCTTGGTCTTCAGTTATGAATATGGGTCATTTCAGACCAGGTCAGTGGTATGTCTAGTGAGAAGAGAATAGGGTGGATCATTGTCTGGTGGGCCGGGGGGGATCTACCTTCGGCCCATGACCCCCTAATAAAATGGAGATAGCCTCATAGACCCCCAAAGTGGCCCCACAAGGTCCACCGTCAACACAGGTAGTGTCTCAGGCATGGACCGGAGGTAGATCCCCCCGGACCACCAGACAATCATCCATCCTATTCTCTTCTCACTAGACATACCACTGGCCTGGTCTGAAATGCCTCTTTTAAAAACTGAAGACAAAGCCCCAGCAATCTCTTGCCCCTCGGTCAAAAATCTTTGTCCAACTGGTAGTAATAGTAGATTTGTCCTTGTCGGATTGCACATACAGCCACTGCGCCCATATCTACAGATGCTACTAGGACAGAAAAGAATTCTTCTTTTAGAAAATACACCACTGTGCTACATTTCACCGGTTGTAACTTACCCCTGATGAAGGGCTCATTCTGGACCCGAAACATATATGTTGGGTACCGAACTCCATCTTCGGACAACGGAAATATTTATTTCAAATTCTTTCCTCGAAGCATATGTGAATGTATCTTTGGTGAACTGTATATGTAAGAATTTTTATATGTTGATTTCCATTTTTGCATAGATGTTGGCCCCTCTTGCGAGTGGCAAATCTTTTTATATATGATATGAAATAAATTGTTATATTTTTAATATACTATGTGGTATGATTTACCTATTTAAAGTGCCACCAAGTGGGTATTCTTGCTGTTTGTATCTAATAGTCTAAATATAGTAATAATAAATTAAAATGATAACCATGCTAATTTCCCACAATAATTTATTTACATTGTGCAGAAAAATATTATACACAAAAATATATATATATATACAGTATATGAATGTGCCACCAGAAAACGCAAAAGTAATGTGTGTGTGTGATTATTTCACCTCTTAGCATAGATAGCCATAAATAATAACAATAATATATATATATATTTATACATCATATACCAATTATATGTAATAAAAGGTCCATAAAAATCTGGCCACAAACCCAAATGCACAGGAAGATAGGCATCCAGAGACAATAATATGGCGCTCCTGCGCCTTTAAACAGACTCTATATATTATTCGCATATGGAGAAGAAGAGAGGGACCTCTCATAGTGCAGTACTGTATGTAAATTGAATTTATACCATTAAGAACAAATTCAGCATTAAAATAAATGTGGAAACGCAGGTTTGTGTTCCACCTGCATTCTAAATGGGGGAAATAACGTGTTCTGGAAGTCCCGCCCAATGCGTTTCCTTAGCAAGCGTCTGACATCATCCAGGGTCTTGTAGAATACCAATAAAAGAAGGCCGTAAATATTCACATTTCCTGGTGCTTACACTGCTGAACTCCGCTCTACTTCAGAGAAACTTTCTGTTGAAGTCCTCACCAAAATCGACACTTCCAGGAGTATTGATCTTCCGGGTTTTCAGCAGTTTTCGCTGGTTCCTCCTTCTGACCTCCACGTCACTGCTGTATCCTTTCATGAGTGTACAGAGAATGTAATCCCACTCAAATAACATGACATTGTTAGACACCTCTAATCATTTTTCATTAATAATCTAGGTGTCTGTCTATCTATTTTTGTGTAGAATATCTAAGTGTCCCATGTGCAATATAGAAATATTACAAACTATTACAAATAGCAGAGGCAAAATTAATTAACATGCTTCAGAGAAGATGTATTTTAAATGGAGCTCTTCCTTAATATTGAGCATAGTTTTCTTGTAAAAAAAATCAATTTCTGTGAGTGTCATTATACTGGGTGAGTCATATAGGCTTTAGGTCCATTCATTATTTAGGAGGACATAAACATTATTCTCACTGCAGGGAAATCTGCCGTAATGTAAACAGTGACAGCGTAATGGCTTATTAATGTTACAGCAATAACGTGCTATTGTTACATGGCTCTAATCATTTTCTGTTATTGGTGTAATTGAATTGCAATAATGCTGCACAAATGTTGGAAGTATATTAGCGGGATGTAACTGTGAAGTTGTGTATGTAGAGCAATATCTTTATATGGCAGGGAACATCTAACGATGGTAATTATAATCATTTTGCAGAGAACGTCCTTTAGGTCGTGACAAAACTGGTCCCTGAAGGCAGAACTGTGCAATTTACAGGTGCAGCAACTTTTCTAGGCCCCGCATGCTGAACTGGTCGCATGGAAGCTGAAGATGGGACTTTCCAGCCATTATAAGTTACAACTTGTTGTATGTCAAAGTCCAACTGAATTTAAATTTGTTTGTTTTTTTAAAAACCCTCTTGATTTCCATCTCAGTGCTCCAATGCTGAACTCTGCATCCTCCTCTGGTGACAAACAATGCTCCTGTTCCAGGGTAAATGATGACCTCAAGCATTATTACATAGTCTCTACATCATTGAGGACCTGCCCCCCACCTTCATAGGAAGAAGAGGAACCACAATGCCATATGACCACTCCAAATAAAGCTCCAAGAAAGATAAATACAATGTTAATAAAAGAATGCAAGTGGTATATTTTTTAACAGCCCTTTGCTTTAAAAAATATATATATTTTAAGTAATATTCATGAAATGAAACTAACTTTAATAGTGGTTAAAAAAAAGAAACAGAGACAGTGAAACTTGTAGAAACTTCTTACACTGCGGGTCGGTGGATAAGTACCTCTTTACACTGGTAGTCATTGGAGATGTGCCCCTTTACATTGGTGATCAGTTGGAGATGTGGCCTTACACTGGAGGTCAGCAGGAGAGATGGGCCCACTAAAATTGCATGAGGCGTAACAATGTCAGAATTGTGGGTCTTCCGGAGCGCATTGAGGGTAGGACCATACGGACTTCATAAAACAATGGCTGATCACGATATTCGATAAGGATGCCTTCACATCGCTCTTTGCAATTGAGTGGGCCCACAAAACCCCTACCCACCCGCTGCCCGGGCATCCTCCCAGACCCTTCCTGGCTAGACTCTGAAACTACAGGGACCGGGAAATTGTACTGCGCCTCACCAAGATATTCGCTATAACAATGCAAAAGTCTCCCTTTACCCCGACTTCTCCGCCGAAGTACAGAGACGACATTCCACATTCTTCGAGGTCAAGAAGCGGTTACAATGGCTTCAGCTCACTTACGCAATGCTGTACCCAGCTCGCCTTCGGGTTGCTGCCCTGGGACAAGCACATTTCTTTGATAAGTCCTCTGAAGCTTCCTCCTGCTTGATGTTAATGAGCCATCGCTCCGGAGTCGACCTTCTGGTTTGGCGTATACCTGATGTGACTAGTAGGTCTCCGGCCTTTCCCCAGCCTCCAGGCTGTGTATCATCCCTTCCTCTAGCATGCCATTGTTACCTTGCACCCTTGCAGACATTCATCTACTGCTAGACATTTTGTGCCGGTACTGGTTACTCATAAAGCTATACAAGGGAAAAGTTGCCACAAGCTATTACCACCTTGTCATCGAACATTGCTCCCAGGGGCACGACTCCCAGCTCTGTTGCTGGGTCTTGGGGTGCTCTGGGCACCACTGGGAGATTAGATTTTGAGCCCCTCCTTACCTTTGGCTCTCACATTGGAAGGATGGACATCTCTTACTGGTTTGCAAAGTTTTGATTGTACCAATACATTTTTGATATTTTTATAAATATTTTGTGTGTATGGCACTTTAAATGTCCCATGTTCTTCTTTCATTTTTCCCCAAAAAAATTCAAAGTAAGGGATGTGGTGCCTGATAAAAAAAAATTATTTGATGCCCAGTACATTACTAAATTTATTTGCAAAGTTTTTGTTAATCTTTGGTGTTTTCGCTACAGCCTCATTGCTTGCATTTATATTCCACAACCTGTTGATTCCAGTACTGACTGTCACCCAGACATGAGTGTGCTCTGTGTTGAAGTTACCTATGACCCTGGCCTCTGGCTTCCCATAATATGTGCACGCCTATCTTGCTCGGACAATGGTCCCATGTTTGATTAACTCTTCCACATGGCAGATGTCCCAATAATCTCGTGGAATGTCAGAGGCATCAGGGACCCTCTAAAACTCACAATGGTGACCTCGGTCCTCAAGAAATACCAGCCCGCCATAGTGTGCTTACAGGAGACTCATATGACTGCTGATACCTTGTCATGTATGCGTTACCATTGGGTGGGATATGCCTGCCATTAAGTCCATACCTCATTTTCATGCGGAGTTAGTCTCTTAATACACCGTCAAGTTGTTTTTGAGGTTTTTAGCACGTGAGGCGGACAGTGATGGCAGATATATCTTTTTGCACTGTAAAATATTTCATCTTGTCTGTATCTTGGCAATTGTCTACATGCCGCCACCTTTTTCTACGGCATGGCTTAGACAATTATTAGGTTTTCTTCTGGATAAGCCAGAAGTACTACAGCTACTCGTGGGGGACTCTAATGGGTACAATGTGCCCCACTCTAAAACATAAACATAAACATCCTCCGATCCAGGTCAGGCCTCACTTTAAAGGTACTATGCTTCAAAGATGCGCAAAGGAAATGGGATAGATAGACTCAAGGATAGACCTCTGCCTGGTGACCCAGAACTGTGCTCTGCTTATTTCTAAACTGCAATATGCCAATAGGACGGTGTCAGACCAATCTCCCGCGTTCGTATGGCTTACCGCTCAACCTTCTACCACTTTACCTAAGGCACCATGGAAGCCTAACACCTTCTGGCCAACCTGCTTCCTGATAGCTCATCCATACTTTCAAATGTTTGCTGACTTTGCTGACCCACCTCTATGCTGGGACGCTTTTAAATGCTACTAAAGAGGAATATTTATTGACGAAATTAAAGTGGTACAAAATGCCACCCGGGAGCATGACCGGCAGTTGTCTCTCAGGGCTCACGAGGCAGAGAGGCGATATGTGGCAGATCCCTCTCCTGTGAATCAAGAGGCTTGGGTGGAGGCACAGAGGGTGCTTAGGGAGTTGCAGGTCTCAGCGGCAGAGCAAAAACTTTTCTTTTAAAAACAAACCTTTAATGAAGAGAGCACACAGGACGCTTGTTGGCCAGGATTGTCCATTCCCAACAAGGGACTCCCCCTATCTAAGCCCTGCACTTAATTAATGGTAAGCTGACCAATTCCCTGGAGCTTATTATGACCGAGCTTTTGCGGTTTTATGAAGAGCTATATCAGACAAAGCTGCAGGTCTCTGTGTCAGGCACTCTGCATTGTTTAGCACAAATTAATCTCCCACAACTTTCTGAGGCTAGACAAGCCCTAGATGCCCCTATCAGCGAGGAAGAAATTGTAACAGCTATTTCCTCCTTCCCAAACTAGAAGGCCCCTGGGGAGGATGGCATCCCCACTGAGGTGTTTAAACTATATATGGCTGTCTTGACACCCCATCTTCTAAAAGTATATAGGACCGCACAGCAGGGAGTGTCTACCGCAATCCATGTCCAAAGCCCACATAGTATTGCTCTTGAAGCAGGGTAAGCCACCCACTGATCCTAGTTCTTATAGGACCCTCTCTTTACTTTCGGTTGATGTGAGAATACTGGCCAAAATTCTAGCCACCCGTTTGAATAAATATATTGCCACCATTATACACTCTGACCAGTCCGGCTTCATGCCCTTGAAGTCCACTGCCATCAACACTAAAAGAGTCTACCTCAATATGCAGATGCAGGCAGATAATGTTGGGCACCGCGCACTGCTATCATTGGATGCCAATAAGGCGTTCGACAGTGTTGAATGGCCTTATTTGTGGCAGACATTGAGACGTTTTGGCTTTGGTGAGGTCTTCATCTCTTGGGTTCAGCTACTTTATCATGCACCTCAGGAATCTATTCAAAAGGGAGGTAGGACTTCATCAGCTTTGAGGTTGGGACGTGGGACGAGGCAGGGATGCCCTCTGTCACCCTTGCTCTTTTTCCTCCCTATTGAGCCCCTGGAAGCCCATGATGATTGGAGGGAGGATGATGGGATTATGGGTTTTGAGTATAATGAGCTGAGGGAAAAGATTACTCTCTATGACATATTATTCTTTTTGGGTGACACATAGACCTCCCTTAAGAAGCTCTTGGAGGTAATAACTGCCTTTGGCCTACACTCAGGCTTAACGATAAACTGGGCTAAGACGGCCCTTTTGCCCCTTGACGCCGAAGTCTACCCATCCCCGTCCGTGTTTTGTCCTTTGCCCATTGTTCAATCAAATGTTTGGGTGTTCATATTTCCCATCTCGTAACCGAATACTGTATACTTAATGTTGTGCCACTTCTGCATAGATTCAAGGCTAAAACAGTGATATGGAATAAACTATGGCTCTCCCTAATTGGGAGAGCCAACCTCATAAAAATGATCCTTATGCCCCAACTCCTTTACTTGTTACACAACGCCGCCTTGATACATTTTCAGATTGGTTAACACAATTTTTTGTGCCTTGTTCTGGAAGGAGAAGTCTCCAAGGATTAAACTAGAACAGCTCCAGAGGTCCAAGGATAGGGGGGAGTTGCCTTACCCTATCCGTGGCTCTACTGTTTAGCTTCCCAACTGCAGCATCTTATTGGGGCGTTCAAGAGTGGCCCAAACACTAACACTTCCCTATCCCTCTCTGCCCATTCCATTATGAGACACCATATGGGAATGCAGGATATACCTGGAGCCCTAGAATCTGTGTGCTTTAACTCTTCGAACAGGCTTTACCTAACATACACTTTTATACTGAAAGTGTGATCGAAGGCTTGTTCACTGCAGGGTTTTACGGGTTTCACGACCTATAGCTCACTCTGGCACAACCCTGGGTATGAAGAATTGTCAAAGCTCACGTGTTGCGGGACTGTGGAAGCGCTGGGGTATTACTTACCTGTGGCAGGTTTTCTGAAAGAGCACACTTTGCTCCTTTGAGGATTTAAGGGCTGACTTCCACCTCCCATCCACGATGCAAGTTTCTTATTTCCAACTCTGGCATGCCATTCATGCTCAGGGTTCAGCTACAGATTGGACTTTGCCTCCCACTCCAGTATTCAGATATGCCCAATCAGTGGTAGACACAAAAGGTTTCATTTCCACTTGCTATGGCATGCTACTGTCGTCCTACTTAGAGGGTCAATGCCAATGATAAGTGGGAGTGGGATGTGGGTCCACTGGAGGATGAACTTTGGGACAATGCGCTTGAGTCTATCCTCCATAGTTCCCTTAACACTGCCCAGAGGCTTTCACATTGCATGGGTATCCTTCATTCCCCCCATTTGCTAGATGTAACTTGGTGGCCGGAGATCTTATCCATCTGTTATGGAGGTGCTCCAAGCTACATCGTTACTGGGGAGCAGTAACTGATATCATAAACTCCGTCTTCCACATTACAATCCCCCTTGAACCCACCAGGTGTATCTTAGGTATCCTAGATGATCTCCAGTTAACGGAATTACAACAAATAGCGATTAACAGAGCCCTATTCAGGCTTGTAAACTAATTTTGCAATTATGGAAGACGGATAGGGCACCCACCGATAAACAGTGGATATACACATGGGCTGTACTCTCAAATTAGAGAAAATAATCTTTCAGCATAGAGGGAGTGTCCATAAGTTTGAATGCTTGTGGGGTGACTGGTTGGCGGTGCCCTCCACTGAACTGGTGATGGACAGGATGCTGGGATAATTCATAGCTATTTGTGAGGTATAAATTACTCATAATCTGCATAGAGTGACTTTCCTACTCTCCATTGTTAAGAGATTGGTTGGACCTAATGTCCAGGAGAGAGCTCTGGCTGTACTTGTTGTATCACCCTATGCTATGTATATGTAATTGGTGGATCTGGAGTCTGATTGATGGCGGTCAATTTTGTGGTTGTATTTGTGTTGTATATTTGCTTTATTCTGTTAAACACTATTCCTGATTTAAAAAAAAACATTGGTGGTCATCAGGGAAATGCCTCTTACATTGGTGGTCAGTAGAGTTAAGCCATACCCCCCCCCCCCGGTTTGGTTCACGTCAGAACTCTCAAACATCACAAAAGTTCAGACTCTAACTCCGAACCCCATTGAAGTGAAAAATCAAAAATGCCTATTTTTTTGAAGGCTTATATGCAAGTTATTGCCCATAAAAAGGGTGTAGGGGCCGGGGTGCTGCCCTGGGGGACATGTATCAATACAAACATTTTTAAAAAAATATATATTATTTTTAAAGGTGCAGTGATTTTAATGATGCTTAAAGTGAAACAATAAAAATGGAAAATTCCTAAATATAGTGCGTGAGGGGGGTCCCCTTAGTCTGCCTGCAAAGTGGCCATCTGTACCATGTATAGAACCTGCTGAAGCAAAACTGACTTGTTTAACCACTTCCCACCCGGCCTATAGCATAATGACAGCTGGGCGGTGGTATAGTTATCCTGACTGGACATCATATGACATTTCAGCAGGATAACCCGCGATTGCGCGCCCACGGGGGCACAGTGATCGGTGGTGTGGTGTGTCACTTTGACACACCGCAACTCCGATTGTAGTAAAGAGCCTCTGACGGAGGCTCTTTACCATGTGATCAGCTGTAACCAATCACAGTTGATCACAGACTAAACCAGCAAGCGGCGGTAAATGGCTTTCCTTGGTTCGTGCTGACAGAGAGAGCCGATCAGCGGCTCTCCTGTCAGAAGGGGATCTGCGCTGCTAATCAGTGCATTGATTATCAGCTCAGTCCCCATCAGAGGTGCCCACCATATCTGCCAATCACTGCCTATCAGCTGTCAGTCAGTGCCCATCAAAGTGCCAGTCAGCGCCCACCTAAGTACCAATCAGTGCCCATTAAGTGCCATGCAGTGCTCTTCAGTAACGCCTGTCAGTGCCCTTCAATGATGCCAATCAGTGTCCATCAGCAATGACTGACAGTACCTCCTCATCAGTGCTGCCTATCATTGCCATCTATTAGTGCCCATCAGTGCCATCTATTAGTGCCCATCAGTGCCGCCTGTCAGTACCCATTAGTGCCGCCTGTCAGTACCCATCAGTGCCGCCTATTAGTGCTCATCAGCACTGTCTATCAGTGCCCATCAGTGTCACCAATCAGTGACCATCAGTGCCACCTATCAGTGCCCATTAGTGCCGCCTATCAATGCCCATCAGTACTGCATATCAGTGCCACAGTGCCCATCAGTGCTGCATATCAGTGCCGCCTATCAGTGCCCATCAATTCTACATATTAGTGCCTCCTCATCAGTGCCCGTCAGTGCCACCTTATCAGTGTCAACTCATCAGTGCCACCTCATCAGTGCCCATCAGTGAAGGAGAAAACAAAACTTTATAACCGAAACAAAGAAAAACGTTTCTTTTTCTAAAAATCTCTGTGATTTTTAGTTTGTTTAGCAAAAAATAAAAACCCCAGTGGTGATCAAATACCACCAAAACAAAGCTCTAGTTGTGGAAAGAAAATGATAAAAATTTAGGTTGAGTACAATGTTGCATGACCGTGCAATTGTCATTCAAGGTGTGACTGTGCTGAAAGCTGAAAATTGTCCTGGGCAGGAAGGGGGGAAAGTGCCCAGTATTGAAGTGGTAAAAGAAAAAAAAAGACATTTAGGGCCAGTTCACACTGCTGCGTGCAGCCAGATCAGATGTGATTCGCACTGCACTGCAGTGTGATCACATGAGATCACTGTGATGCAAATTCAGCTATAGAAATAGTATCTCAATTGAAGCAAACTCACACAGCACCCTTTTTTTCCGCAGCAGCAGAATCGGATCGCATGGGTGTTCACACCATGCGATCTGATTCCTGTGCAAGTTTGCAGTTCACAGTGCGATATGCGAACTGATTTGGGGGTGTCATTAGCCTTCTATTGACACTCCTCGAAATTCGCATATAGCAGTGTGAACTGCCGCTGGGAGACATGCCATGCGGGAACCCGCAGTGGATTCGCAGGGTTCCCGCATCGCAGCAGTGTGAACCGACCCTTAAATTGATTTTTCCCTGCAAGTTTTCTTTATTTTGTAAACAATGGCTTGGGGAGCCAGTCTGTATGATGAGCCCACAATTTAGTGCACTCGGAACAAGATTAGAGATTTTTTTGCATAAATTCTGGTGTCTCTTTGGCAGACTTTGAATGGAAATAACACATTTTTGCACCGCAGTGAGCAAGACTTATGTAAAGAAGCCAAAGTATAGCATACTCAGGCCAAGATTAACAAATTTTTTTAGATAAAGTCAGTGACCTCATCAACATCATCCCCTCCATCCTCATCATCACTGGAGCCAACTTGGCAATACGCTGTGGCTGGGGGAACATGACTGCCAATTTGTTGTTTATCAGTGTTCTCCCCTCTCTGTAGGCTCATGTTAGTCAATTCCTCTACCTCAGAACCAACATCAGAATCAAGCAACGTCTGTGCATCCTCAAGAAGCAAGTGGCTGATGCTGTGTTCAAATAATTCAGCTGACTCCTCCATGCCTGATGCTGGGGCTATGGCAGGAGTAGCCATGGACAAGGAGGTAGAATAAGCTGCTCTGGCAGCTGCAGTGGACTGCGCACTAGTCTCAGCTTGGATCACAGAGAATGAGGAGGATGAGGATGGCTTAGTAAGCCAGTCCACCACCTCCTCTGCTTGCTGTGGCTGGATAGCACAGCCAACATCACTAAACAGAGACAAATGTGCTCTGCCTGAGGATGGACCATGTCCACCTTTGCCTGTGGACACAGACGCTGCTGGCCCCCTCATAGTGGCATGAGAACGTCTACCTCTCCTTGTTGCCCTCCCAGAGATGATTGGGGGGGGGGGCTTGTTACCCAAATTCAATAGAAACTAGGAAATGTATGATTGGATGCCCCAAGTTGAATGAAAAGTGGTGTTTGGTGTGCTTTAAATTAAGGACTGACGCTAGCAGAAATCGAAAAAAAAAATAAAAAAGGGGGAACACGAGGGTCACAGTCAGAAAAACTGCAGCTGACAATTTAAAAAAAGGGGGGCAGGCAGGGGACAAACAAAGACAAAGAAAAACAAACAAAAAAAAACATGCAGCTACTGTAAAAAAAATAAAAAATAAAAAGGGTATATAGCACTGTACAAAGCACTAAATGTTATGTAAGGCTGTGTTAAACACTGCACTGCACTATAACACTACACTGACACTACCCTATACTGACACACTACACTATACTGACACACTACACTATACTGACACACTACGCTGTACTGACACACTATACTCACACTATGCTAACATTACACTAACACTCTACAGTCACAATAAGTGAACACACTAACTCGCTAGTAGCAAACTGAGCCCTGCTCTAACTATCTCCAACAACACTGCAAAAGGTTCCTATAGGAAGGAACCTTTTATAGTGTGGGGTGAGACTAAGAGCACTGAGCTGTGATTGGACAAAGTCATCATCACTTTGTCCAATCAGGGCCCTGACAGTGCTCTGTGCCCTAATTGGCACCAGCGGTCAGATGTAAAGCTTCATCCAATTAGGCCACTAGATTGCAATGTGCAGCTCCAAACATCCTGAAAATTCAGGTGTTCCCAGATGAGCGAACAGGCGATGTTTGGGCCAAACTTTTGCTCGGCCTGAACCATTCGCCCAACACTAGTGGTCATTGGTGTACATTGGTGTAGAGTGAAAAAGGGCCCTTATACATTGATAGTCAGTGGCAAAAGGTTCCCCTTATATTGGTGGTCAGTGTAAAAAGGTTCTACTTAGATTGTTGGTCAGTGGAAGAAGAACCATCTTACATAATTGGTCAACTGTGGAGACTGCCACCTTACCGACAACTTAAAAAAAAAAAAAACTAGCAATCACTGAAGAAACCCAAATGTTCTACTATTGACCACTATTGATAAAATCTACTTTAGAGGCAGGATGAAACCATGTTTTTTCTTTATGTCATCATCCCCAACTGCCTTCCACTAACATTCATTTCCATATCCCGACATCTTCAGGCTCTGCTGCACCTGAATGTCTCATCTGAACATCTCTTCTCTGTCCCTCCACAAGTATGTCAGCTGCTTCATATCCAACCAAAACTGAAAACTGATTATGCTTTCATTGTTTCTGTGTCTCTGGTATGTGGGCTGCTCCACCATCTGTAGCCCTGTCCACAGTGGTGTTTATTTTGTCCTATAGTGTCTTACCTAAATTATGGGCTGATCTTATGTTTACAACTGTGCCCTCTTGCAAGTCTGATTCTGGTGTGGAAAGTTTGCTCTGCTAGCCAGGCATTCTATATTGACTGAATGGGCAGCCACGGGCTCCAGAAACAGCCCTGCTGGGTGGACGTGAAAAGGCTAGGAGAGCAGCGCAGGATCTGAGAACAACCCGGCGACCCCTGGCAAATGAGCATTTGTCCCCCCAGAGGGTCCCGACCCCCAGGTTGAGAACCACTGTCTTAATGTATTTTATGCATTAAGATAAAAAAACCTTTTGTGTGTAGCAGCCTCCCCAGCACCCCCTAATTAAGTTGATCTTCGTCTCATCTGTCTATAGGATGTTGTTCCAGAACTGTGAAGGCTTTTTTAGATGTTGTTTGGCAAACTCTAATCTGGCCTTCCTGTTTTTGAGGCTCACCAATGGTTTACATCTTGTGGTCAACCCTCTGTATTCACTCTGGTGAAGTCTTCTCTTGATTGTTGACTTTTGACACACATGCACCTACCACCTCCTGGAGAGTGTTCTTGATCTGACCAACTGTTGTGAAGGGTGTTTTATTCACCAGGGAAAGAATTCTTCGATCATCCACCACAGTTGTTTTCCGTGGTCATCCGGGTCTTTTGGTGTTGCTGAGCTCACCGGTGCGTTCTTTCTTTTTAAGGATGTTCCAAACAGTTGATTTGGCCACACCTAATGTTTTTGCTATCTCTCTGATGGGTTTGTTTTGTTTTTCAGCCTAATGATGGCTTGCTTCACTGATAGTGACAGCTCTTTTGATCTCATATTGAGAGTTGACAGCAACAGATTCCAAATGCAAATAGCACACTTGAAATGAACTCTGGACCTTTTATCTGCTCCTTGTAAATGGGATAATGAGGGAATAACACACACCTGGCCATGGAACAGACGAGCGGCCAATTGTCCCATTACTTTTGGTCCCTTAAAAAGTGGGAGGCACATATACAAACTGTTGTAATTCCTACACGTTCACCTGATTTGGATGTAAATACCCTCAAATTAAAGCTGAAAGTCTGAAGTTAAAGCACATCTTGTTTGTTTCATTTCAAATCCATTGTGGTGGTGTATAGAGCCAAAAAGATTAGAATTGTGTCGATGTCCCAATATTTATGGACCTGACTGTAAATATAACATATTTGTTATATAAAAAAAAACAAAAAAAAAACGAGGCTTTACAATCACATTAAACTCTCTTTCCTTCACCCCTCTTCTCCACCCCACAGCTTATATACAGTTGTGCTTATAAGTTTACATACCCTGGCAGAATTTATGATTTCTTGGCCATTTTTCAGAAAATATGAATGATAAAAAAAAAATTCTTTCACTAATGGTTAGTGTTCGGCTGAAGCCATTTATGATCATTCAACTGTGTTTACTCTTTTTAAAACATAATGACAACAAAAACTACTCAAATGACTCTGATCAAAAGTTTACATACCCTGGTGATTTTGGCCTGATAATATGCACACAAGTTGACACAAAGGGGTTTGAATGGCTATTAAAGGTAACCATTCTCACCTGTGATCAGTTTGCTTGTAATTAGTGTGTGTGTATAAAAGGTCAATGATTTTCTCCCCCCCCCAACCCCCCCCTTTTTTGTTTTTTTTTGTTTTTTTGCTGCTGATGCCTTCCCACCGCACGAGTCAGCTCCTCTGTGCCAGCTACAGACCCATCTCTCTCCTTAACTGTGACCTCAAGTTGTTCACAAAAATTCTGGCAGAGAGACTGGGCTTGATAATACAGCATATCATTCCCCTCGATCAGGTCGGCTTCATTTGAAACAGAGAGGCACGTGATAACACGACCCGGACAGTAGATGTAATAGCCAGAGTCAAACACCTTAATACTCCGTTTATCCTGTTATCAACCAACGCTGAAAAAGCGTTTGATAGGGTAAACTGGTCTTTTCTTCTATCTACACTGAGACACATAGGGATGCCTGCACCGTTTCTGTCCTGGATAGCAGCACTTTACTCGACCCCCACCGCCATGGTGAGGGTCAATGGGGTGTCCTCGGAGTCCTTCCCTTTAGGGAACGGTACGCGACAGGGATGTCTGCTTTCCCCACTCCTATTTATTCTGTCATTAGAACCTCTTTTGCAGCATATTAGACTCAACCCGGACATCAGAGGACTGGAGACCGGTTCTTACCATCACAAAGTTGCCGCTTACGAGAACGACCTTTTGTTTTATATAGCAGACCCTGTAGTCTCCCTACCTGTCCTATTAGCCGAAATGCATGTGTATGGGGACCTATCAGACTTTAAAGTCAACCTGCAAAAGTCTGAAGCTCTCAATGTTACTCTAGCGCCAGAAGCCCTTGCTCGCATCAGTAGTAACTTCCCATTTCGCTGGGCCACACAGTCCATTCAATATCTGGGAACCAAAATACCTGCCGACCCTCATATCATATATCAATATAACTTCCAGCCCTTACTGAACATTATTTCAGCTGATCTAGACAAATGGAAAAACCTAGCAGTCTCATGGTTTGGCCGATGCAACGTTCTGAAGATGAACGTAATGCCAAGGCTGTTGTATCTTCTACAAGCCCTACCAGTTAAGATTCCGAGGAGCTTCTTTAATAGGCTGCGATCCCTCTTTATCAATTATGTTTGGCGGGGTAAACCTTCCCGGCTCAAGAGATCCCTGCTACAATGGTCGAAGCTTAGAGGTGGAGTGGGTCTTCCAGACCCGTTGCTATATTGCGATCCCTCTTTATCAATTATGTTTGGCGGGGTAAACCTTCCCGGCTTAAGAGATCCCTGCTACAACGGTCGAAGCTTAGAGGTGGAGTGGGTCTTCCAGACCCGTTGCTATATTGCACGGCAGTTCACATGACCAGAGTGGTAGACTGGTGCAGGCATTCTTCACACAAACTATGGGTATCCCTTGAACAGGAGTCAGTACCAATCCCAATAGCCGTCCTTCCTTGGGCTGGAATTCACTGCTCCCGTCTTTCCCTTTCACATCCGTTGATCGAGTCCACTATGCTCGAAGTACGTAGATATTACCGCTTAACTGAGATGTCTAGCTTCCCCTCCCCATTGACACCTGTAGTTGGACACCCAGATTTTGTGCCCGGTTTAACTGATAAAGCTTTTATGCTCCAACAGGAAAAGAACCTGATAAGAGCTGCTACATTCCTTGGGACTTCTGACTGGATAAGTCCATCAGTGGTTTTCCCCACCTTGAATTCTTCAGTTTTGGGTAAGTGGAAGATGCTACAACTGACACATTTTCTACGTTCCCTCCCAAACCCTGCAAATTTCCGTAGACAGTTGAATTAGTTCGAGGACCTCTGTCTGGGAGATGATCCCCTGCGGAGGGCTCTTTCCCTCTCTTATGGCATTTTACTTGCTGCTTCTTCCCAACATGACCCCCCTTACCTGCGTAAGTGGGAGAGAGATCTCAACGCTACCTTCATAGAAGATCAGAAGAACCGCATACTTTTCTTTGCTCACAAGTCTTCCTTGTGTAGCAGATACCAGGAGATCACTTTTAAAATTCTATCATGCTGGTACAGGACACCGGCAGTTTTGGCATCCATTTACCCTGGCCATAACCCGTTCTGCTGGAGATGTGGTTCCCAAGTGGGCACTTTACTCCACATTTTCTGGGACTGTCCGAAGATTACACCATTCTGGCAACAGGTACTGCAGATTATTCACGAACTTACAGAGATTTTACTTGTGGATAATCCAGCCGCCATACTTCTAATTTAACCCCTATGTCCAGCAAAAGATACAAAAAATCCTTCTTGAAACATCTGCTAAAGCAGCCAGGGCGTGCATTCCGAGCGTGTGGAAACAACAATCCCCGCCTTTGTTGAGGCAATGGTTTGCCAGGGTGAAAGACATCCAACAGATGGAGGCCTTGACAGCTGCCCTCAGAGATAAGACGGATGAGCATAACACACACTGGCTATATTGGGACATGTTCCGATTTTTAAAAGATTATTTGACTTATTCATAGACAGATCCCTCCGTGAGAGATAGTAGCCCAGTGCCGCCGACCCTCCTGAAGTTTCCTTTCCCTTCTTTTCCTACACTTTCTCTTTTACTTGATACTCCCTTTGTTTTTGTTTTTCTCTTCTTTGGCACCTTAGGTGTCGTTTTTCTTTTACCCCCCCCCCAAAATAAAAGGCTTAGAGAAAATCACAGGTATGCCTAGTCACTAGGAGTGGGGAGGAGATAAAGTAACCTATAATGAGCTAGAGAAGTGATTGGTTCCCCGCCATACAGTGGCTCGTGGAGCAGTCACATACAGGATATATTTGTTGTAGTGGCTGAAGCCCACAGTTATTTTTAAAATTTATCTGCTTCTGGTGGTATTCTTTCTACTGTCGGTCTCTTCAAGATCTATGTATATACATTGCAAAGGTATTAATGTCTGTACGCTGATCTGTGTAGAGGAGCCTGGTCATGTCCTGCTGTTTGTTTCACTGCATACCATAAATAAAGAGTTTAAAAAAAAAAAAAAAAAAAAAAAAAAAGGTCAATGAGTTCCTGAACTCCTGACAGACCCTTGCATCTTTCAACCAGTGCTGCACTGGTGTTTCTGGATTCTGAGTCATTGGGAAAGCAAAAGAATTGTCAAGGATCTGCAGGAAAAGGTAGCTGAACTGTATAAAACTGAAAAGGGATATAAAGAGGTATCCAAGGAATAGAGAATGCCAATCAGAAGTGTTCAAACTCTAATCAAGAAGTGGAAAATGAGGGGTTCTGTTGAAACTAAACCATGCTCAGGTACACCAACTAAAGTTTCAGCCACAACTGCCAGGAAAATTGTTCAGGATGCAAAGAAAATCCCACAAATAGCTTCAGGTTAAATACAGGACTCTCTGAAAACGTGGTGTGGCTGTTGAAAGATGCACAATAAGGAGGCACCTGAAGAAAGATGGGCTGCATGGTTGAGTCGCCAGAAGAAAGCCATTACTACGCAAATGTCACAAAATATCCACCTTACAATACGCTAAACATCACAGAGACAAGCCTCAAACCTTCTGGCACAAAGTCATTTGGCGTGATGAGACCAAACTTGAGCTTTTTGGCCACAACCATAAACGCTACATTTGGAGAGTCAACAAGGCCTATGATGAAAGGTACACCATTCCTACTGAGATGTGTGAAAAGGCACAGGAAATTTGTCAAAATTGATGGCAAGATGAATGCAGTATGTTATCAAAAAATACTGGAGGAACATTTGCATTCATACGCCAGGAATCTGCGCATGGGACGTACTTGGGCATTCCAACATGACAATTATCCAAAACAAGGTCAGTCATTGCCTACAGCAGAATAAAGTGAAGGTTCTGGAGTAGCCATCTCAGTCTCCTGACCTCAATATCATTGAGCCCCTCTGGGGAGATCTCAAACATGCAGTTCATGCAAGACAGCCCAAGAATTTCCAGGAACTGGAGGCTTTTTGCCAAGAGGAATGGACAGCTTTACCATCTGAGAAGATAGAGAGTCTCATCCACAAATACCACAAAAGACTTCAAGCTGTCACTGACGTTAAAGGGAGCAAAACATGGTATTAAGAACTGGGGTATGTAAACTTTTGATCAGGGTCATTTGGGTAGTTTCTGTTGTCATTATGATTTAAAAAGAGTAAACACAGTTGATTGATAATAAATGGAGAGAGTGCTGACAACAACTCCCTCCTGCAAAAGGCTATCCCACCTGCCCCAGGCACGCTCTAAGAGACAAGCTGCTTGGTAAACTTGTATCTTCAGATCAGGGGAGGTTTGAGTGGTCGGAACCCCCCCAGAGCACCCTGCCCAAATGCCCAGTTAGTCCCTGCTGCCACATGGAGCCGCACCGCTCAGCCTCAGCAACCAGATCTGTCAGAGAAAATAGGTTGAGCATTAGCGGCAGTGTGGTCCCCAGACTTCCCCCTCCTCGCTGCTTGCCCTCCTCCTTCTCTGAAAGTCAGGGCCTGAGAGTGGGACAGGCATGTGATTGGTTGCTAGGATCTAGCAACCAATCATATGCTTGCCCTGCCCCCAGGCCCCGACATTCAGAGAAGGAGGAGGGCAAGAACGTAACTTCCTCCATCAGACCTACCAGGCCAGGGAGTGGCATCACTGCAAGCAGAAGACTGGAACACAGGGCAGGCTCTACACAGATGTTCCAAGCTGACCAGTGCCACTGCTGCTGGTACCTGTAAAAATGTCTTCCCACCTCACCTACCCACCATACTGCCTCACCTACCCCCCATACTGCCTCACCCACCCCCAATACCGCCTCACCCACCCCTCATACTGCTTCAACGACCCCCCATACTGCCTCAAGCACCCCCATCTTGTTTAACCCACCCCTCATACTGCCTCACCTACCCCCCCATACTGCCTCACGCAACCCCCAACCTGCCTCATC
>BLSH010171701.1:286000-300102 GCA_018402905.1 Glandirana rugosa
TACTGCTTTACCTACCCCTCACCCTCCCCCCCATCATGGGGGGATGCAAGTAGCTGGTCTTGCCTAGGGCACAAAATAGTCTAGCACCAGCCCTGGATACAAGAGGTCAGAGACCGCAAGAAAGCTACAAGAGATGATTAGAGACTACAGGAATATTACAAGTGATGGTCAGAGACTGCAGGTATGCTATAGGAGTTGTTGGAGACTGTGCCATTCTTCAGGAAACAGTCATAGGCATTATGAGGATTGAGGGTGAATTAGAGTACAATGGGGCAGACAGGTTAGACAGGGGTCAGCCCCTGTTGATGGGTGGAATTGGGAAAGATGGGGGGAGGGCTATGGAAGATGATATGAAGGTACCCATGTTACAAACAACCATTGGAAATGGTATTGTTTGTACTAAAATAAAAAATAAACAACATACATGTGCAAAATGTGACAATGAATTAAAGTGTTTTTTTACCAATGCCAGAAGTCTGGCAAGCAAAATAGGTGAATTGGAAGCTCTGGTGCACATGGAGAACTATGATTTAATTGGTATTTCTGAATCTTGACTTCATTCTTCACATGACTGGGCTATTAATATTCCTGGCTATGCTCTCTTTCAGAAAGACAGGGTAAAACAATGGGGTCTGTCTCTATGTGAGAAGTGATCTCAAAGCGAGCGTGAAAGATGACCTAGTTGATGGAGAGTGTAATTAGTCTGAAGCATTATGGGTAGATCTGCATATGGGTGCGCACACTACAAAGGTTATCATTGGAGTCTGTAATAGACCTCCCAGTGTTAAAGAGGAGGTGGAGACTCCATGCACATATGGAAAGGGCTGCAAGGGCTGGAACAGTGATAATAATGGGGGATTTTAACTACCCGTAAATTAACTGGAGTAATGGTACTGCTGGGACAGTTAAAGGGCAAAAATGTATAAACCTATTACAGGACAATTTTATGGTCCAGTTTCTTGAGACCCCAACTAGGAATGATGCTTTGCTGGACCTGGTAATCTCAAACCATGCAGAGCTTATTATCAATATTCATATAAAAGAACATCTGGGTAGCAATGACCATATCATAATTTCATTTAATGTAAGCTGCAAGCAACAAACACATACGGGAAAGATGAAACCACTTATCTTTAAGAGAGCAAATTTTTCAAGGATGAGGGCTGCTTCCCTAAGACTGGGAGGGAATATTGGCATTGATGAACACAGAACAGAAATGGGACTTTTTAAAAAAGCCTGTTATCGAATTCACTGCAAAGTATATTCCTGTTGGCAATAAGTTTTAAAGGCTAAAAATAAAACCTATGTGGCTCACGGCCAAAATTAAAAAGTTATAAATGATAAGAAAATAGCTTTTAAAAAATATAAACATGAGGGAACACTATCATCTTTTAAATGCTACAAAGAATATAACAGAATATGTAAAAAGGAAACCAAGGGTAGATCTGTATATGGGGGTGCATACTACAAAGGTTATCATTGGAGTCTGTTATAGACCTCCCAGTGTTAAAGAGGAGGTGGAGACTCCTTGCACAGATGGAAAGGGCTGCATACTGTGTTTGAAATTGCAAAGTTTGGCAGACAGCGAACAAGTTCTCATTAAAGACTGAGGCCGAAGGGTTAACAGTTGTAATCTTTACTGAGATTAGATTTATGTTCAAGTTTCAGTTCTTTAAGTTTGAGTTTTTAGTTTTAATTTTAATTGTAAAACTGTAAAACACAAGTATAAGATATGCATCAGCATTTAACATTACAGTACAAATGCAAATGCAAACACATAAAAATGCGGTTGAATTAGTAGAACACATACTACTTAATTAAATACTAAGGCAGCCTACTTACAGACTTGCCCTACCCACTCCCTGGCTCCCCCGGAACACGGTGGGTGCGCGCACTCACGATCCGCGATCTCGTCAGGTGAAAGCGGTTTGCGATATCAAGCCAAGTTGCCGCCGTCAATCCACAGTGGGCGGTCGGCAACTGGTTAAATACTAAGACAGCCTAATTACAGACTTATGCTCCCAAAGCCTGTATTAAGAGACAGTGGAGGTATTAACATCATGCTTCCTTCACTGTAGAATGATCAGCAAATGGCTGCTTGACAGGAAGTGGGCGTAATACACTACATTTCCTGCCAGTAATGGATGCCAATTTAAAGCAACAGTACAATAAGTAAATATATACTGTATAGTAATCAGAACACTCCCCATCTGGCATAATAAACATTATACCACTATGTATCTTTTTTGAGAAGTAAAACAACTTCAGAGATGGGTATAAGGTATACCTTAGGGGTGCCCTGTCTCAAGACCTTAACTTGGACCTTTCTAACCTTACTGTCATTACTAGGTATAATCTCAACAATGTGTCCAACTGGCCATTCATTTCTGTGAACCTGAGCGTCTTTTAGTATAAAAACATCTCCGACTTGCAGGTTAGGCTTGTCAACTTGTCATCTTTTATGTGACTGGAGTGTCACCAGGTACTCTTGTTTCCATCCAAAGTCTTCTGTGGGAGCTGACACTGTTTCAATGTTCTGAGTCAAAAGCATTGCAGGTGTCAAGACTGCTGTCATTTCTGGATCTGTCGACACTGGAACCAAAGGTCGAGCGTTCATGATGGCCATTACTTTTTTGTCGTTATCTGGTTCTAGAAGTTCAAAGGTCTCTAACTGAGTGGTCTCTTCAGGTTCTGATCTAGTCAGAAAAGATGGAAGTAAGAACCAATTAGTGTGCTTGAGGACAGTCGCTAGTACAGGTCTAGTCCCATGATCGACTGGATTTTTATCTGTACTGATGTAGTGACACTGTTCAGGGAGAGTGGACTTTCTGATGCGTGTCACTCTGTTTGACACGTACATGTAGAATCTTCTCAAAGCATTGTGAATATATCCTAACACAATCTTGCTGTCTGTGTAAAACTTCACTGCATGGATCTCAATGTCAATCTCAATGGCAACAATCAAGTCTTCCATTTACACTGCTAAGACAGTAGCACAAAGCTCTAAGCGTGGAACAGTGTGAGCTGGACGTGGGGCTAGTAAGGACTTTCCAATGATAAACCCAACATAACTTTGTCCTTCAAAGTCCACTACTCTAAGGTAGGCTACAGCTGCTATAGCCATAGTCGATGCATCTGAGAATATGCACATTTCTCTTCGCTTTGTGGCAGACAAAGAAACAGGAACATATGACCTTTGGATAATGAGTTGTTCAAGCTTTGTCAATGAGCCCCTGCACAACTTCCAATGCAATTCTTTCTCTTTAGGGAGAGGAGTGTCCCATTTACTTTGTTCATGTTCAGTAGCAATTTCCCTCATAAGAGCCTTACCTTGTATGGTGATGGGGGCTACGAGCCCTAGGGGGTCATAAAGGCTGTTGACTGTGGACAAGACACCTCTTCTCATGAACAGCTTCTCTTCTCTGGATACTCTAAATGTGAAGCTGTCGGTTTTCAGATCCCAACTGAGCCCTAAACTTCTTTGAAGGGGCAGTGAATCTGTTCCTAGATCCAGATCCTTGAGGTCTTTTGCGTGAGGGAAATGCTTTCTTGGCTTTGCTGCTGTTGGAAGCTATCTTGTGCAACCTTACATTGGATTCTGCTAACATCTATCTTTTCAAGATGTCAATAGCCTCTTTGTTGCTGGAGAAAGAAGTGAGTCCATCATCCACATGTGGCATATGTGCCATGTTCTTCTTTACCTTCCTGAGCTGCTTGTCACAAGTTGTAGATAGCTACAACTGAAGAGGGGCTGTGTACCTTTATCCTGTATTCTGCGACATCTCTGTTAAAATCATTATCTTCATACCACAGCAACCTCCAGTAGTCTCTGTGATTTTTGTGGACAAGGAAACAGTAGAACATTTATTTTACATCTGCTTTTACTGCAACAAGTTCTTTTCGGAATCTGATGAGGACTCCAAGGAGTGTATTATTCAGGTCAGGCCACTGAGGAGGACATTGTTTAGGGAGAGGCCTTCATGCTTTGCACTGGAGTCAAATACTATGCGTATCTGTCCTGGTTTCTGAGGGTGATACACTCCAAATATTGGTAAGTACCAACATTCTTGGTTTTCTTCCTATTGTGGTGTTCTTTCAACTTGACCACTGTCGAAGATCTTCTGCATGAAATTATGGAAGTGTTCCTTTATATCTGGCTTTTTGTCCAGTGTGGGTTGCAATGAGGGGAGGCGCTTCGCTGCTTGTGCTTTGTTGTTAGGAAGGTGATGTCGGGGTGAACGGAAAGGTAGTGGAGCTACCCAGCTGTTTGACTCATCCCTGTAGACTTCTCTGTCCATGATCTCAAGGAAGAGGCTATCTTCAACAGATGGTGCTGGTTTGCCATGATCTCATGTTCTTTCAAACACCTTGTATCCTAGCTCATCTGTATCTTCCGCTGAGGCTATAACCTCCATGCAGCTTTGAACTATCTGCTGTTGTATTGGGTTGACTAGTCCTCCTTTAATCTGTATCCTGTTGGTACAGGGGCTAACACGTGATGTGCAGCCATTCTGCAACATGTTTGTTTTGTAGACATTCACTTTTGCTGGCTTGTGAGCTCCATCCAGGCATACATCGCCAATGATGACCCATCCAAGGTCAAGAAGTTGTGCAAATGGTGCATTATGTCGCCCATTGTACTGCTCTCTGACTGTCACGTACTGGTGATGGAGTCTGCCTTATGCAGGGGTAACCTCTCTTGTGACCCTGATTTGCGAACCCCTGGTAGAGCAGACAGGAAGTTCGGGAGTGAGGACGGCATGAGGGTTGAACTGGTGACCGGTGACAACTGAAGTAGATCCTCCGGTCTCGTGCTACAGGTGGTACAGGCTGGGTCAGCAACGGGCTGGCGGTGCAGTAAAGGGGAGCAGGCAGAAGAGTAGTCGGGCACAAGCAGGGTTCATTAACAAGTGGGTAGCGGAGGTACAAGGGAGCAGGCAGAAGAGTGGTCGTGGAAGCTGAGGTTGATGCAGGCAGAGATCAGAGAAGGGTCAAGACAAGCCGGGTCACAGGAACAGATAATCAGATAATCAGATGGCTCAGGAACTCGCACAAACGCTGTAGAACAGACAGCATCTGCTGCAGGGTTGTTAGGAAAAAGGACTTTCTGGCCGTTTCCAGCCTTCTGTGCACGTTTGCGCACGTCCGCGCACGCTAATGGCGCCAATAGCGGCCATTTAAGCAGGACAGCACCAGGAAACAAGTGCTGTCCATTCTACAGCGTTACCGTGTTCCTGAGTGACCCGTTCTAAGCTGCCTGTTACCTGTGACCCGGCCTGAACCCACGTTTGCTTGAACTCTGCTTGCACCGACCCCCGGCTTGCCTACGACCACCCTTCTGCCTGCTCCTTCTGTACCTCACCAGCCTGCCTGTTAACAACCCTGCCTGCACCCGACCATCCGATTGCCTGCTCCTTCTGTACCGCTCTGCCTGCAAGTTAACGACCCAGCCTGCACCACTACTCTTCAGTCTATCACGGACTACGGGACAACTTCCTACCACCACCTGTGTCCCATCAAGCCCCCGTGCTCCCCTGTACTCCAGCACTCCCTGTCTACTCTACCAGGGGTTCTGGAACCAGGGCCGTAAGAGAGGTCGCCTACTGCATAAGCCAGACTCTACCACCAGGACAAGGGTGCTGTCTGGCTAAATAGACCGTTTGGTGCCATTGGCATGCACAGGCGCGCGCACACACGCACGGATGCGCATGAACGCGCACAGGCAGCTGGGAACGGCCATTTTCCTAACACTGACCTTTGCACTCTCAGTATGTCTCTCTGAACACGCAAAGAGGGTGGAAGCTCCAGCTCATAGACCACCCTGTTGATCTTCCTTTTCACTGGGAAGGCTCCAATAAACCTGGGTCCTAACTTCTTTGTGGCAAGCCAGACTTTTTCCCCAGGCTGTAAGTCCAACTCTCCCCATCTCCCTTTATCAAATACCTGTTCATAATGTTCCTGGGTCCGGGCCATGGTTTCCTGGAGAAGTTTCTTCCCAGAACTTGGTCATTTTTTGTACTGCGGGTACTGCACTTTTGGGGTTGTGGTTTAACATAAAGGTTGGGTGGAAGCCATAGTTGGCCAGAAATGGAGACTGTTTCGTGGCCGATTGGATGGTATTATTGAAAGCAAACTCGGCTAATGGCAGCAGAGAGGCCCAGTCATCTTGTGAAAATGACAAGAAGCAGTGGAGATATTGTTCAAGTGTCTGGTTGGTCCTCTCTGTCTGACCATTTGTCTGTGGATGGTAGGCTAAAGAATATGCCAATTCAATGTCAAGTGAGGAGTATAGAACTTTCCAGAACCTGGAGGTGAACTGGACTCCGCGGTCGGAGACAATGCTGGTTGGGAGTCCATGGAGCCTCACTATCTCCCGGATAAATATATATCTCGGCCGTTTCAGTGGCTGACGGGGTACCCTTCATGGGAAGGAAGTGGGCCATCTTCATGAGATGGTCTACTACCACGAAGATTGTGGAGTAACCTTGGGACGGTGGCAGCTCAACAATAAAGTCCATCAAGATCATGGACCAAACCCTCTCTGGGAAAGGAAGTGGCTTCAGTAAACCCCAGGCTTTGGTCTTACTGCTCTTGTTCTGGGCACAGATAAGGCATGAGCTGACATATTTTCTACAGTCCTCGTCTGCTTGCGGCCACCAGAATGATCATAGGAGCAGTTCGGTTGTTTTGCGGGCATCAAAGTGTCCCACAAGCTTGTGATCATGACAGGATGCCAAGACCGATAGGCGCTGGCCTTCCGGAATAAAGAGCCTGTTGTCATGCCACAGTAGGCCGTCTCTGGTTAGCAGGTTAGGGTCTGTAGGCCTGGGGGTCTTGGCTAAGGACTGTCTGATTTGGGACAGCAGGTCCCCTTGAGTCAGTAGAAAATTCCTGGGATGGAGGACTGTATCAGGGGTCGCAGGCTGACCAGGTTTACAGAACATCCTCAATAGGGCGTCAGGTTTGACATTCTTCGACCCAGGCCTGTACATGACGTGGAAGAGGAACTGTGAGAAGAAAAGAGCTCATGGAGAGGTCTCAGTCTTTTAGCTGCCGGAAGGTATTCCAAGTTTTTGTGATCGGTAAAGATCAAGATGGGGTGCCTGGCTCCGTCTAACAGATAGCGCCACTCTTCCAAAGAGGCTTTAATTGCCAGAAGTTCTCTATCTCTCACGTCATAGTTCATCTAAGGAATGGTTAGCTTGTGGGAGAAGAATGCCGCAGAAGTAAGGCAGCCTTAGCTCCATGTCTTTGAGATAGCACGGCCCCCACAGCAACTTCAGAGGCATCCACCTCCAGGACACATGACAAGGCGGGATCAGGGTGCCTAAGGATGGGTGCTGAAGTAAAAAGTCTTTTGAGGGTCACAAAAGCTTCCTGGGCTTCCTCTGTCGTCATCTGAGTAATTGGGGTAATAATAGCTGAGAACCCCTTTATAGATTTTCTGTGAAAATTGGCAAAGCCAATGAACCGCTGAACTCCCTTCGTGTCCGTGGGGGCCAGCCAGTCTAGGATAGCTGTGACCTTCTGAGGGTCCATAGTGATGCCAGTGACTGAGATAATAAGCCCCAGGAAGGGCATACTTCAACGTTCAAAGCCACACTTCTCTGCCTTGGCATAAAGCCTGTGCTGCCGAAGGCGGCTTGCGGTGCTCTTCCAAGGTAGGGGAAAAGATCAGTATGTCATCTAAGTAGACGATGACAAATTGATCCAGGTAGTCCTTGAATACATCATTCACAAAGTGCTGGAACATGTTACAGAGCCCGAAGGGCATCACTAAATATTCGAAGTGTCCGAACGGTGTTCGGAAGGCAGTTTTCCATTCATCGCCTTCCCGGATGTGGACAAGATTATATGCTCCACGGAGGTCCAGCTTGGTGAACGCTGTTGCCGCCCCTAGCCTCTGGGTAGAGCTCTGGAACCAGGGGTAGAGGATAGCGGTTCTTTACAGTTATTTTATTTAATTCTCTGCAGTCTATGCAGGGCCTCAAGGTATGATCTTTCTTTTCTACAAAGAATATCCCCGCTCCTGCGGGGAACATGAAGGGTCGGATGAAACCCTTCTGCAGGTTTTCATCTATGTAGGCCTTGAGAGCCACCAGTTCCAGTTCCGTCAGGGGGAAGATCCTTCCAAAGGGAACCTCGGCGCCAGGAAGGAGCTCCATAGGGCAGTCATAGGCCCTATGGGAAGGCAATTGTTCGGCCCCTTTTTTACTAAACACATCGAGGTAGGTGTGGTAAATGGAAGACACCAACTGGCGGGCATCGGAATTGGAGTCTGCATCCAGGCTCAGTAAGGTAGGGACCGATTCCTTAGTCTCCGAAAAACAGTGCTGGTGACAGTAGGGGAGCTGGAACTTTGTTTTACCCGTTGCCCAGTTGATGCAGGGGCTATGGGCCTGCAGCCAGGGTATGCCAAGAATGATAGGAAACAGAGGGGAAGTGATCACATCCAAAAGGAGGAGCTCCTGGTGACCGTCAGGGGTTGTTGCAGGCAGAGTAACGGTTTAGTGTGTCACCACTCCTGATTTGATAGTTGTGCCATCTGCCAAGCGTATGACCATTCCATGGGGTTGTGGCCGCAAGGGAATCTGATCTTGGGCCACTAAAGATTGGTCGATGAACCCACTGCAGGCGCCCATGTCAATAATGGCGGTGGTCAGGATATACCTGCTGGGGAGCTGTAAGGAGTACTTGGAGAGACTGGTACATTGCCACTGACGGGTGGTGGACGCTTACCAAGCTTGGCCGGGCAAGTTAACACCACGTGTCCCGGTTCTCCACAGTAAAGGCACAGGTTGTTGCTCCAGCGGTGTTGCCATTCCTCCTGAGTGAGAGAAGGATGGAGAAGGCCCAATTTCATGGGTTCTGGCTGGTCTGTGGCTGGTGATGAGATCATGGAAGCCGAAGGAACTGGACTGGGGAATCTGGGTACCTGTGGCTGATAAGACAGTGGGGGTGTTGGTTAAATCCACTCGTGTGGTTGTTCTCCCTTGATGCAAGTCTTTCCCCTATAGGCCAGATTTATGTTTTCCCGAGGAGGGATTACGTCACTATTCCTTTGGTTTCCTGAAGGACTATCAAATTGGTCTCTGAGTATGTAACCACTTGGCTTTTCATATTGAAGTTCTGGTTCAGTCTTGGAGCATCGAGTGATATCAAAATTGTCTGCTGCTAGCGGGACCTTTGACGATTCTGGTGCATCATTAGACCGTTGATCAGTGCACATGGTCACATGCAATTTTACATACTCACAGGTGCGTTGGATTGCACTGAGAGGTGTCATATGGGTTTCTATCACAGAGTGTTCTCTGCACTGTTCTTCTGCAGCTCTCATGAGAACTTCGGCTTCTGCTAAGGCTGCTGCAGCAGTTTTTTCTTGCTTGAGAATATGTAAAGATGCTTCTACCTCTGCTTTTCTTCTAAACACTTCAGCTTTACTTTTATTACATTCTTCATCTATGCAGCCCTGTTCTCTTATCATTTCAGCTTCACGTATTGCATAGGAAGCCAGTGCATGTGGAACTTCTGCTTTTGCATGGGCTCTGGCGGCTGCAGCACTGGTGGACAGCAGGTTAGAGCAGCTTGAATGTCTAGAGCTAGTGCACTTGGACCTGGCAGCTTCAGCACTAGCTGATGTCTGATCCGATTGACTAGAGACTCTAGAGCAGTGGTTCTCAACTCCGGTCCTCGGGACCCCCCAACAGGCCAGGTTTGCAGGATAACTGAAATACATCACAGGTGATATAATTTGCTGCTCAGTGATTGCAGTGTTCTAGTCTGCATCTCCCCAAGGTAATACTTAAAATCTGGCCTGTTGGTGGGTCCCGAGGACCGGAGTTGAGAACCACTGCTCTAGAGCTTGAGCAGTGTGACCTGGTCTTTGGCATACTGCATGTGCTTTCCTCTGCTTGTGTATGCTGAGGGATGGCTAGTGTAGTATCCATTTCTGTGTACTACATGGTGAAGCAGATTACTTCTCTGTAGTGTCTGTGGCTGCATAGGTTGGCTGATGATTAGAATGTATCCACTCTTCCTTAGACTAGGTCCGATGTGTTAAAAGTGTTTTTACTGTTCTGCCCTCACAATGTGTCGAAGGGTTAACAGTTGTAATCTTTACTGAGATTAGATTTATGTTCAAGTTTCAGTTTCAGTTCTTTAAGTTTGAGTTTTTAGTTTTAATTGTAAAACTGCAAAACACAATTATATAATATGCATCAACATCAGCGCTTAACATTACAGTAAAAATGCAAAAAGGAATGCTACATTACTATTAAAGTGGTTGTCAACCCGTGACAACCACTTTAACCTACAGGTAAGCCTATAATAAGGCTTACCTGTAGGTGCCCTGCATATCTCCCAAATGTGCACGGTTTAGGAGATATACAGTGTTCTGGATGTGCCGACGTCATTTCGGTACATGCGCAGTCACGGCACGATCTCAGTGAAGAAAAGGCACGGAGGCCGTTTCTTCACTGAGATCGTGCCATGACTGGTGGCTCCCGCGCACATGCGTGGGAGTGACGTCATGCCACTCCGGCCAGTCACAGAGCCGGAGTCGTGGCCCTGGAAGGAAGAGGGGCTGAAGATGGACACTGCCAGCACAGGGGACAGCGCTGGACGTCACTTTGTTTGCAGGTAAGTGACACATAATGGGCTACTACGCAATGCATATTAGCCCATTATGTTTCTACTTTGCAGGGGAATATAGAGGAAGTAAACCCCATCAGGGTTTACTACATCTTTAAGGCACTAGCTAACATAGGTAGGGTAGGTAGGATTTCCCACTTTAGGACCAGAGCCCTTTTTGCGATTCGGCACTGCATCACTTTAACTGACAATTGCGCGATCATGTGACGATGTACCCACACAAAATTTGCGTCCCTTTTTCCCCACAAATAGAGCTTTCTTTTGGTGGTATTTGGTCACCTCTGCATCATTTCTGATCACCGCTATAAACAAAAAAAGAGCGACAATTTTGCAAAAAAAACAATATTTCTTACTTTTTGCTAAAATACAAATCCAATAAAAAATATAAAGAAACAAATGTATTCATCGGTTTTGGCCGATTTATAGTCTTCCCCATATTTTTGATAAAAAAAAAAAATCGCAATCGGCCTATATTGACTGGTTTGCTCAAAAGTTGCCACGTTTACAAATGATGAGAATTCATTTATGGGGTTTTTATTTATTTTTTTACTAGTAATGGTGGCGATCTGTGATTTTTAGTGGGACTGTGATATTGCAGCGGACATGTCGGACCATTTTGACACTTTTTCGGGACCATTGCCATTTATACAGCGATCAGTGCTATGAAAATGCACTGATTACTGTATAAATGTCACTTGCAGGGAATGGGTTAACCTGCAGGGGACGTTCTAAAGGTTAACTGTGTTCCCTGTGTGTGTTGCTAGCTGTATGGGGGCTGGGCTGAGTGGGGGAGGAGAGTGATCACAGCTCCCATATATGGGAGCCTACAATCACATTCCTTCCCCCTGTCAGAATGGAGATCCGTGTGTTTATATACATGGACCTCCGTTCTGTCACTGCAGGGGAGCAATCGTGGGTAGCCGGCAGGCATCGAGTCTGCCCTACCCACTCCCTGGCTCCCCCGGAACACGGTGGGCATGTGCGCTCACGATCCCTGATCTCGCAGCCGCCATCAGGTGACAGCGGTTTGCAATATCGAGCCAAGTTGCCAGCGTCAATCCACGGTGGGCGGTCGGCAACTGGTTAAATACTAAGACAGCCTAATTACAGACTTATGCTTCCAAAGCCTGTATTAAGAGACAGTGGAGGTATTAACATCATGCTTCCTTCACTGTAGAATGATCAGCAAATGGCTGCTTGACAGGAAGTGGGCGTAATACACAACATTTCCTGCCAGTAATGGATGCCAATTTAAAGCAAAAGTACAACAAGTAAATGAGTGAGGTGACTGGGGACAAAGAGAAGGCAAACTTATTAAATACTTTCTTCAGCTCTGTGTATACAAAGGAGCATGGGGGAGCTCATGTCCATAATGGTGGTGGTAGTGCCACCCAAATGATCCACAATGGCTCAAAAGTGAAATGGTCCAGAAGTATTTAGACAGAATAAAGGTGGATAAAGCACCTGGACCAGATGGCATCCATCCACAGATCCTAAAAGAATTGAGCTCTGTCATTTCAAAGCCATTGTATCTATTTTTTAGGGACTCGTTGATGACTGGAATAGTACCACTGGATTGGCGTAGGTCCAACGTGGTGCCCATATTTAAAAAGGGATCAAAGTCTTTACCGAGTAACTATAGACCTGTTAGTTTAACTTCTATAGTTGGGAACATATTGGAGAGTTTAAAAGACCACATAGATGAGTTCTTGTTGTAAAAAAATATTTTAATCAACAGACAGCATGCATTTATGAAAGACAGAAGTTGTCAAACAAACCTGATAAGTAAAACCTTGGACAGAGGGGTGGCTGTGGACGTGGTATACTTGGATTTTGCAAAAGCAGTTGCCACCATTCCCCACACATGGCTAATGTGTAAGGTAAAGTCTACAGGCTTAGAAAGATCAGTATGTAAATGGATAGAGAACTGGCTAAAAGACCGAATTCAGAGAGTAGTGGTTAATGATTCTTACTCTCAATGGTCTAAGGTTATCAGTAGTGTACCCCAAGGTTCAGTGTTGGGACCCTTACTGTTTAATATATTTATAAATGATATAGGGTCTGGGATTAAAAGTACAATTTCAGTGTTTGCAGATGACACCAAGCTATGCAGTGGAATAACGTCCTTACAGGATGTCTCTAACTTACAAGCAGACCTCAATGCACTGTCTAAATGGGCCACTATGTGGCAAATGAGGTTTAATGTAGATAAATGTAAAGTTATGCACTTGGGGGCTAAAAATATGCATGCATCATACATACTAGGGGGAGTACAACAATGTTTCAGGCATCCCTGACTTTTTTATCAGGTTGAATGCATGGACATTTGAATTGCATTACTGTGTGCCCCTATAAGTTTTGTATATACTATATATGTTACAGCAGTTGGGATGCTGTGTAAAATCTACATTAAAAAATGCAATGATTTGAAAATAGAAACACAATAGAAAGCACATCAAATGTTTAAAGGAGTTGTAAACCCTCATGATTTTTCACCTTAATACATTCTATGCATTAAGGTGAAAAACCTTCTGTGCTGCAGCTCCCCCCCCCAGAGCCCCCATTTTTCTTACCTGAGCTTGATCGTTCCAGCAACGGGGACAAGCACACCTGCTCCATTGGATAGATTGATAGCAGCAGGTGCCATTGGCTCCCACTGTTGTCAATCAAATCCAGTGACACGGGAGTTGGAGGGGTGGGCCCGAGACATGCTGTCTGTGTCAATGGACGCAGCAGCAGGACTCGGGAGCACGCCCGCACAAGTGCGGCCCCCCATAGAAAGCAGCTTTCAGAGGGGGCACTCGATGATGAGGAAGAGCCAGGAGCGCCACCAGGGGACTCCAAAATGGGAGGATCGGGGCAGCTCTGTCCAAAACCCTTGCATAGAGCAGGTAAGTATGACATGTTTGTTATTTAAAAAAAAAAGAAAAGAAAAAACCGTTACAATCACTTTAACCACTTGACCACTGGGCACTTAAACCCCCTTCCTAACCAGACCAATTTTCAGCTTTCAGTACTCACATTTTGAATGACAATTACTCACTCATGCAACACTGTACCCATATGAAATTTTCGTCCTTTTTATCCCACAAACAGAGCTTTCTTTTGGTGGTATTTAATCACCATTGGGGTGTTTATTTTTTGAGCAATAAATGGAAAAATACCGAAAATTTTGTAAAAAAATGCATTTTCTTTATTTCTGTTATAACATTTTGCAAATTAGCAACTTTTCTTCATAAATTTTGGCCAAAATTTATACTGCTATATATCTTTGGTAAAAATAACCCAAATTAGTGTATATTATTTGGTCTTTGTGAAAGTTATGCCTCGTACACACGGGACGACGATCGTGTTCAACACGTCGTACTCACGACCGTTGCATGCAGAATCGTTCGTCTGTGGCGGCACTTTCAACAGTTGAACGTACGACGGTCGTTCGTGGGAGTTGTATG
>BLSH010171701.1:328147-338630 GCA_018402905.1 Glandirana rugosa
CATGACTCGATGTGGATCTCCCGGGTACTCGACTCCGCACTCCTCTCCCTGTGCATCCCACCCACCGCCATACACTACGCACTCCTCTCCCTGCGCATCCCACCCACCGCCATACACTCCGCACTCCTCTCCCTGCGCATCCCACCCACTGGCATACACTACGCACTCCTCTCCCTGCAGCGCAATTTAAACCACACCCACTTTTCGCCGCTGCGCGCCGCATTTATTTGACAGTGCCTGGGGCCCACTCTTGATCTTGCACACAGGCCCACTCATTTCATGATAAGCCCCTGGTTGAACTCCTTCACTTCTCTTGTGCACAGACTTACTTCTTCACGGTGAGGCCTGAAAGGATATTTATCAGACCTCCATTACCTTTTCCTCCCTACCTGACTAGCACATGGTGAGGCCTGCATTCCTGACTGCAGGACCTCTGGACCACCCATTACAGGCAAGGGCCATGGGCCCTCTAGGTGTAGCTCAGTACGTTGGTGCTAGCTAGGGATTGATGGACTACTGCTCCCAGCCCATCCTCTTCCAGGCCACCTCAGCCCTCCTGGCTGCTCCAGGCTGCTCCACTGCCCAGTGACACCGCTCCCCTGACTGGCTCCTCTGACCTCCACAGACTGTCCACTGTATCCTCCCAGCCTGCTCCAGTCCTCTTCTCCAGTTCCCAGGTATGTCACTCACCGACAACAACACCAGTGGATCATTTAAAGAGTCTTTTCCTGTAGCCTCTCTGTTGCTCTCCTGGTCCCTTGTGCTGCTCCAAGATCTCGTTCTACTCCTGGCTGCCCCCGAGCTCCCACGCCTCAAGGTCACCCCCCAGACTGGGGGCTCCCTTCCGGGTGAGGCCTCCACAACCCTGCTACATCTCCACTCTTCCACCCGACACACTCTCCTCCCCCGACTGATCTGACTCTGGGTATTTAAGGAGGCCTGCCCCCTGCCAATCCAGATTGGGGATTGGTCAGGGCTCCTTAGAACACCCCAGATGGCTACACCTCCCCCCACCTCTCCTTCCATAAAACACCAGCACCTTCTGGAAAGAAGTGGAGGTTCTGATGACACCATCTGTGATCCACCCAGTCAGGCCTGAATAAATTTACCTCTCCTAACAAAAAATATTTTTACACAGCAACTCTCACTATGTGGGTGCTTCATATGGAACCTGTAGCCTGTGTGGAGTGCCCCTTTAACTTTGGGCTAGATAAGCTGCTGTTCCTGACCTGATGTTTTGCCAGCCCGCCAGGGTCTGCATCCCCTGCTGCAAGCACTCCTATCACATACTTCCCAACTTTTTGAGATGGAAACCAGAGACACCTATTTGTAAAAGTATGTAGGCATAGGACACAAAACCATGTCACACCCCTTAAAGCAGAATTATACAAAAAAAAATGATTAGTTAAACCCACAAGTGCCTTTTTTTTACCACTAATATTCCTTTATACTGGCCTTTGAAATTTACACATGCAGCAACTTATAAATTGGATGAAAGATTTTGCACTGGGAAAGCTAAAAAGTGCATAGATCAGACCAAAATGAGGGACAAATTAGGAGGAAAGAGGGACAGAGGGACTATTTTCCAAATTAGGAACAGTCCTTCAAAATCAGGGCCAGCAGGAAGCTATGCTATCAACACCTGCCAGCACTTGTGTTCCTCCTTTCCCTCAGTACCCTTTGTTCCACCTTCAGCGGGACCTGGGCTGAAGATACAAGAGAGGGCAACCTTGTTATTTCAGTCTCTGATCAAGTATGTGACACCTCTGCAGTGGTGACAGCATGTCCCTGGAGGGCTTTGTTTCAGGTAAGTGTTTTCATGTGATGCATATTATCACATTATGCCTTTACCTTGCAGGGGGAAATATTTTTGTTTTTTAACCACTTCAGCCCCGGAAGGATTTCCAGCTTTAGGACCGGAGCCCTTTTTGCGATTCGGCGCTGCGTCGCTTTAACTGACAATTGCGCGGTCGTGCGACGTTGTACCCAAACAAAATTTGCGTCCTTTTTTTCCCACAAACAGAGCTTTCTTTTGGTGGTATTTGATCACCGCTGCGTCATTTCTGATCGCCGCTATAAACAAAAGAAGAGCGACAATTTTGCAAAAAAACCCAAATTTCTTACTTTTTCCTAAAATACAAATCCAAAAAAAAAATATAAAAAAACATTTTTTTTCACCGTTTTTGGCCGATTTATATTCTTCCTCATATTTGCGATAAAAAAATCCACAATCAGCGTTTATTGATTGGTTTGCGCAAAAGTGGTCGCGTTTACGGATGATGAGAATTCATTTTTGGGGTTTTTAATTTTTTTTTATTTTTTACTAAAAATGGCGGCGATCTGCGATTTTTTGCGGTACTGCGATATTTCAGCGGACATGGCGGAACATTTTGACACTTTTTTGGGACCATTGGCATTTATACAGCGATCAGTGCTATAAAAATGCACTGATTACTGTATAAATGTCATTGGCAGTGAAGGGGTTCACCTGCAGGGGGCGCGCTAAGGGTTAACTATGTTCCCTGGGCGTGTTCTAACTGTATGGGGGATGCCCTAACAGGGGAAGGGAAGTTATCACAGCCTTCACGTAAAGGAAGGCTGTGATCACAGCCCTTCCCCCTCACACAGAGCGGAGGTCCGTGTTTACATACACGGACCTCCGCTCATTCGCTCCGGGGGGGGCATCGCGGGTGGCCGGCGGCAATCGAAGCCGCCGCACCCGCTCCCTGGCCCCCCCTGGACACAGTGAGCGCGCGGGCGCGCCTCCGGCGGCGCGCGCGCGCTCACTATACACGTTCCCGCAGCCGCCATCGTATGACGGCGATTTGCGGGAACGAGCCACTTTGTCGCCGTCAATCGCCGATCGGCGGTCGGCAAGTGGTTAAAGTTTACTATAGCTTTCAAGCTTGAAAGTCCCCCTTAGTTCTTGTCTGATAAAACCATTGTCATGCATTTCGAACTGCATTTCCCAGAGAGAAATTGTCAGGAGGAGGGGAAAGAACTGCATTTTCTGCATTTGCTATACAGAACATAGCTTCCTCTTGTCATGAGGGAGCCCAGACAGTGCACATCCCAGTCCATTGTGCACCATCACTGCTGCATAACGGTCGTATGAACAGGATTCGGAGTGCTGAGTCCAGATGTTCTGACAGACAGAGTCACCTGGGTGCAGAGCAGAAAGTGGACTAATTGCTGTGTGAGCGGATGGTGAGCAGCAATATCGCTGGGACTGGTGAGCTGCTGCTGTGGGGATTTACTATCTGCTGATATAGAGACTGAGCCCTTTAGGAACTGACCATACAGCCATCTAGTAACCTTACTGATGTCTGGAGGCTCGACTGGGACTATTCTTTTTTTAAAAGTAGCATTTATTAAACGTGTTTAGCAGCATGAACATCGTACCACCATGAACCTAAGAACACCATCCCTACAGTCAAGCATGGAGGTGGAAACATTATGTTTTGGGGCTGTTTCTCTGCTCAAGGTACAGACTGACTTTGCTGCATTGAGGGGCCAATGGACGGGGCCATGTATTGTAAAATCTTGCATGAGAACCTTCTTCCCTCAGCCAACACTGAAGATGGGTCATGGATGGGTCTTTCAGCATGACAATTATCCAAAATATACCGTCAAGGCAACAAAGGAGTGGCTCAAGAAGAAGCACATGGAGTGGTCTAGCCAGTCTGCAGACCTAATTCCTACAGAAAACTTATGAAGGGAGCTGAAACTTCGAGTTGCCAAGCGACTGCCAAGAAACCTTAAGCATTTAGAAAAGATCTGTAAAACAGAGTGGACCAAATTCCTTGCTGAGATGTGTGCAAACCTGGTAACCAACTACAAGAAACATCTTACCTCTGTGCTTGCCAACAAGGGTTTCTCCACCAAGTACTAAGTCCTGTATTGCTTGGGGACCAAATACTTATTTTACTCACTGAACTGCAACTCAATTTATAACATTTGTATCATGTGTTTATTCTGGATTTTTGGTTGATATTCTGTCTATATCATTTAAAATACACCTATGATAAAAATGATAGAACATTAATTTCATTTTAAGTGGGCAAACCTACAAAGTCTGCAAGGGATCAAATAATTATTTTCCCCCCTGTATGTTTGCCTTATTCACTGTTATATTGCAGCCAACATTGCACATTATTTTTGTTGCTTATTACCCATTTTGATTTCAGTATTCATTTATCACTATATGCATACTTATGGTTTGCCCACCCACATTGAATCTGCTTCCTTTTTGTCTCGCTGAGTCGTACTTCCAAATCTCTCATTTGAGACTCCCCTGGCAATCACCATTTGGAAATATTGTTGTAGCGGTGTTCCCGACCCCTAGAGGCCTAGTTGTGGCCTCCAGAGTCAGGGAGAGCTGACATCATTCCTCAAAGTGTGGATTACTAGGCATGGTGGGTATAGTGCAAGATGGAATGATTGGGTGCCAGTCAGTTAATGAATGCAAAAAGAGATTTTATTATCTCTTAACAAGAACTGGGGGAGAGAGGGTTTAGGAGCACTACATCCTTAGGCAGATGCAAAAGCAATTGGCAGATTCTGAGACAAAAATAGGAATAGGCAGACAGCTATACAGGTAGAGGGCCTTTAGACTGGATGCAGCAACTGTATTTTGTAGAACTGCTGTCTCCTATAGCAACTGAACTCTCAAACATCGATGTAGATCTGTACACATAACTCACACTATCCCGTTGCAGATCTTCTCTCACATCTCACAGTATCCTACTGTAGATTTTCACTCACTGAGGTCCCAGTCTCTCACTAGACTTCCAGATCTCAGACGCCACTGGATCCTCTGAGCTCTTCCACAGCTAACCTGGTGTATACTCCTCAAGCTTCACCCACACTACCCTCTGGGTCCCTGACTTGGCACTCTGCTGAAGCTTTCCCACTTCTTCACCGCTGGCGAAAAGGATGCTCTGGTACTTCTTCAGACTTTAATATACTAACCTCTGATAACAGGTTGTCCCTTTGTGGCAACTGCTTCCCCTTTACCTCTGGCCTTGATCCTCACTTGCCTCTGGCAACAGGACAGGAGTCATCCCTGATTGCAACTCCTTCTCCTTCACCTCTGGCATCAACTTGGTTCCCCCTCCGGCTGAACCTCTGCAACTTGGTTGGGCTTCTGGCCTGATGCCCCAACCCTGCAGTGCTTCTCTCAATCCTGGATAGGCCTCAGACTGCCAACAGCCAGGTGTTCCCAGGATAGGCCTCAGGCTTCTGGCCTAGCAACCTGGAGCAATACAACACACGTCCACCCAGACAGCCATCCAGGTGGCAAAGAACCCTGATCACCTGACTCCTCCCAAGTAAATAAGCTCTCCCAGCATGCTATGGGACCAAAGAAACCCCTGTCAATTGGCTGAGACAACATATCCATTCCTAACCTGGATACAATGTGATCTTGTGATTCTAATGTCAAAAAGCAGCAGTGCCACCCAGTGACAGAAGAGAGAGATGTCCATAGTTGCAAAAAACGGTGCTGAAGAGCGACTTATGAGGTTCACTCTTTACATGAAAATACTTTTTCAAATTTTTTCTAATATTGATTTTCATATTTGCCTTTGATTGGAATCATCTATTTGAGTTTTATATGTGTTTTGTTATCATGTACCTTAGATTGTATGGCAAAATTGAGTACCCTCTAGCACCAGCACGTTAACACATGGTAGTCACATATCATCCCAAGTTTCTGAACAGCGCCATACCTACTACATCTATCTTTTGTACACTGTTTATACCCCCCTTTTGGGGAGGTAACAGTAGGGGCTGCACTTCCATCTACCCACCCACCATACGCACACTTACCATCTGCACAGAACTACCATCTTCTCACCTCATCTCAGAGGGATGCAACAAATCCAGGCTTAGGGCAAAAACCAGTGGATCCCCTACCAATTAGCCAGGCTAGTTACCACCTAGCAAACTAAGTTTGTTATGAGCCCTGTTTATGACCAGGGTGCTACATTGTCATATCTATTCTTAGCTAATTTGTAAGTATTATAGCCCCTCTAGCGGATAGGGAATTACCCTATGTATTGTGAGATACTATTAGGTAGGTATGTTACATGCCTGATGTTTTATCTAACAGATACTATACATGCATCTACTCCTGAACAGCGAACAAAGAGTCACAAAACGCATCAAGTTTATGGATGCAATTTTTGTTTCAGTTATGTATTGCCAGTTGGATTGTATAAGGTCAATATTATATTTACAGGGTAACTCCACTTTCCTGGAGGAAAAAATAGCAAATAAAGAAAAGATAATGTAGCGTATACAATTGCGACACAAGTCATATTGTAATGAATGCTATTAAAATTACCTTTCCTTTTCAATCTGCAGCTCTGTAGTTTTCTGAAAATGCAATGCAATATGACTACCTGGAGGTCTTATGTACACAAAATGTGTACAGAATGCCCCCCCAGAAACATCATTTCCTGCTTGTGTGATTGGCTCACTGATTTTCCCAGAAGTCTACCATAAGATACAAGTCAGATATCAGGCATCCCCTGCAACAAAAATGTCATTTATGGTGAGATACTCCCAATAGGAAATCACATCTAAAGGGATGCAGGCCCAGCAGCTTTCTTCATTAGAGCCCTGCAGGTGCAGCAGCTGATTGATAATTATGAAACCACTCCCATTAGGCTCAGTTTCCCACATGGATACAACCAAACACAAAGGGATTTCTTCAGAATAACAAAAGGCAGGAATCTGCAACAAAGTTTGTTAATATCCTTGTAAAGAACATAGATCACCCAGAGGGGAATGTTCTTTTCTCAACAAAAGTGGAGTTACTCTTTAATTATGTATGAAATACATTAATATGGATTCATTACAAATTAGCTTGTTACTATTTTATCCTCTGTTTGTTTGCAATATTTATTAATTTATTAAACAACAATGTTGGAAACAAGTTATTCATTGGGCTGTATGTGCTGTGCCTCATTTAAAGTCCCAGGACAAATAAATTGGTTGTATGGTTCTATTTTTTTTTTTGTATTTGCCCATATGCTGTACTCGTTTTTATGATAGTACTGCCGTATGAGTACTGCGGTGCACAGCAATGCTTGTCAATGACAGGCCGCAGGCTGCACCTAGGCAGAGCTGTAGAGAAAATACAACAGCAAGTTGCTGAACTGACTCATTTGGCCTGTGTGTAGACCTCTAATGTAGGGTACACACTATAAGAAAATCGGGTGAACGATTGTCCGATTTTCTTTGTTGTTTCACAGCAAATCGGAACCGATGAACGAAAATTCTTACAAAAATTCTCGTACGACAAAGGCTTTTTTTTGTTGTTTATTGTTTCTGATCATGCGCAGTCTTTCTTTTCTGATTTTTCTTGTACAAAAATCAAACGAAAATGATACACATTAAACGAAAATCGTTCATTCTGTTCCCATACGAGAAAAATTTTGGAGTTTGTCCCTTCGAGAATTTTCAAATGAAAATTGGGAATCGGCTGTCGAAAGTGGTTGGTATAGAAACATAGAAAAGTGACGGCAGAAAAAGACTGAGTAGTCCATCGAGTCTGCCCATTTTTATTTTTTTATTTTTTTTTTTTACATTAACCTTGTTGTCTGACTATGGATTTATGTTTATCCCAAGCATGTTTGAAGCCATTTACTGTTGACTGTCTCACAACCTCTGTTGGTATAGAAGTATAGAAGTGGTGTATACACTATACGAAAATCGTAAAGGTAATATGCTGCTATTGTCAACTTACTCTATAATCTAGGGAGTTGCCCTATTTCTTACCCCGTCACCCTGCATAATGTATAAAATCCCCTTTGATTCCTCTCATTTACTCTTCCCTGCAAAGTTGCCAGGTGCTCTGTATTTTGCATGACTATCCTGATATACAGTATGTTCCTCTTTGTAAAATATAGTAAATGTGGAATTTTCCGTCTTGGTTATTCTTTCTAAATTTTTACATTTACATATGATTATTACACAATATTTCTTCTTTTATTATACATACTAGAGAAAATTCTCAGTTTTTTGCTCTCTGTATGTAAAAGTCACTCAATACTTCTTTTAAGCCACACCTCTAATACAATTCAGCTACACCCAGTTCTCCAGAACATCACTTTCTTATCCCCCTATAAACTGTCCTCCATGGTTGACATCTCTTTATATGAAAGGTAGAAAAACACTCAGTACATTTTTGTACATCAGCCAGAAATAAGGGATAACTGAGAAGGAAAGAGGAACAGTGGTTCAAACAAAGGACAGTCCCTCTAAATAAGGGACATTTAAAGTGTTACTAAACCCACAACAGTAAAATCAGTCTGTATATGCAGTAAAGCATGCTTGTTATACCCACTGTGGAACCTATGGGGTTAATCCTGCGCATTGTGTAAAAACGTTGTTTGATCCCCTTCTTTTACTGTCCCCAATCCATCTCCTGATAGAACAAAGCCTTTGAGGCACTCTGCACATGCTCAGTTTGCTGTGTACTGCTAGAGAGCTTTTTTTTCTTTTTTTCTGCGGGTGCATGTGATCAGCACTGTCCAGACAGAGGGTCAGGGGTCATGCAACCTCATAGAACAGTCAGAGGAGAATGAAAACTCCTCCTATAAGCTTTAAATCAGTGCTGGGCTGGACACTGATAGAAGCCACAAGACTGCTATATATTGCTAATGAGAAAAGGCATTTAGCAGTTTATATTTTCTAAAATAATTGCATGTCCATGTTCTGTGTACTATGGGAGACCAGATATTGTGAATGCAGGGTCCTGGGTTTAGTAACACTTTAAGAGATACTGTATGCTTCAACTAATAGCACATGTACTGCTCTGGCCTTGTATTGCTCCCCTTGAAATACACTAATGTACATTATATGCTACCTGATAATTAGGAGCTGCCAAACCCTAAACTGACATATTCCATACTTAAAGTGTTTGCTAAGCCAGAATTCTAAGTCACTGCCAGCCCCTCCAATATATTAAGGCATTGCGCACTGTATATATATATTCCAAAATGAGGCTTGTAAATACCTATTTAGAGCTGTCTTCAGGCCGGTCACATGACCCGAGGTCGTTTTTCAGCTCCGATGGATGGCTTCTGCAGGAGGGGCTGGGATCGCCCTCTGACGTCAGCCGGGGAGATCACGTGGCCGTTCAGCCTCTCCTTCAGTATCCATGTCTCAGAGCTATAAAGAGGCTGTGGGTCACCTGACCGGCCTGAAGACAGCTCAAAATAGATATTTACAAGCCTCATTTTTGTAAAAGATATATACAGTGTGCAATGCCTTAATATATTGGAGGAGCTGGCCATGACCATTTAATACTTTTTTGTTTATTACTAATAGCGTCGGGGGGCGGGGGGGTTGTGGGCGGAGACGGAGACACACAGAAAGGAGCTGACAGGCAGGGAGGAGGGAATGAGGGAGAGAGATGAGAGCAGAGCAGGGACGCCACAGACAACGGTGGTCAGGGCTCAGAAGCCCTGGTTTTCGTTGTCTGCACAGAGAGGGGACACAAGAAGTGGCAGGCTCAGGCAGGTTTTTTTCAGCTTAGAGGGGGCAGATTACATAGCACAAGCACTGTGCTGTTTAATCTGCTTTAAGGGACCAGGATCTCTATTTTTTGGGGGGTTAACAAACACTTTAAGTCAGTATTTATCTGTTGGAATGCTGCTTTCCCCCAGCTCCCATTATATACAATATACACTTAATCATGCTGCTAGCTTTGTGCAAATCATCTCCAGTCTCCATCTCTGCAGACCCTGAGATGAAGATGGCAAGAGATAAAAGAATCACTCCTTTGACAGCATCAAACTCTCCACATTTCTAAATGATAAATTAATTATTCACAGGTCTTTGGGGTTCAGGCTGGAGACAGCTTAAAGCCGCTGTACTGGGAAGAAAAAGAATCTGCAAGCTTTAGATATTAGCTCTCAAAGCCCTTTAAATCCACTTGTTTGCCTGACTTACGCCTCTCGGTTTTTTGCATCTCAGAAGATTCTGGAGATAAAAAGAAAATCCGGACGTTTGATATGGCGGTATCAGAAGTTAACAAGGGGGCAGAGGCTTTGCTATTAACTGCGGGGAAATTCTAGGGGCCGTATTATAAAGGAAATAGATTCTCAATGGGTCAGGTCCAGGAGGAGAGCTCCCATCACCTTTCTATCAAGACCACACCAGCAAAGTACAGTTCCCTCTGCACTTCTTCATTACAAGGAGACCGAGCTTAAAGCACACTGGGTTTTATTGTTGCAAAAAGGGTTGTATAGGCAGAAAATCAAAGCGCTCTCAGTAAAATGCTAGAGGATGAAGTTATTGCCAGAGATATGTGTTTTATTGAGCTATTGTTTAAACAGATTATAGAGCTTTTTACGTCTGTCAGTCACCTGTCTCTTATTACACATCTTAATTATTTTCCCCCCTGTATGTTTGCCTTATTCACTGTTATATTGCAGCCAACATTGCACATTATTTTTGTTGCTTATTACCC
>BLSH010171701.1:359142-383959 GCA_018402905.1 Glandirana rugosa
GAAAAAAATAAGTCACAACACCAGACATAGATCAATATTTATTACATCTTATAAAATACTTAAACATTAAAACGTAAAAAAAATAAAACAAAAAAAAGAGAATAAATCATGTATATATATATTAAACAAAACGGTTTCAGGATAAATATACCCTTTTAGAAGAAAGATTCACAACACAGACGGTTGTCATTTCTTACTAAATAAGAGAAAAAAAACAAAATAAAAAAAATGCAAAATTACAAATTCATAAAATATTCTACATTATTTATAACTAGATACAGACCACAACACTGAATAAAAAAAGGATATGGAAAATTAAATATCACTTTGCTCTCCTATCTGTGATGCAGTTTGGGTCATTCAACAGAGAGGGGATTAAAATGCTTATTTCTGGCCCACACAACTCTTAGATTCAGCAATTTGTGCTTTATTTACCAAAGCTCAGTAGCTGTGGACATGTTTGCCACAATAAAATAAAATAAAAGAAAACAGCTAATGTTCTTTAGTGAATTGCACTTGACTAAAATATGGAATATGTAGATGCTGAAGGACCGTGATTTGGCTGAAGGCTAGTTTTGCACCTGGCTAGGTTGGTTAATGGACATATATCTATAAAAGCCCTAAACAGATGCCTGATTCTGAGCCATAAATAAGGTTATTGGGCTTAATCCAAGGGCACAGTTTTAAAAGACTACCATTTAGCTTGGGCATCAACAGACCCAGTCACAGCTTTGTTAACATCCCCTATCACCCAACTCTTAGAGACAAGTTTAGGAGTAAGGTAAATAGTGATAAAGTAAGGGGGTACTAATGGACTGATATAGAGTTTCAAAACCAAAATTAAAATGATTCATGCTATGACGAGTTGGTCAAATAATAAACCAGGTCTTAGTACCCACTCTTTGCTCTTGATCTTTTCCATTTCAGCAGCCTAAAATCATTTCAGGCTCAGAACAAACAGACTTAAAGCAACAAAAAACACTCTGTCAATCATCATTCTCTTATGGCATTTCAAAATAATTACAAAACACATAGCAAAAAAGTGGACTCTCTTCATGACTATAAAATGATCTTCTGAATTTCATTCAGATGGTTGGTGAAGTATCATTTTAGAAGATTAGGTATCTAAAAGCTCTTGGTGCATATCTAGCCAAGGACATTGTGTCAAGCACGTGGTAATAGTAATGTAGGTGCCCGAGGTTCTTCTTGTTCTTCGAAGATCTTGTCCTGTGACACATTTAGGCAGTTCAGGGATCCAAGACAATGATCTGATTGACAAACAATTTTTGTGATCGTAAAGTCTTTCTTTGTGTGTTTGTCATTGTCTAAATCCGCAGTTCTATGGTTCCTCTATACAGAGGCCTGAGTTAAAAGGTGCTCTCGGTCGGAGCGAGAGAAAGGAGTTCTTCCCAAACTTGAGAGTTGAATTTCTCTAACAGTAAACCCCAGATGAGTTCCTCTGTGATTTGTTTCACATGGGAGGTGCAATCATCCCAGAGATAGCTGCAGTGAAACATAACAAAGTATAAGTACAAATAAAACTCAACAAAACCAACACAGAACACTAAAAAGACTGACCAACATTATGTTGATGTTAAAATGACAACATTTATCCATTCTAGCCAAAGAAGATCTCAGAGCCATTTCTTCTATGAGGCAAAGTGGGATTCTCCCTTGCCTGTAGGGAAAGCAGGATATCATATTCCCAAGTGGCCTTCTGAAATTTAACAGACTTCCTCTCCCAAGAACTTTGGGGAAGCAGTAAAAGGATGGCAAATGTGTCACCTTGTTTTATTTTCTTGTAGAAGCAGCAGAAGGCTCAGTCTTTGTGGTTAACAAAGTTAATGTTGATGAATGTAGCCTAACACTTGGGTGGGCAGGTTTTGTGATGCTGCTACTAAGAACCTGGCATCTTTTGAAGGACCTTTAATGTAGGGTCGCAATATTCATCATAAATCCTTCAACCTTCAGAACTTATAGGGGAAGTGTTGTAGCTAAGTGGGAGAGCATTGCTAGCTATAGTATATCTCCCTAGCCTTGCAATGCTAGAAATCTAGCAGGATCTACAAGTGTATGCCTAGGTTTAGGATAGGAGATAATGTACTCTTCAAGCGGTAAGTAAAGCCTGCTTTGTGATTTTTACCTACTGGTAAGCCTATAATAAGGCTTACCTGTAGGCAAAATTGATATCTTCTAAACATGCACCGTTTAGGAGATATTCACCCTGGATGCCGCTGGTGACATCACCAGCGCATGCGCTCTGAAGGTCCAGAACAGAGGGCTCCTACACACATGCGTGGAAGTGACCTCATCACGGCTCTGGTCACTCACAGTGCTGGGGCCCACAAACCCAGAAAAAAGACCGGGTAATATGTCAGCACTCTCAGCGGTGACAGCACATTGCTGGAGGGCTTTGTTCTAAGGTAAGTATTTCATATTGTGGTAGTAAGAGATGCATACTAGCACATAATGCAATTGCCTTACAGGTGTTTTTTTTAACTCAATCAACTGACAGCTCAGGTTGGAGCAACTCTACTAACAACCTGATGTTAGTACAGCAATCTCCCCTGCTGTGCTATTGTGTTCTGACAGGGTAACGTCCCCCCCAACCCGAACACTCTGCTCAGCACACTCAGCCATTGGCTGGGAGCACTGAACGGGAGCCAGTCGGCAGACCTTTTTCAGTCATGGTCCTTCCTCAGAAGCCGGCCCGGCTGCCGTACACGAAGGCCAAGTGTCAGCCACTTTCTATTGAACTGGCTGATGCTACCTGACATTTGACCCTTGCGTACTAGGCTTTAGGAAGCAGGGATTAATGCCCTTGTTCTGTGGAAAAAATGTGCTAGCAAAATTTGAATTCATTCAAAAAATTAAAGAAAACTTTCAGCTTTCCCTTCTTATCTTTGTGTGAAATCAAGTAGCATTGACAATAAACTGCATGTGACTGTCCAAACAAAATCAAGAGTTTGTGCAAATCACCCCAGTATCTAAAACTGTGTCAAAAGCACCGAGAGCATGCTCAAGATAGCAAATGGCTTGCTTGATTTCTTGGGAATACTATAACTATTCCTACTTAAAGTGGATGTAAAGCCAGAAAAAAAAATTTTACTAACCCTTCTAGCTTGTACAGGAGAGTGTGTAATGTCATCTGTGCCCAGTTTAGTCACAAGGAGTTAATCCAACAATGAGTAATTCCCTTATCTTTTTTTCATTAAGAAAAAAAACAACTGACAGAGAGTCATTTCCTCCCAGTGCTGTGTGATAAACAGGTCATATTCTTATCTCATGCACATGCATTCACATCCCCCCTCCCCTTTCTTCTCCAGCTCTCCCAGGATTGGCTGCAATTGGTAGATTAGAGACTGGTGAGGGTGTCATAAAGTGCCTCACCATGTTTGCTCTGTCTAAAATAGGATTTGATCTCACTCTCCTCTCTTACAGCATCTCCTCTGCTTATCTCTCCCCTCCACTACTCCGCTGTAGCTTGTGCGCATGAGCAGGAGACACAGGGGAGGCCATGAGCACGCTCTGCTTCTTACTAGAATGTGCTCTATGTCTCCTGTGCACGCTGTCAGCCCAAGGGGAGGATAGTGGTGGACGGGAGCCTAGTGACGTCACAGCTCCGCTCACCTGGCGGCACAGAGTCGACTCGCTCATGGAAAACAGAGTTTTTCGGGGCCCCATGCTGTAAAGGGGGTGACATCTGGAAGGTAAGATGTCACCAGGGAGGCTAGTATATATATAACCTTTGCAATAATGGTAGTAGTTTAGAACAGTGGTTCCCAACCCTGTCCTCAAGTACCCCCAACAGGCCATGTTTGCAGGTTTTCCTTTATCATTCACAGGTGCTTTAAATCAGAGTCAATGGCTTGGTATTTTGGACAGCTATTTTATCTAAGAGAAATTCCCAAATCATGGCCTGTTGGGGTACTTGAGGACAGGGTTGAGAACCACTGGTTTAGAATACTGGGTGGTGGGTTTACATCCACTTTAAACTATGATATGTACATATAAAACAGTGAGTATGGAACATAATATGTGGGAATAACACACTGTCAATAAAACACATATTGATCTTTTGCAACTATTCACAAATAGGTGACAGGTTCACTTTTTTGAGTGTTTCCCTTCTAGGGAAGGTTAAACACAAACCTTTTTATTGTAGTCATAGAATTATCTGTGTATGCATTGACTTAAAAAAGGCATAAAAAAGGAAATCAAAGGAAATTTAACCCAGAAAAGGTTTGCTGTTTGAGAGCTTGAACTCACAAGTGCCAACATTTATCAAACAGGTCATGCTAACAGCTTCTGAGCAATCCCCTAATTTAAAACTAGAGATCAGGGTACTGGCTTAAAGTATATTCAAAGCTAAAACATATTTAAAAAGTTTGGACAGAGTAGGGAATAGTAAAAATCCATGTCAGGATTTTTTTTACCCTCACACTGGAAAGATTTATCTTCACTTCCTGTCCTGTACACATAACAGGAAGTTAGAAGTAAACTATCCAAAGTAATAGGATTTCCCATCTATTACTATTCTGGCCACAACTCAAAATATAGTCTTTTTCTGCACTTTTAGTATAAGAGACCATGGTTACCAGAAAAAATACAGAGTATGAGACAGACAACAACAAAAACCTATAATAAAAAAACTATACAAAAAAAAGTTTTGGCTTTTGGATAAACTTTAAGTTTTGACTTGAGCAAAAAAGCAATGCTACTTCAAATTAATATTACTCTCTCCCTTCACCATATACATCCTCCCTGGGCATCCTCATGGAAGGATAACAATCCAAAATCTAGCTATTTTTTAGGGCTACTGGCCAAAAATGTAGGTCAAGTAAAAATCTTTATAAGCTTACAATCATAATAACTTTGGACTGCCTGCAGTTGTATTTTGGTTTATTGTATGGCAGTGGAATTTTACTAATAAATAACTGAATGCCATTTTAGATACTCTAATTATTCTAATAAGAAAATGAAAACTATGGTAAAAACACTTTGATTGGCTGTTACTCAAATACAAGGTAAAAGCCATAGTTTTTTTTTTTTTGGTCATTTATTTTTGAAGGAATTTACAGATAGCTAGTCTGCATTATCTAAACTGTCTGGGAATTTCTGGAAATCTGATAATCCCGCCCGACACCCACAGGAGCATTAACACATTCTCCAAACTTTATACAAAACACAAGTGATAGATTTCTACTAACAACCAGCATGAATATACTGTATATTGGGGGTTGTGGGGCAGGGCTTCTTCCCCTATTGGGTTTTTTACTGCTGTATGAGATCCTGGAAAGGTGATCTTCCTTCACCTTCAGCATAATTGTGATGGGTTAAACACTGCCAACAACTTAAAAGGTTGTGAAACCTAATGTGAAAATGTTAGATGGAAACATGCCTCTATGACTTGGTCCGGAGCTTATTAACTTTGACAACATAGTTACGGTATATAGTTACATAGTTAATCTGGTTGAAAAAACACATACCTGTTCATCTAGTTCAACGAACAGAGAAAAAAAACCCAACACATACAAATAGAAAACCCCCAAAGGCAACCTCCCCCCTCCCAATGATGCATGATCCAATTTGCTCCAGCGGGGGAAAATAAATTCCTCCTGTTCTCCCCAAGAGGCAATCAGATATTCTCTGGATCAAATTTACTTATCAATATTTGTATCCAGTTATATTATGCACATTTAGGAAAGAATCCAGGCCTCTCTTATAGCGATCTACTGACCTGGCCAGAACCAACTCTTGAGGGAGTCTATTCCACATATTTTATTGTGAAGAAGCCTTTGCATATTTGGAGATTAAATCTCTTTTCCTACAGACGAGTGCCCCCTTGTCTTCTGTAATGACTTTAAAGTGAATAACTATACCCCAAGTTCACTATATGGACCAGGCCCATTTATGTATTTATACATGTTAATCGTATTCCCCCCTTAGTCTCCTCTTCTCAAGAGAGAATACATTTAGTTCCTCTAATATGAGTTCCTCCATGCCTCTTATCAGCTTGGTTGCCCTTCTCTGCACTGTCTCCAGTTCCTCAATACCCTTTTTGTGAACTGGTGCCCAAAGCTGAACTGCATATTCCAGATGAGGTCTTACTAATGATTTGTACAGCGCCAAGATGATCTCTCTCTCTCTTGCTCGCTTTGGAAACTACAGCTTGGCATTGCATGCTATTATTAAGCTTATGATCTACCAGAACATCCAGATCCTTCTCCACCACTGGTTCCCTCAGTTGCACTCCTTAAGTATAATACGTGCATATTGTTAGCCCCCAACATTAAACCTCATTTGCCACACAGTTACCCAATATAAAAGTGCACTGAAATCAGCTTTTAAAGCGGTAGTAAACCCATCCATTTAACAGTTTAAAACACAGTTACATTTCCCATCCATTTAACAGTTTAAAAACCAGTTACATTTCCGGCACGTGCCGGAAATGTAAGACTCCCATTGGTTGTGCTCCAAACCAAACTGTCAAACCATCCAATGGCTGGTGTCATAGCTGATCACATGTGCAGCATCATGGCAGTTGTAGATTAAACAGAGGCCAAGATGGCAGCTTCCTTGGCTGAAAATGATAGGAGGGTTTACTGCCACTTTAAGTTGGAGACATCCTGTAAGGATGTTATTCCACTGCATTGCTTGGTGTCATCTGCGAAGACTGAAATGGCACTTTTAATCCCAGACTCTACATCATTAATAAATATATTAAAAAGTAAGGGAACTTTTATAAACATAATGATAGTGTGAACATGGACCTTTTAACTAGCCTTCATTTATAGCTGTTGGCTCTTGTGCCTCTTTTTATAAAAACAGAATCATTAGAACCATCAGACTGAAACTGCCATTTTCTTAAGGCAGGTTAAAAAAGTGGAATTTCCCATCTCTCATGCAATAAGGGACACCACAATGTTTTCTTTGCTCAAGAAGGCCGTAGTTGATATGTCAGGCCATAGTGGAGATATATGTGTGTGATATGTCATCTCTGAGCAATAGACACGGACAGAACACAGAAACACGACAGGAGCAGAAAATGGGAAGAATTGATCACATACTTCAGGAGAAGGCCAAGCCCTGCAGAGAGCCTGTACTGAGGAACTTGCCAGTGTCCACAAAAGACTGGTCTGATGAGGGAAGACAAAAGGGCAAATTAGTTACCAGGGAAAATACTGGTGACCCCTATCATAAGGGCTTATGCTCTATGTAAAGGTTTAGGGGAATTAGGTGTAAAACTGCATTTCTGATTTGTTGATTTAGTCCTATTTGCTACTACAGTCATTTGCCAATGACTAATAACAATGCCAGAGCTAGGTAAAGTGTGACATCACAGAAGCCATTTTGGATTATCTTTGTGTTAGTAGTTGGCATAGCATAGTAAAACATGAATCAACAATTATTCTTCCATTCTTCTATAGTATCCAAAAAAACACATCAGGAACATTTCTAAAACAAGTGTAATTTTGGGGGCATAAAGCTATTTTGATTTTGCAGACTGAACCATTGTTCATGCAAACATGTTAGATGATAGATCAATATTGAATTATGAGATATTACATAATACCATTATATACCAGGTAAACACAGGCTGCAGTATAAGACCACATACACACCATCCAACTTTTGTTGTCAAATTTCCTTCAGATTTACCAAAACCATGTAGTGCAAGGGCCTGCCCGATTGCATACAAATTGAAACTGCTAAGGTTTGACCTCATATTATATGGTTTTGGTAAATCTGAAGGAAAATAACTACAGAAAATTGGATAGTGTGTATCCAGCTTTAGCCCTTAAAGTGATATTAAAACCTCAGTTTTTAAATACTTCAGCAGCTGATTTAATTACTTACTGAGTATGCAGCCTCTTTATCTTTTCTTTCTCTTGCAGCACCTATGGAGCCATCCTTGCATCTAGGCACTAGAGTTGTGTCTCCCTACAATGTGTACATCAATGGAAAAACACAGCCCCGTAACCTCGGATGGCAAGGCACTCTCTTGCTCCTCCCTTCTCTAAGCTAACAGTCTGACACTAGACTGCACTGTCTACTGTTAACTCTTTCCTGTGAAGACTGGAAGTTCAGGGAAGCAGCGATGAGAGAGTAGGAGCCAAAAGCATTGAAACCGCAAGTGCTGGGGTAGGAATTTTAATAGTTTACTTGGGAATGTTGAATTTTTTTTTACTCAATGTATGGGACGAAGAAAAAACAAAAAACTGAGGGTTTAATAACACTTTAAGTGCTTTATGTATTAAGTGTGCCTTTCTAAGAACTGTTAACTTCTCTTAAATCACCAATCAGCATTAGAGTTACCCTGAAAATCTGATTGGTGGTCATTGGAATATAACTGCAGTTCTTAGTAAAAACACACTGATACAGACCCAGAATGGTTGACTTCACACTGTTTCAGTGAATTCCTATCAAAAACAAGCTTGCTCCATTATGCATGCAGCTATCTGGCTGACTGAATAGCTTCACAAAATGGCTGATTAATCTCTGCAGGAGTCTATCTGTCTGATTCAATCCACAAAATGGCTGACTGGGACAGATTCAGCATGTAAAGCGGTCTCATATAACGGGTATCTTTTCTCTGTGGGGAATACATGTTTCTAGGAAGAGGTTTCCTCTCACCTTGTAGGCTGGTTCCATTGGAACTGGTGCAGGTGGGAGGTGGTGAGGCCTGAGGTCGGACTACAGGGGCAAAAGCGCTCTTTTGTTTGACAGCTGAAACCATATTGGCTGGAGAGAAGGAGAAGATTCCAGAGGAACTGCTACAGTTGGACGGGAGGCTGGTGGATGAGGCCATTGTGGGACTGGATGGAACAACTACAAGACAAATGATATGAGGTGTCAGTATACAGAATCTGAATTATATCAGATCCATTGTGTGCGACACAAAATACTATAACATAGCTTGTTACAGATGTGGTATATAGAATAGCAAAAAAATTATGACTACTAAACAAATATTTTTTATTACAGCAGTGTGTACTACAAATCTAAAACTATGGATCATGAATTATTATTACATCTAATTAATTATCAGAACATTTACCAACAACCTCCATTTTAGTAGTGTAACCTTCTCCGTTCTGTTATAGTAGTTGTGCATGGTGTCTAAATATGATTGTGCAGTCAGATAAGACACCAGAGTTAGACCCAATGCTCTCAGTATTGTAACAGACCTGGTCAGACACTCCGCCTTCCCAGCTCTGCAATACAAGTCAATGTGAGGACACTTGGGCTGAGGGGTATGGCTGTTACTCAGCTCTGCCAGCACAGAGCACTGGAGTGTGCACACTTAAAAACAAGATTTTCACTGAGAGTGAAAGGCATTGTAAAGTATTTCCAAGCAAAAATCAGTCACAGTCACACCAGTGGTGGTGGTGGTGGGGGGTGGGTATATAAAAATTAAAGTAGAAGTGCAGGAAAATACTATCTAAGCTTCAACCTGTTCCCATCCCCATTCTAAACCCTATACTAACTAACCCGTAAAGGAAAGAATATTTACTATTCTGAAGGCGCTCCTGTCCGGTTGCATGATCTTCCAACGACCGGTTTTAGTGAAGAGGAGAGATTGCCAACAACTGCTGCAATGCCTATTTGGTGACAACACCCATAGGCTTATTATGGGGCATCCATTGTTGGCTGTCCTTCCTCTACACACTGAAGCCGGTGCTGGGAGTTGATCATGTGACCGAAATGCCCTCAGAATAGGTCAGTATAGACATCTTTCCTTTACAGGGTAGTTAGAGCAGGGCTTAGAATGGGGGTGGGAGCAAGTTTCCACTTTAACATTTTTTGACTGAGCCTTGATTTGTCCAAATGAAAGCTACAATGTCACAATCATACTGTAGTACACACAAATACACCTATATACTTAGTCTTGGTTCACACTAGTGCAAGTTCTGATGCGACTTGAATCGTACAGAATTGCATGACAAGGGGAATCGAATTGCTTTCAATGGTATTTTTTTGAATCAATGTGATTTATAGGGGTGTGGTTTTGGAAAAGGTTCCTGCACCACTTTAGTGTGATTTTCAGTGTGACTTGCCCCCCCCCCCCCCAAAAAAAAATGCAAAGTTGCATTAAAGTCATGCCACATAATCACACTGTAAATCACATCAAGGTCACATTGCAGCAGTGTGTAAATTGGCATAAAAAAAGAAAGGCAGACATCTTTAGTTACCTGCAAATTCACCCTGGGAACTCTGAAATCCCAAAATACTTTTTTACGTAAACCTTGACTTTAAAAATAGGATACCTGGTCCACCCTTCAAAATCAACTATCTGTTGCTGCTTTAATGTAATATGTGCTCTCATTGACCAATAGTGAGGTGTGGGACATGGGAAGATCCAGGTATCCTTCCTGAACTTGAGATTTGCATAGCAAATTTGAATAAATGGTTCCCGAGCACTTGGAAATGCATGTAAAGATATATTTTAGCCTAAAACCAGTTAGGTCTTTAAAACAAAATTAAACCCTCCTATCTTTTACAGCCAAGGAAGCTGCCATCTTAAGCCTTGTACACACGATGCGACAGTAGTATGACTGGATTTCCAAAATCGTATGTTGGCTGTTGTGTCTCGCCTACTGACGTGCACTAAGCGATTGTACGACCAAGCCTAACGTGGTGACGTGCTACGAGAGTATAAAGAAGAAGTTCAGGTGCATGTGATTTGTGAATTAGGAATGTAGGTTTACATGAACGGACACTTCCGAGGGTTCCTGACTTCTGAGCATGTGTACTTTGTACATACAACTTGTTGGACCAACTTCTCTGTACACACGTTACAACAGTCGTACAACAAAAGTTTTCTAGTCTGCTCATCCAACTCCTGTTGTACAGCCGTTGCACGTCGGCTGTTCTAATCACGCATACTAATGGTCGGATGATTGTACAACAAGCGGTTGTACGACCGTTTTCATACGACCGTCGCACCGTGTGTACGAGGCTTTACTCTCTGTTTCATCTGCACTGCAGTTACCATGTTGTTGCACATGTGATCAGCTATGACACCAGCTATTTGATGGCTTGACGGTTTGGTTGGGAAAAGAAGCAACTGTGGCAGTCATGGTGTGCAATGATGTTGGGAAACAGATGAGTTTAGTTCTGTTTTAAGCTTGTTGTATGGCACTGCATTAATAAAAAGTGTTTTATGTTGTAGTTTGAACGTGGTATTATGTGTAAAAGTGCACTGAAATGTACAAAGGGCATTTCAGTGAGCCAATAAATGGAACAGCTATGAAAAATTTTCTGTAAACTTTTGACCTATAGTATCCTTGGAAGAAACATAAATGCAACCTAACTGATTGCATCTAATTTACATTAAAGGTCTTTAAAATGCAAACAAAGAAAACCCAAAGAGCATATGTGAAACTTTGTATGTATTGGTGTGATTGAGCCCTTTACATCTCTACGCACTGCCCATGAAACAAACACTTACTGGCATAAGGTGAGTTGGCAGCTGATCCGTTGAGGAAGCTGGGTGATCCAGCGAGATTGGACATGGCTGTGTTTCCGTAGCCGTTCATGCTGGTTGTGACAGAGCTGTAGTTGGTTTGTTGTGGGGTGGTGCTGGGTGCGTAGCTATGGGGTGACACGCTGCTTGTGTTACGGGTGAAACCTAAGGAATGACACAAAAAAATCAGAGATTAATCAATAATCTGTTTTAATTCTTTCTAAAACACTAACAATAAATAAATAAAACAGGACACAATCTTAAAAATGTGTACAAAGTGGCAATGGCATCAGATACGTATATTTCTCCATGTTAATGCATACATGCTAGGTGTTACAATTCCAGTTATGTATTACATCTTACAAAGTAAACAGAACTCCCCCTGACAATATCTGCACCTGCTTTCCCTCCAGTAGGACAGAGCCTTCGTTGTTCAGGCATCATCCAGGGTCAGGATCTACTTCTATTTAGATGCTGGCCCATAGAAGACACAATCATATAAATCCTGATGCCTGAGCGGGTCTTGGCTATGTTCACATATACCTAACATGCCAGACAATGTTTCAGTCCGATCCTTGGGAGAGAGGAAATTAAGAAACTGCTTCTTTTGCCTGCAGCAGACTGATGACATCATCTCAGCCTAGGCAAAGTTATTTGACTGGAGCTCAAGGACTGCTTTATATTGGACAAAGGTGGAACTTTTTCCAAAGAATTAATGAAGTTACTGAAAGGGCCATTTTAAATCACTAAGTGCAACACATTTATTGACATACTTGATTGATTTTTCTTGCTACACGTTAGCTATAACACTAAAATGCAGCCTGAAACCCCTTTCTGCCTTTCCACCCTGGAAACACTGAAGTCATCAAATAAATTCTTTTTTTTCCTGGTTCAGACCCGAACAGTTGCTGAATGCTGATAAACAAGTGTGTCACATACTATTTAAAATGCTCTATAAACTAATGATGTAAGAGAAGTAATGTGTTTATGTACCAATATGTCCTATACCTGAAATAAGTTATCATGCACCGTACATTAAAAAGCGCTGTGACATTTTTTCTTACCCTGATTGGTAACTTGTGATGGCTCGGAAACATTGACAGCAAGTTGCCCGCTAAAAGAGTTGACTCCCATCATGCTGGGGTGTACAGAAGAGTTGGCGAGGGCAGGAAGTTGGCTGTGGTTTCTTGGAACACTGTAAAGAGCTTCAGCAATATCAGCTGCCCTTTTCAATATAATTTCCTGTTGAAATAAGGCACCCATAGTATCAAACATCCAAATAAACACACTGCAGCCCTTCCAGTGTATATCAGTCAGCTGATGGTCATTTTAATTTACGGCCACACAGGCAATGCTCACAACTAGAGTTGAGCAGACACCTAGATGTTCGAGTTTGGCGGGTTCGGCCAAACCTTGTGAAACTGTTCGGGTTCGGTACCGAACTCGATCCGAACTTGACCCCGGACACCGAACCCCATTGAAGTCAATGGTGACCCGAAGTTTTGGGCACAAGATTGGCTGTAAAAAAGTAATGGAAAGGGCTAGAAGGCTGCAAAAGGAAGCAAAATGGGGGTAAGAGTAGGACAAGTGCCCGGCAAACAAATGTGGATAGGGAAATAACTTAAAATCACGTAAAAAAATACAAATGGGAGGAGGAGGTGGATGTGGAGTAGGAGCCTGGAGGTTGACGAGGCCGTGACCGTGGCAGTGTAGGCGGAAGTGGTGGTGGTGGAGGAGGAGGAAGAGGAGGAGGAGGTTGCCAACACTGTTTTTTGTTTGTTTGGTTTTTTTTTTTAGAATTGGGGTAGCCCCCAAAATATTGAGACATATTAAAAAAAAAACAAGGATACCAATGGCTGTGTGAGGCCGGTCTAAATGTGTATTCTGCACAAGGTACAGACAAGTCTTGTGGCATCCATGCCTGGTTCATTTTAATAAAGGTTAGCTCCTCCAAGGCATAAAGGGCAAGCTCAGGCCATGTGGCCAATTTGGAGACCCAGAAGTTGAATGGGGCAGACCCATCAGTCAGTACGTGTAGGTGTGTGCACACATACTGTTGCACCATGTTGCTGAAATGCTGCCTCCTGCTAAGACGTTGCCTATCAGCTGGTGGTGCTGTTTGTGATGGTGTGCTGCTGACAAAGCTTTTCCACATTTCAGCCATGCTAACCCTGCCTTGTTTTTAGAACGATAATCTCTCCCTCAAAGCACCAACAAGAACCTGGCCCTAATGCAGGTGTAGTTGTTTCTAGAACGATAAACTGTCCCTCAGAGCACCAACAGGAACCTGGCCCTAATGCAGTAGTAGTTGTTTTTAGAACGATAAACTGTCCCTCAAAGCACCAACAGGAACCTGGCCCTAATGCAGTAGTAGTTGTTTTTAGAATGATAATCTCTCCCTCAAAGCACAAACAGGAACCTGGCCCTATTGCAGCAGTAGTTGTTTTTAGAACGATAAACTCTCCCTCAAAGCACCAACAGGAACCTGGCCCTAATGCAGTTGTAGTTGTTTTTAGAACGATAAACTCTCCCTCAGAGCACCAACAGGAACCTGGCCCTAATGCAGCAGTAGTTGTTTTTAGAACGATAAACTCTCCCTCAAAGCACCAACAGGAACCTGGCCCTAATATAGTATTAGTTGTTTTTAGAACAATAAACTCTCCCTCAGAGCACCCACAGAAACGTTTCCCTAATGCAGTAGTAGATTGTTTTAGAATGAGAATCTCTCCCTCAGAGCAACAACAGGAATGTTTCCCTAATTCACTATAAGATGGTTCTGAACACTAATGTGTCCCTCACAGGACCACAATGAAGGTCTCCCTAATGCAGTCTGAGATGGTTGTGAACGCTAATCTTTCCCTCACAGCAGCGGCATGAAGCTCTCCCTATTCTAGTCTGAGACGATCTGACACGCGGCGCAACGTGACTCCAGCCCCATATAGAGGCTGGGTCACATGATGCACTGGCCAATCACAGCCATGCCATTAGTAGGCATAGCTGTGATGGCTTCTAAGGGCAAACTAGTGAAAAGCTTGTTGATTGGCTGCCCAGCAGCTATAGAAAAGGCGCCAAAAATACCTGAATACGGAACCCGATCCCGGACTTTTATTTTAATGTCCGGGATCGGGTTCGGGGCACGGACACCCCAAAGTCCGGTACGATCCCGAATTTTACAGTCCGGGTTCACTCAACTCTACTCACAACGCTTCTGAGAATTACCCCAGTCATTGCTAACTTTTCCCAGAATGCACAGTTTATTCCTCTGAAGTCAAGTACAGCTTACATTGACAGCTTTTGCCATGGCATATAATACATTAAAGGAAGGGGGTAGCATTTTGCCTTTTCCTTTTCTTTATTTATTAGATATACATTTTTTTTCAATTTGGCAAATAATTGGTCTGCTGTAATTTTTATTGTTTTAGACCCCTTTCACACTGGGGCGGTTTTCAGTCACTTTAGCTCTGGAAATAGCCTCTGCTAAGTGCCTGAAAACTGCCTCCCATTCATTCCAGTGTGTCTTTTCACACTGGAGCGGTGCGCCTGCGGGACAGGAAAAAAAGTCCTGCAAGCAGCATCTTTGGGGCGGGTTGGGAGGGCTGTATCCCAAACCGCCCCTGCCCATTAGAATGAATGGGCAGCGCTTTCAAAGCGCCTGAAAACTATTTGAAAGCGCCGCAAAACTGGAGTTTTTAACCCCTTTTTTTGGCATCTGAAAAACGTCACAAAAGCACCGCTTAAACAGGGGTAAAGCTCCGCTAAAATGAGTGGCACTTTATTATAACGGCCATCGCTTTCAGCGTGAAAGCAGCCTTAATTTATTTTCTGTTGGTATGAAATTGGCATTTTTATAATAAAAAATACACATAATGTTTTGCTACAGTGTAATAAAAATAACAGATCAACTGGAATTGAAGTCATATGCTGAATTATATTCCAGAGTTACATTTATATGTATAAGTTGTTATTTTATTTGTTTATACGGCATCAACATATTCCACAGCACTTTACAGAAATCATAAATCAATTCACGTTAGTACCTGTACCTGACTAGCTTACAGTCTATGCCCCTCCAAGAGTATTACATACATATGGTAGACCTTAGTGCAAATGATCTATATATATTGAGGGTGTTCAGCTGCATTGAGCAAGTATTCACGTGTGTTGTTCTAACTTTAAAACCTAAGTTTACTCAAAAAAAAAAATCAACACAAGGGAAATTACTTTCCATCCCACTTCCTTATTTGTAGAAAGCCATACAATAGCTTCTATGAATGAAACAGGATCTATAAATCATGGAGAATCCAATGATTGAAAGGGGGTGGTTGGGGGTTTAAGGGGGAAGATTTCTACTAAAGGAGGAGACAGCAGCACAAGGGACATATGGCATTGACTGTAAGTATATAAAAATAATGTCCTTTGTGCTGATTCTGTTATTTTCTTTTTTAATTTGAGTAAACTTAGGCTTTAAGGAGGATGGCAGAATTGCCTACAAAACTGAGATTAGAGGGGGCCCTATAGGATTCGTTCACTCACATACTAAATGCTCCATTTTAGTGTGTGGGCAGCGCCAGTTTTTTCATTGGCTCCTGCTGCTGTAAATCAAAGTCAGTGAACCAATGAGGAGAGGGGGGAGGGGCAGAGCCGTGGCTCCATGTCTGAATGGACACACAGAGCAGTGGTTTGGCTTGGGTGCCCCCATAGAAAGCTGCTTGCTGTGGGGGTACTCGGCAGGAGGGAGGGGTCAAAAGTGCCGGTGAAAGACCTGAGAAGAGGAGGATCTGTATTTCTCTGTGCAAATACACTACACAGAGCAGGTAAGTATGACATGTTTGTTATTTTTAAACAAAAAACAAGACTTTAATATCACTTTAATGTTATATGTTACCTGATTATTGTGTGGCATTCCGTACAGTGCCTCGACCAGATCTGCTGCTCTCTTCAGAATGACCTCCTACAAGAAAATACAGACAAAGATAAACATTCATCTATAAATTTAAATACTAATGGTCATACTTCATTTAAGCGTCTTAAAGAAGCATTTGGCCACCAGAGTGTTTTAAAAGTAGAAAATGTTCTGTCCCATAGTGATCAGTTAAGACAATTTTGCCAAACCAAGTCCCAGCCTTTGTTGATTTCAATAGGTCTGATTCTGGTACTTGTGTCTTCCGGTGTCAAAGGAAATGCATAATTGTATACATTTAAAGTGAATAAAATTTAAAGAAAATGTATATTTTTGTCAACGTCTTTAAAAACATTCAAAAGAACTATTCTTGATGCAAATAATCTCATCAAATCTCTTGTGCGCGTAACTTGCAATTAGATAAATGTAAGTGGAGACAATTGTATTTGTAATTCTAACCTTTTTGCACCCAAGTGTTTTCTTCTCCTTCTCACAATGAAAGTCTATGCGGATGATCTACTACAGGCAAATAGGTTGTTCACTTTGCAAGAGAATTTTGTGCCAGAGCTTAGTGAATGAAGTGAAGATTTGCTGACTTCCATCATCCAGTCATATGTGATCAAAAATCAGTTTTTATTTTTTGTTTTCCATGAATGTGATTGGATATTCTTTACAAAGTGAATCTTCACATTTGTTAAGTTTTTGGGCATATTCCCTGGAAAAAATGCAACTTTCCTTACAAAGAGAATAGCCTTGTTGCCTTAAGTAAATCAACTCCTATGGCTCCCCCAGTTCATTATAAACAATACACTGCTGGTATGGAAGTGTACCACAACAGTTATTAAGCCTGAAACAGAGTTCTAGGGCCAAAAGCTCCACGTAGTGACAATTCTACAAATCTCTACATTGAATACAATAACAAAAATATGGAAGAGCATTCAACAGTGAACACTGTAATAATGACTCAAAATATGTGCTTACTAAAAAATACACCATCATTTTACCAGTAAGGCCAGCTTTAGTCCTATGTGTCCATATTATTTGCACATTAGTATGCTGGCAATAGAAGGTGATGGCATGTAGTTTAGTTGTTAGTGGTTGGGGCAGACACTACAATTCCCACTGACAACCAATAGCCTGAAAGCAGGGCGTATAATTAGTTTTTCCAGATTAGGAAACGGAGATAAAAGTTGGCAGGGTTTATTAGAAGATGTAAACATCCCTGTTGTCACAGACCATAGAAGAGTACTTCAGGGCACTGTAGGCTGCGGACAAGCAAATTGCCTGAGATTTGAGCTGTCATAAAAAGTTTAGTGAGAAAGGAAGGTAAAAAAATGAGTGCCTTCCCCCAAAAAAGCAAATTGGTATTATTCATTTTCTTGCAGTTTCTCATCAGAAAAATGAGATCTAATTGCATTCATTTTGCTGTCACCATAAACCTCTTGCAAACTCTCAGATGACACGCTTTTACATGCGCATTAGCATTTCTTCAATTTAAAATTCGGCACGGTAAGAAGAAGTGCGTGGCAAGTCAGGGGAACCAGCCCGGGAGAGGTGACTAACTGAAAAGAGGAGGAGGAGGAGGGGAGGGGGGGCATTTGGCCTGGGTGCTTTTGTAGCTTTTAACTGTAGCCCAAATGTAACCCTTCTGAAACAAAAAAAGAGACAAATGTCCTATAAGTCTGTTGGCCTGTTTGCATGCAGTCAGGAGACAGGTCACCGTATCTCCCGACTGCTTTAGGAGTGACAGTCCCTCTTTTAGAACCAAATTCTACTGTCCTTTGATTCTCAAATGTCTCTTTTCCAGGCCTGATACATATGCCTGGATAACTATAGATGCTTTTTAACGGTTAGAAATGTTTATTTTGCACTAAATGTTTCATCCAGTCTTTAAACTATTCTTTGGATATTTTTCAGAGTTAGGAAATTGGTGGTGAAAAAGTCACCAGTCTGTATAAGGTAGATCTAAAAACCAATCACTAAAATCTCATATGATCTTTAAAGATTAAGTCCAGTCATAATATATGAAGGCAGAACATGCCCCAAAACTTTTCAGAAAATGTGGAATCCATGGCTGGAATCATCCATGGCCTCTTACTCTAAGGTGACCTCTTTTAATGTAATTTCTTAGGGTACCGTTTCCATGTGTTTCTTGGATTTTGGTATGTGCTTGGGGGAAAGGAGGGGAGGCACATGTGTGTACATGTGTATGCATGGTTGGGTGTAAGTTGGAGTTATGTTTGTACCTTTTACTTGCTTTGTTTGTTACTCAGATTATGCTCTGCCATTACAGATACTGTTTAACAGTGTGCACAGAGTTCCACCTTTACTGTAACACATATTGTTCGGAATTGTATTCAGCTTGCAGGCTGTCTTGTCTTACACTCGATGTACTCTGTACTTTTTCTATGAAAAAAATCTAAATAAACACCTTATATAAAAAAGATGAATCCTAGGCATGGTATATTTTTTCATAGTTACACTGGTCTAGTTTGGACCAATGTAACTAAGTATATACATACCTGGCCAATGCCCCGGAAGTTGAAAATCACTGCAGTAGAAAGGGTTACATCAGTGATCTCCACTTGCTTCAGGCCCCAAGCTGAGCGGCCGGCCTCATGTATTGAAAATACAGGAGGTTGCCCGCTTGGTATGGATGTCATTCAGAGAATGCTTAGTATTTTCTGAATGAATGTTAATAATTCTTTGATCGAACAAGGTGGAAAACATGATGTCACTCAACCTCACCCAATTAGAGAACAATTTGCATTCATTCAGAAAATGCAAAGCGCTCTCTGAATGGCACTCCTGCTAAGCAGCTGTCCTGTGTTCAAAGAGCATCAGACTGCCCGCCCAGCACAGCACCTGGAAGCAAGTGGAGATCACCAGAACAGCGGTGTCTACTTCAGTGATTTCTAGCTTCCTGGGGGAATAGGCCAGGTGTGGTATATACATAGTTACATTGGTCCAAGCTGTATATACCATGCCTGGAATTCTTCTTTAACATGTTTATGTTAAAAAGTTGTTTTAGTCTTTTTAAATCTGCAGCTTTCATTAAAAAAAATATTTGGTGATCCTGCCATGAAGGACTTTGTTCAGATACTTCCTGATATGGGGTGATAACTGTCCCCCAAATGTGTCCCTGTGCTGTGACCTTTCACATGTTCCCCTGGTGAAAACTACAAGAACGGAGCCCATTACAGCCCACATTACAGGTATGGTGAAATAACTTCCACCCAAAGCTGCTATAGATAGTGTGTGAGGTAAGAGCGTGGAGTGTGTTGCACATTACCCAGGCATAGTTCATGCTGGAGCAGTCTTGAGCAATGATGCGCAGCCGACTCTTGGTTCCCATCTATCTTTTAGATTGCTTGATGTGTGTGTGTGTGTGTGTGTGTGCTTGCATGCACACATGCATAGGCTGCTCCCTACAGGGCATAAGTGCTCTATGTGTGGTTCCCTTGAGCCACCGAAAAAAAAGCTTAAACTCAATACAATATACCAGAATAAAAACTTTTACAGGAGATTGCTGGCCAAATATTTCTTCCCAAGATACATTTTAATAAAAGAAACCTATTTTTATATAGCAAGCGACCCTTTCTGGCAGAGAGCCCAGGGCGATCTCCCCTTAAAAGCCATTATAAATGTAGCACCATGTGCAAGACAGGTCCTCGTTCATGCAGATGCACCTGAGTGCTTTTGTCTGTACTTAATGTTATCTTAGTTACTGGCAGAGGGACCACATTCACATCAAAGGAAACCTGAGTTTGCTAGTGGGCTCATAAAATAAGCCGTACAAATTTGTAATGCGGGTAAGCTCATTTAAATTATTTTTTAATTAACAACACGTAATGAAAACATTCCAGGAACATAATAGGAATGGTCCCGTTTAGACTGAGTGTTTTTGATCTATAGCTTTATTGTTTTATCGGTATGGTTTATCCAGCCTGGGGAAGCAAGGTAGAGTCATGATGACAGTGAAGCGAGGAATCAGACTCTGGTAAATTCAGTTGAAAGTTGTTGAAATTTTAAGAGATTGATGTTATCAGTAAAACTATACATAAGGCAAGTATTTTTCCAATTAAAGTGGTACTCCAAATGGTCTCCTATAATCCATGCACACAACAACAATTGGAGAGGGAGGGTCAACACTGAGTAATGTTGGGTACACACAGGCAGATTGTCAGACAAAATCAGCCTTTACAATAGAAAGGGGCCGACTTTTGGCCAGTGTGTGCAGCTGCCTGTCTGACAGAAGCTGATCTCATGACCGGCTTCTGTCTAATGAATGCTTAAAAAACAGCTGGGTAAACAAAGCTGTTATAGTATAAACCGACCAACGTTTGGCCCTAGTCTACAGCTGCCTGTCCAACAGAAGCCGATCTCACAACCAGCTTCTGTCGAACGAGAATGCTTGAAAACCAGTAGCCAACCATCATCTGATCAGTGCTTGCAGCCAATGGCTGTGAACACTGACCGATGTGTTCTGGCGACCGGGAAGGGTTGGAAGGGTGGTCCTCCTGTCAGAACATAATAGCACAGTGAGGGAGATCGCTGTACTAACATGGCTTGTGTTACTACAGTGATTTGTCTTTTTTTCATTCAGCCTGCTGGGTTGAACAAAAAAAAGTATAGTGTCTACCAGGCTTTAGTCATAGCTCTACTGCATTACACAATGGTTGTTATCTTAACACTGGACAAGGAGCATAGAGCACAGAAAAGATCTAATCAATGTGCCGCTGCTCATTCCCTGACCAATCACAGGCTGGGCAATAGAGGGTATAAGGACCAATCAGAGAGAAACAGTACAATGATTTCAGAAGAGGATACGTACATAGAGCATGCTTGCTGCTATGAGTAAGGTAGAACATTTGTGAAGCATGCAACCACAGGTCTACTTTAAATGAGCTAAATCAAATAAAATAAGTTGCCTGTTAAAAATAAAAATATGTTTGTTATCATACTCTACTTAAATCTAGAGCTTTCCCCTGCAATAATTATTTTCCGCCATTTGATGTTGTCAGTCTCCCAGACTCATTCAACCCACTCCTTCTGAGCCCCAGCTGTCATAGAACCATCTTGGGGGGAAGCTTCATCACAGCAGCCTTGGCTGGACTGACCACTGCCGCAGGATAGGAGAAATGATCCATGACATCAATGGACTACCGAGAAGATACTTAAAAAGGTGTGTGCAGGTCGAGAGGCTACAAAATGTCTTAATCAATGGGCTGGCTGTGATTCAGGGCTCTTTCCCTTGGAGAGAGGTTGCTGCAGGAGCAGCATACAGTACGTGTGTGAGAGCAGATACTAAGAGAATGTCCAAGGAGAGGCCATCTGACCAGACTGTTGTCTGAGGGGTATTGAAAGATGGTGTGTCATTAGGCAGGAGCCTGTGCAACCCAGGTAGACATTTTTCTTATCAGAAACCTGACTGAGACAGTGTGGTGAGTACATGTAGAGACAAGAGATTACAAAGTCTGAATAGCAAGGAGGCAATTCATGCTACATGTTCTACAGTGGTGATGCTAAAAATCCCTGCGATGGTAACTTTGTGAGTGTTTTTTTAACTTTACTTTCTTTTTAATTAAAATTGGGCCAAAAGTTCTGAAAACGTCCATCACTGACTGGTTTGGACTTAATGAAAGTAACTCTAATTGAGTGAAACATCCCCACATATATATATAGTGTATATATATTTTTTTTTTATGGGAGGGCATGAAGCCTGTTATGGAAAGGATCACATTTTTTAAATTATATTATAGTTTATATAAAATTGCTTTAGCATATTAAAGCCTATGTGAGATTTTAATAATTGGGTTTACATCCAATGTAACCTTCTGGTAAGTTTCGTGATGGACAAGGAACCTGAAACAAGAAGAACCCTGTACAAATAAATGAAGATCCTTATTAAATTAACCAGAGTTCCCCTTTAATTCTGAGAAAGACAGACTGGAACATGCCGTAGTTTTGTAAAGTTAACCAGGGACGCCTGGCTTGGTGCCCCGGAGTAGAGTGACCAGAAAATTACAGTCCCTCCGTGTCACTGCACTCCCGGTAGGGGATCAAGCCTCAGGCGTGTTTGTGTTCAGAATCTAATATATTGCCTTTCAATCAGAGGAAGGAGGTGAGGTTCGCACAGGCAAAACATGCCGACTGGGTCAGAAAAGCAATAAAGATTTTTACAGAGCTGTCCAAGGTGCTAAATTCCCTCAATAATGGGATTGGCACTCTACAGTTAACCTCTCATTTACTGGCGGACCGGGAGGCCCGCCCCAACCGTTGCTGCATATTTACCTCGAAAATGTATATTTTATGACATTATGTTAGTGAATGGAAAGGGCAACATTGCCAGAGCAATTTCATGTTTAAAAGGGAGTCGTAATATTTATAGCGCCTTTGCATTTGGAGAGAAGATGAAGGATTGGATACCGTGCGTTGACCTTACAATTACCAAAGGTGATTTCCCTACCAAGTCGTTTAGTCTGTATGATGCTGGAAGGGACATAAGACCCATTACTATTTATTTACTGCTACAGAAATTTTTAGAAAATGCGCTGAATCTATTTGGGAACTCTGGGTAATTTTTTTTCTTGGTCTGCTGCTTAGATGGTTAATGGCTGCTTTTTATTTGCACTGCTTTTCAGGAACGTGAGAACGTATAAATACAATGCATCTTACCGCATATGCTCTCGCTCCCACCCAACAGGCAAAAGTAATAAATAAAGTGTTTTTTTCCCTTGCCTCTTTCCATCAGCTCACAGAATACAATAAACACAGCTGTTTTACATCACGGCTAGAAGGGGTGTTATGAAACTTCAAATCGTATGGTTAAAGGGGATGTTGGGTAAATCCATGAATAAGTATAAAGATAAATTAATTTATTGAGTTAAGGTTCAACTAAAATGTTCATTTGTGAAGCAAAAAATTAAACCTAAGTATGTAGAGAATGTGGGTGTGATATTTGGCTAGAGGGACATTTTATTAAAGTAGATGTAAACTCTAGACATTTAGTTTGAGAAAGCACTGTGAATCATACAAAAAAACATCTTTTTTAAGATGGTGACAACAGTGCAGAAATCCTGTGCAATATGTGTCTGCATTAGAAGAGTATGTGACATTGTGACAACGCAGGAGCCAAATTGGGACACAGAAACAAAGTGTTACCACCCTGTAATGGAAGGTGGTGAATGAACAATGAATATGGAAAGCACCTTTTAAAATTACGTTAGCACGTTAAAGCTTATATGTGATTTGGTGACTGGGTTTACTTATACTTTAAAGGCCAACATTTTTTGAAAACCTAATAAGCTGAGATCTAGCATAGCACAGATAAAGAGAGACGGTGTGGCTTTTTTATTCAATTATCCCTTCCATGCCTAAAACAAAAAAAAAAACATTTGTGCTGAAGTATACCCTGGTTTTACACCTGTACCAGGAAAAATCTCACCTTCTGAGTACCAGGAAATGTCTTCAATTTTGTGAACTGACCAGACCAGTTGGGTTAAAAGTGGTATGGAATTTTGCCTTCTTCTAGTTTTTTTTATACTGGATGAACTTGTAACATAGAAATGGTACATACTGTAGGTTGGTATATAGGCTGTCCCTGAACCACAGCTGCCCACTAACTCTGAGAGACCATGGGCAGGATGTGCAGTTCAGCGGACAACAGAGCACCAAAAAACGTTTAGTAGGATGCTCAAATATGATTAAATCCTTTTTAATTGGAAATTATATCAAATTCATTTTAAGGACTTTACGTATCCCCCTCTTTCTTAAGGGCTTTAGAGTAGACATATGTTTTCTTTACACTGCTGCTGCAGTAGACGTATACCATTAATGACACAGATTGGGGTATGGTTGTTGAAATAGTTAATGGAATACAGCAATCTGATGTCTGGTATCTGTTTTTTTTCTAAACTTTCACTAGTTAGGTTACATTCTTGCCGTACACTAATGTTCTTTTGGCATTTCTGTACATATTTGCTGGAGAGCAGCACTTAAGATCAAAAACTATTTATATTCAAAGTTAAAATAGATTGTGTAATCGTTATTCCAAACAATCTGAGATGGCATAATTCGTGACAAGCTTAGATATACTGGCTCAGGAGCAACGTGACCCCTGTATTATAAAATGTTACAGATGATGATGTACTATTTACTTATTTATTTTGCACAAGATTTTGTAAACCGTGCAGTCACTTAGAATTATAGTCACAGGAAGGTAGACAAGGAGCCCGGGGAAGCAAAATGCCAGTCCATCCAAAAGTAGTGTTTCAGGTTCTGATGAGCTAAGTCACCTGTAGGCATTTTGATGTTGCCAGTGAGATATGCCCAGTGCCCACTATTGATCTGTTCACAGCCACCTTGGTGTTTTACTTAATCTGCTAGACCATTAGCATTACCTGGAGACCAGTGGGGGGGGGGGGGGGTACAAACAGGGCCCCAAC
>BLSH010171701.1:383969-398052 GCA_018402905.1 Glandirana rugosa
AGGACAAACAGGGCCCCAACCAAACCGACCCCCAACCCCACCCCCCGTCTCTCACCCGCGATAGGGCCTACAGACAGATAGATAGATAGATAGATAGATAGATAGATAGATAGATAGATAGATAGAAAGATAGACAGATAGACAGATAGATAGATAGATAGATAGATAGATAGATAGATAGATAGATAGATAGATAGATAGATAGATAGCCTGCCCCCCCCTCCTCTCCTGCCTGAGTACCTGGCACACATGTCTCCGATTCAGCACACCGAGCATGCCCTAAACACGGCAAATCAGCTTCCCAGCTTGCAATCAGCTGATTGCAAGCTGATTGCAAGCTGGGAAGCTTCCCATAGACCGCTGTGTGTCCGGCGCCCTGAACACTCTTAAAGGGACCACATTTTTTTGTGAAAAGCTTGGGGGGGGGGGGGGTTGAGGCAGCGCCCGTGCGCCCCCTATGGGTGGGGCCACCACTGCTGGGGACCCTTCTAGTAAAAAAAATCCCGTCCTAGGGGGACTACACTTACTGTACTGTATGTGTGGAGGAGCAGTGTTGTCACCCTAGGAAATAGCTATAGAACACGTCCCCCTTTCCATAACATAGGTAACACATGCAGGCTGATAGGACTGTTTGAGATAACTTTGCAGAGTTCACAGGAAGCTAACAACTCACTAGATTCCTGGCAAGATCAGGAAGTATTATTTTGTATCTATTGAACAGATATGAAAAAACGTTTCATGGTATAGCAGAAACAAATGAGGCAAATAAGAGGAGCATATACAGTAGTTGGGTTTTACATATATTTTAATAGGTATTTTTAAGGGAAGGTTAGGTGTAAAGGTAGATGGAGATTTAAGTGTCACTTAACAGTTAGGAATAGGCCTGTGGCTAGAGACAAGTAGATGAACAGTTTTAAATACTTGTTTTTGGCACTATTAGCTCTATGCCAGGCCCCCTCCTTTTTCACCTCCCACTCTCTGCACTACTCCCGCCACCTCCCTCTGAGTTCACAGGAGCCGGAACTACAGAGGAGGCATTGGATATCAATGCGTGCTGACAGTATTGACTGTCAGTGTGCATTGAGAACAACACTGGAAACAACATTGGGTAGTATACATCCGCCACAATGTTGATTTGCAGGGGAACCCCTGGGGACCACCAACATTTTCTCGTGGACCATTGTCCATAGAACTTTAGCAGTAGTTGATAGCCGGGGGCTACATTAATAAGCACATAGACCCCTTTCACACTTGCACTTGCGGGACGGTAAAAAAAGTCCTGCAAGCCGCATCTTTGGGGCGGTGTGGGAGTGGTGTATTGCTCATTGTGGGGGGGGGGGGTTAAAAGCGCACCCCTGCCGCCCGAATAGCGGCACCATAGACATTAAATAAATCCTGTTCTCTTAAGACATACCCATCTGAACAGCCAACAAGAATTTGTAGCCGTCCACAGATTTCCTTCAATATAACAGCCTTTTAGGGGCCTGTACTGTGAAAGTTGTGCCTAAAAAAGATAGAGGGCGAATGCTAATTACCAGTATTGCCTATAGGCTTCCTGCAGCTGATTTTTTCCTGATTATGGGCTCACTTTTAAAAATTACCAAAAAAACTCCTTAATTTTGCCTAAACCATTGACTCCAATCCATTTTGCCCACATTTTGGGGAAATAAAATCTCTCAATTTCACTCATCCTGTCATTTTTGCATCACCAGTGTATACGCGGATCAACTGTGGTAGGGAGAGAACGTTGTAGGCATAAACAGCAATGTTGATGCCATTCTATACATGTTTTCACAACTCAGAAGAGGCTCTTTATGTAGAGGTAGGGTCATAAAGTCTAAAATATCCTTTGTGCGTGATTTTAAGTCACATGAACGGACTGGTTAAATCATCATACTTTCTGAAAATGACTAAGCCTGGGAACAGTTCTGGATTTCACTATGGTAAATTGGTCCACAAACAGCAATCTTCAATAACAGCAAAATAGTTTGATGATGGATTGTGAGATCTGCAACCAAATGCAACACACTGGCAGTTGTGTGAGCTCAAGTGGCTCATGTAGCATAGGTTTAAGACTTAACCCTTTCATACACTTTTCTCCATCTTTCCAAAATAGGATTCATGTTTGGCATTTCACCACATATAAGAATTTTTAGTCGTGCTGCATACACATATGGAAAGAGCACAGATAATGATTTCTATGAAGGTGTCAGTGAATCCTCAACTGACTCATGCCTTGCATGTTTTATCTGTATCACTGACTCAGTGGCAATCTCTAAAGAGTGGGTGTATGTGACGAATTATTGGCTGACTCTACTTGATTGATTATTGTAACTGCATGTGCGAAAAATTACACTAGTATCCTACTCTAACAAAACAAACAACAAAAGAAAATCATCACTAGAAAAGAATGTAAGGTAAAAGAAACACCTAAAAAGTTGAATTCTGGAACGTTGAAAATTACTATATTGCCATCTCTTAAAAAAAGAGGGTTCTACATTATTTCAACAATGTATGCAGATAAAAAGCACATTGGTGCTCCAGAATTTTAGTTTAAGTTCTACCTAAACACTGCAACTAAACTAAAGTTATAACATTTTTACTCTATTTTATGTGACTTTTTTATGATCCCTTGCAGCCAATCAGACCAGGGCTTTCACTGTGCCTCATGGCGGGACTACATGCTCTTTCTACTCTCGCCAAGTGCTTAATAAATCAATTACAGTGTTTTTTTTGGAAACAAGAAATTTTTGTAAAATTTCTCATGAATTTGAAGCAGGAAATGTATTATAAAAAGTTTCCACATACCTTGTTATGGAAATAGATTCCCTGTTCTTAAAACTCTGAACTGCAAACACATGCAATGCAGTGTCTGACATATAGAACAGCTATAGACAGACACCTATGGCAACAAACAAAATCTGAATCTTACTGTTGGGCTCAGTTATAGCTGCAATATCCAGTGAACAAAATAGATTATGGTATTTACAAAACGGATTACTTTTGTTCCATCTTACGACATTATGGGGTTGATTTACTAAAAATTAAGGGTGCAAAATCTGGTGCAGCTGTGCATGGTAGCCAATCAGCTTCTAACGTCAACTTATTCAATTAAGGTGTGATAAAAAAAAACCTAGAAGCTGATTGGTTGGTAGAGGTGCACCAGATTTTGCACTCTCCAGTTTTAGTAAATCAACCCCTATATTTGAAAATTGAAGTGAAATCCTCAACACAATTTCATTATAACAAACAAATACTATGCATTTGAGCAATATTCCAGAATTTCCTTCCCCAGTCTACTTTTGCAGTAACAATGGTGAGGGTACATACTTGTGCCACTGGGGGGCACTGCAGTCCCAGGTGGCAGCCCTGTTGGTGATACATATAACCTCACCTTGGTTTATATATAGGGGAAGACATAATGAGTTAAATGTATAAGGGAAACCCAATGAATTCTATTTGGACAGGACTGGACCCTAAGCTTTGAAATGAATGATTTGCTGTGTGATATTATCAAGTTCCAATGTCTGTCCTACTCCGCAAGCTGCTTCCTTCCATCCCTGCTGCTCAATTACTGTCCCGCATGCAATAATAGACTTGTAAGAGCTGTTCCTTCGATCGACTGGCCTGTGCACAGCTGCCTGGGACAGATGACTTTACAATGATGGATCACACAGCATAGCCATGGTGCTGAGCTCTCCGCCCCAGGGAGAGACACTAATGAGCCAAAGCTCAGCTTCCAGCCAAGGAAAGGGATCAGCAGCTAAACTGAGCCCCGGAGGTGTCTGCCTCAAAAGACTCCACAGTATGAGCAGGTGGAAAAGTATAGACTTCTCTTGATAACTTAGCTGATGTAGAACTGTCTGACCAGTAAGTAGAGAACTGGTGCTTCAAGACAAGTTATGGCTTTTCTCTTGATGGCATAGTAGTTGGCTCAGCACCTGTCGGATTCTAGGTGGATTTAGGCTAGGTGTTACTGCTTGATTCGCATGAGGTCAGCTGCCCAAACTCACAGACATAATAATATCCAAAGTCCAAGCTCCTCACCAGCACAACCAACATCACAAGGGCTTGGCAAGACCCAATAAACATCAATTTTGAAGGAAAGAATAATCTATAGCCTATAGAGTGCCTTGCTCCTAGATATTCATTTCACAATTACACACTCTGTCTATTGCCATCTCTTAAAGTCCCAACTAACTTTTGCACTAAAGTCCTGAGGACAAGAGGCTCTATAGTTTGTGGCGTTTTACTTTTCCTGTCCAACACTATTGGATCAAACATGGTGCCATCTAGACCTGTATCACTACTTTAGAAAATATCCTCTCTGGCTTCATCTAAAGGTTTTAGAAAGCAATGGCAGGTGTATTTGACATTGTATGGGCCTCATTCTGGCTTGCGCTGACTAAGAAGGAGAAAGAAAAAGCTCTGACTGTCACTGGTTAGAACTAGCTAAGACAGGGCAGCCCTTCCGGGCAGAAGAATATTCTTAGGAATGGTCTTGAAATCAAGTTTAAATATGTAGGGGTATGGGGGCCAGTGTTGCCAACCGCCAGTAAATTTACTGACTGTGTTGTAAAAATCAGTGATTTTTTACAAATGTCTATAAATATCAGGTCTGATAATTTGTCATGCTGTGCTGACTTTTTAAGTGTAAACCAGGCAAACTACTTGATATGGGTATTGTCAGTGTTTCCATGTTGTGTTTAAATATCAATTGTCTTAGCTTTTAATAGGATTTCAGTTATTTTTCAGGTTGCCAGTAAAAAATGTGCTCCGCAGGTAAATTTTCCATGTTTGCCAGTAAAAAACGCTGGGGTAGGTTGGCAACACTGATGGGGGCTGGAAAAGTCAACAAACATAGGGGCAGGGGTGTTGGGCATGGTTGGCGGGTGTTTTTTTTCTCAAAGAGGGCCTTGAGGTTAATACCCCCACCAGAAGATGTTAAAAGTTGCAGCACTGTTCCTCGTAATCTGTGATTAGTGTCTCATTCTCCTTTGCTTCTCAGTGGCCTACCAACTTGAAACTTTTGGCTCTTCACCTACTGATAACTGCCTATACTCTGTGTGCCTGGTAGTTTGGAACACCACAGACGGGACAGTGCCTTGATGGAGATAAAAAGAAGTTGAGTTTTTGCCAGGCGTAGTGAATAATGGCTTTCCATGAACCATGCCCACCTCATCTTTGACAAGCATCCTGTGAAGTACAACTGAGGATTTAATTTAGGGTAGTATGTCATTCCCTGTACAGGCTGCCCCATGTGAACTGGCATATCTGTAACTACAACACCTGTGTCTTGCACTGAATAGGGCCCTATATAAAACTAAAGTTTAATCATTTTATCATTTGTATACCCTTGGTTCCTCCACCCCCCACTCATTAACATGCTAATGACATTTTTTAATAAAACCTTTTCATATTCATTACATACCTTATTTTTAGACCTAGTGACATCATCACTCGGTGTCTGTGCATCTCTACATGTCTTGTAGGAAGGTTCAGCTGGGTGCTGTAGATAATTTCCTGAAAATATCACAGCTCCCTGACTCAGTACTCCTCTCAAGAGCCTTCAGCCCTGAAGCAAGCTGTGGGCTGGCTCTTGGGAAGAGTAATGCAAATATCAAAAAGCCTTTATGGGTGGATGTCAGCCTAGGCAGACTTGCATTTGTATGTGATGATGATCCTCCATGAACTGAAATCCAATGAATGAAATGGGAAGCCAGGGACAGTCAGGCTGAGAATGAAAAAGCTAGATGATGCTGGGAGTGTCCTCCAGCCAGGAAATGAAGAGGACATGCTATAGCTTCTAAAACACACTGTGAGAAACTTACAGTGTGCAGTAAAATAGGAGTGAACAATTTTAGTTTAGGAGGAGACTGAACATAAGGCAAGAGCTCAGCTTTAAAAAAAGAATACGTCTATGTAAATGCACACTTATCTTTTAAAGGGGATGCTGACTCTGGCCCCATATTTCAAGCCGATGAGCAGAATGAAACAGTACAGCACTTTTGAGCCACCAGCTACACAGATGCTGATTGAGTTACACACAGTCTCTTTCCAAGGACTGGCATCTGCCCATTTCCTTGAGCTGAACATACTAATTCCTGGCAAGCGGAGAGAAGATGCGCCAGCAACTAAATGGCTGATTTACTAAATTGCAATGAGCTTGAGCCCTCACCAAGTCCTCTGCCTCTCTCTCTCCCTCGCTCTGTGCTGTGTTTAAATCGTTCTATGTTTAAATATTCAGCATGAGGCTAATGTGAGCTGATGAACTGAGACTGCAAACATTCCCTTTCAATTGAGACGAAGATACAGAGCTGTAGCGGATCATGAGAGCTTGGGAGGTGAAAATGATTTATATTTAAAAATCTTGCTGACGACTCCCATTATTGTAAGGTGCCTCTTAATTGGCTTGGTGCTTGAATCAGTGATTCAAGAGCGCGCGGCGAAAACAGACACTGAGCCTACCACTACTCCTACCTCTTCTGATGTTCCCATAGCTTCTTCCGCTGCATTTCTAATGCTGGTCTGCTTGTATTTTTCTATTGTATGTATTTGATCTATTATTCTATCTTATTATGTATTATTTTAACTAGTACAAGCGTTCCGAGGAAAAAACATCTTTTTAAAGTGTTACTCTACCTTTGTGACGAAGTGGGAACTGTAAAGCAGGGCAGTGAAATAAACTTTTACAAACAGAATTCTTTATGTATTTGTTCTGTTGTGCAAATACAGGAACCTGTAGTACCTAACAAGAAATCTGAAACTCATTAGAATTTTTAGACATAGATACGCAGTCAGGCAGATATTGTACTAATATCCTCCATTTTCACCATGTTCTTGTTATAGCAGTTAGACCATGTGTCCAAATATGACTATCCAACAGGCACCAGAGTTTGGCCACACTTCCCAGAGCACTCTGGTCAGACACACCCCCTCTGGTCAGACACACCCCCTCTGGTCAGACACACCTCCTCTGGTCAGACACACCTCCTCTGGTCAGACACACCTCCTCTGGTCAGACACACCCCTCTCTGGTCAGACTCATCCCTCTCTGGTCAGACTCACCCCTCTCTGGTCAGACTCCCCCCCTGTGGTCAGACTCACCCCCTGTGGTCAGACTCACCTCTCTCTGGTCAGACACACCTCTCTCTGGTCAGACTCACCCCTCTCTGGTCCGACTCACCCCTCTCTGGTCAGACTCACCTCTCTCTGGTCAGACTCACCCCTCTCTGGTCAGACTCATCCCTCTCTGGTCAGACTCACCCCTCTCCAGTCAGACTCACCCTTCTCTGGTCAGACTCACCCCCCTCTGCTCAGACTCACCTCTCTCTGGTCAGACTCACCCCTCTCTGTTCAGACTCAGCCCCTTCTGGCCAGACTCACCTCTCTCTGGTCAGACTCACCTCTCTCTGGTCAGTCTCACCCTTCTCTGGTCAGGCTCACCTCTTTCTGGTCAGACTCACCTCTCTCTGGTCAGACTCACCTCTCTCTGGTTAGACTCACCCCTCTCTGGTCAGACTCACCCCTCTCTGTTAAGACTCACCCCTCTCTGGTTAGATTCACCCATTTCTTCTTCAGCAATACAAGTCAGGGAATGAAAATGTTTGTGATGAGACTATTAAAGTAATATTAAAGGCTTTTTTTCAAATAACAAACATGTTATCTTTACCTGCTCTGGCAGTGGTACTGCCCAGAGCAGCCCCGTTCGTCTTCTCTTCGGGTCCCCCACCGGCTCTCCTGGCTCCTCCCTCCTGTGGAGTGCCCCCACAGCAATCAACTTGCTATGGGGGCACCCAAGCAGGCTCACTCCCAAGCCACTGCTCTGTGTGTCCATTCACACATGGAGTATGGCTCGGCCCCACCCACACTCTCTCCTCACTGGCTCACTGACTGTGATTGACAGTAGCAGGAACCAATTGACCTCTGCCAATGAGGAGGGAGAGACCCAGGAGAGCCAAGGCACTCCTGCACATTACTGGATCGGAATTGGCCTCAGGTAAGTTTTAGGGGGGCTGGGGATGCTGCTGAACACAGAAGGTTTTTTACCTTTATGCATAGAATGCATGAAGGTAAAAAACCTTGAGTCTTTACAACGACTTTAATGATAATGGTTCCATTACAGCTTTTTTTTTAAAAAAAACTATAAGGGCCCATTTACACTGTTGCATTTTAAAGCACGCATTGCAACATGCTATAAAACATGTGTCCAACTTCCCCAAAATAAACATCGTGTCTGCTAGTTACTGTGTAGGACGTCAATGGCAGTGCATCAAAAAGTTCATAACATACATTTTGATGCATTGGCAACATATATTTAAAGTGTTTGTAAACCCTCGCATATACCCAATGACGGGACTATCCTCAGGTGATACAAATAAAATGTACCTGTCTATCTGCAGCCTTCTCTTCTCTACATGTGTTTAAAGTGCTGAATTTATGAGCTTGTCTGAGAGCTCAGAAAAAAAGTGGGAGGAGACCTGAAGTTACACTCTGTAGAGCTCAGAACTATGAGAGCTGATTGGAGGAAAGAGACACACACCCCTTCACACAGCACACATAAACAGAGCTGAGATGTCAATCAGCTAGAGCTCCCTCCCCTGTCACCTTTTTTTTCTTGATGTCAGGAAGAGGAACAAAGCAGCAGACATAAATGACACTTAAAGGGGTTGATTTACTAAAGGCAAATCCACTGTGCACTACAAGTGCACTGCAAGTGCACTCCAAGTGCACTTGGAAGTGCAGTCATGTAGATCTGAGGGGAAGATATGAAATGAGGGGAAGCTGTGCTGATTTCTATCATCCAATCATGTGCAATCAAAAATGCTGTTTTTTATTTTCCTTACATATCCCACTCAGGTCTACAGTGATTGCACCTGCGAGTGCACTTGCAGTGCACTTGTAGTGTACAGTGGATTGGCCTTAAGGAAATAATCCCCCCCTCGTGTTTTTAATAAGACAAGTACAGACTATGGAAGGATATGCTTTGTTCATATTGCACGTTCGAGGCTTACAACCACTTAAACTACTTGCCGACCAGCCACCGCAGTTGTATTGCGGTAGGTTGGCAAGGCTGCGTGAATCACCATCATTGTACGTCAGCCACTTTAAGAGCTATAGGGGGCGCACACGGCTGCGCTGATGTGCGTGGCCGGCGACCGCGATGTCCGCCCTCCCCCCGTGATCGCTCCTCAGAGAGACAGAATGGGGATTTGTCAATGTAAACAGACAGATTCCCGTTCTGTCAGGCAAGTTGAGAGAGATCTGTTGTTCCTAGTGATCAGGAACAGAGATCTATCTCTACTCCCTGTCTGCCCACTCCCCCCACAGTTAGAAACCCCTCCCTAGGGAACACTTAACCCCTTGATCACCCCCTAGTGTTAACCCCTTCCCTGTCAGTGACATTTATACAGTAATCAGTGGGTATTTTTATGTTGCAGTCCCGCTAAAAAATCGCAGATTGCTGCCATTACTAGTAAAAAAACTACAAATAATAAAAATGCCATTAATGTATCCCCTATTTTGTAGGTGCTATAACTTACGCTTATTGGGATTTTTTTATTTTTTGGATAATTTTTATAGCAAAACGTAAAAAATACTGTGTTTTTTTTTTCAAAATTGTTGCTCTTTTTTTGTTTATAGCGCAAAAAATAAAAACCACAGAGGTGATCAAATACCACCAAAAGAAAGCTCTATTTATGGGAAATAAAGAACATACATTTTGTTGGGGTACAACATCGCACGACCGCGCAATTGTCAGTTAAAGTGACTCAGTGCCGTATCGTAAAAAATGGCCTGGTCATTAAGGGGGTAAATCCTTCCGGTGCTTAAATGGTTAAAGCTTTGGTCAATGGCTTTCAGGGCTCATGCACACTGTGCAAAAAAATGCTGCTTTCCGATCCATAAGGCATACTTTTTTACAGATCTGAACACAGCTGTATGTTATGTTATGTTATAGGCCCATGAACACAGCTGTGCACAGCTCCATAATCTGCAGCCATGTCTAACTGCATAAAAAAAAAAAAAAGAAAAATCTGCATCCACCGTCCTGCATAGGACCTTGCTTAACGCTATACACACATACAAGTTTGTGCTAACATTATGCATATGGCATTTAGAGTAAGTGTATGCAATTGGCCCCTAATACCAAGCATGTTAGGAGATGCCTTTACCCTTAGCCCTATCCATTCTATTTCTTCATTCAAAAATGCATGCGTCAACACACGTCAAAATACATGTCAACACACGTTGCCACGTGCACTAATAACACACCTCTATGAATTTGAAATCTAAAGGCCCCTAAACATTTTAGGTCAATCTTATACATTTTTAACCTGTTGTGTTTTTCGTTATCTTTATAAACTCCTTTGTTTTACAAATAAACATTTATTACATGAAAAAGGCTTCCCAGAGTGCTATGGGTTATCTAAAAAAGATAGAATAGAAAAGTAGCTTATTTTGTAGCTCCATTCCTCTGACTCTATTCAGAGGCACTGCTTTATTGATGTGTTAAGTAAATGAGCTGCTTTCAGCACAGCTGAGAGTGACACAAAGGGGTTGATTTACTAAAACTTGAAAGTGCAAAATTTGGTGCAGCTCCACACAGAAACCAATCAGCTTCAAGGTTTTATTGTCAAAGCTTGATTGAACAAGCTGAGGTTAGAAGCTGATTGGCTAACATGCACAGCCGCACCAATTTTTGCACTCTCCAGCTTTAGTAAATCAACCTCAATGTCTCACATGTAAAAAGAAGAGGTCAGCGCCAGGGGCGTAACGATAGGGGTTGCAGGGGTTGCAATTGCAACCGGGCCCCATGGTCCAGGGGGCCCATGTGCCTCCCTTGTACACCTGAATAGGAGGGATGGTGGGGGTGGCATTTAGAGGACCCAATCTCCTCCATTTTCCTCTATTGAGTTTACTTGTCTTCTGCTGTTCCCAGGGCCCCTGTGTGCTTCCCTGGTCCCCCTGGGGCCTGCTACAGAACATGTGAAAGGGCCCCACTGCAGTACCATAATAAAGGGACCCACAATAGGCGTAAAGGGCCCCAGGATCAGTTGGAAGAGGAAAGGGCCCTGGCCAGGGGCCAGGGGGCCCTTCATAATTTCTTGCACCGGGGCCCTGTAGGTTCTAGTTACGCCTCTGGTCAGCGCCAACTGCTGACTGGAAGGAAGATTACATTATGAACATGTTATATGTAAATATGATCTAAAAAATATTTTTTAAATGTTTGTTTCTTTTTTATACCAGACCACACTAAACAAAGAAAAATATGGAAAAAAATAACACTATATTCCTTTGAAGCAAAATAACCAAAGCAGTAAAAACCACCTGAATGGTTGCGTATTTTCTTTTTTCCAGTTTTTATAAATCTGCCCCTTTGTGTGATGTCTGACTAAATGCGAGCTAAAAAGGAAAAGTCTGTATGCCCATTGATATGTCGACGGCCGCAGTGCATTAGATGAAAGGGTTAAGAGTGAATATTGATGAGAGAGAGAAAAATGCCAACATTTCCTTTTTTTATTGATGTTGTGTTGCCATAACAACCCAAATATGGCAGATGACACAAACAGAGCTGCTCATCTGGCAGTTCCAGCGAGTAGGGTTCACATCCCAGGCTTCCATATGGACGCTGAGTGTATGGTAATGAGCAGACCATATGGTGAGGGGAATAAATCCTGAACGATTGTGCTGTTACTGCACCAGTGAGCCGATGGGACAGAATCTCAGCAAGAATTCTCTCCAGCAGAGGCCTTCTCCCGTGTGTGTGCATGTAATCTCACGTATGTAGGAGCACGGCTCGCTGCACAGCACACGGAAGACTCTCCGCCACAGACTGCGCTTAACCCAAATCAGCCCTTGGTGCCTTAAGGGCAGCCACACAAAAACGGCTAAATATCCACTCACAGCAAACTGTCTGCCACCTTTACAGATAAGAACATTTCTTATAAATTCATGCATCACCTGCAGTGATAAGCTGCTATATAAAACACAAAAAGGTGGAAAGCTTTGAAAATCAGACAAAATCTTCTATCCAGCCATTATTTTCACAATAGAGTTCATTTGCTTTGATTTTCCCTGACACAGGCTTAAAGAGGAATTCCAGTTATGGATTTTATTGCATTGATACTTTGGTCTTTGAAGAATGTAAGTATGCATATGCCATACCTCTGGGACTGCTGAGGAAGCAGAGCATTACTATAGTAGTTGCCACACTCTCTGACTGCAGGATGTGACAAGGCGGGACGGTGATGTCACAATCTCCACCATGTCCAGTCAGAGAATATTTTGCATCCATTGAGAAAAATGGAAGGCATTCTGTGAACTGCACCCATAGGCATGCGAACATAGGGTGGCTGGTATGCCTGGGCACACCCTAATCACCCTGTACTGTGCAGATTCCCCCTGCTGCCTGACTGCAGAGAAACGGACTGGGGAATCTCTGTCCTCAGTCTCTCGAAAGTGAGACATCAGGGGTCTGTTTAGACCCCTGATATTTCACCAAAGCCCTCCCCCGCAGGGCTCCTAAAAAATGGAAAAAAATAAAATATAATATTGTAAAAATAATAATAAACTACTGACACCTATCTCTTGTGGTGCACACTCTAATGCAATAGGCTGCGCACACGTATGACTGCACCCATTCTGAGCACGGGGCCTAGAAAACAGTGGCAATTACTGTGGTAGCAGTGACTACTACAGTGATTCTCCACTTACACAATAATTCTACAGGCAGGGGGCTGCTGTTTTGAATCACGGGCCCTGATAACTTGACAGCCCCCCCCCAAAAAAAATATCAATACAATATTTTTGTTAACCTACAAATAAAAATGAAAAAGATGAAGTCCTTTCATCACCAAAACCTAGCATGGCATTACTAAATCTGGGTATTGAAAATTTTCCTCCGTTTTCGTACAGTGGTCACTCCCTTTGGCATCCAGATCACTGATGACGAAATACTGGAAATCCGACAGTGTACCTAATGTATCTGAAGTAGTCGAAATTACGTAGTCCCACTATATTTACAAATCCTTATTGGCTAATAAAGGTGGTACTAGAAAGAACTTTGACTCACAATGGAAAATATGGACTGATTGGCTGATAATCTCTCTTGTTGTAATAATGCATTTCTGATAACGTTATTTCCTCAACCGTCCTCATCCTATACTTAATTAACGTTTGGAAAATATACATCTCATTCTTATGTTTATATATTACTTTACTTATAATTTTACGTTATAATTATTTCCCTATTACTTTTTATTATTACTACCCCTAGTCTCATTATGACTTCTTTTCATCATTACTATATTAAAAGTGTAAACTTCCTGGTGGGCTCGGGCACGTGCAGTTGCGAACACGCCCGCGCCTGTGCCCATCCTTAATATTAATATTAACCTTGCTTCCTTCCTAAACCCTTGATATAGAAAATCCTGCCATCATATATCGTATTTTCTGGATACCTAATCTCTTTGTCTGTACTTTTTGTACTGTTTTGTACTCTGTTTTGCATTATGAAAATTTTCTTCAATATAAAACAATTAAAAAAAAATGAAAGAGATACCACGCACATGTTGAAAGATAATTAAAAATAAGCTGTGGCAAAAAATACGTAGGATAACATACATGAAATATACATTTTCTCTGTAAGATGCCGCGTTCATAAATGCGCAACTAGTAATTAAAGTGATACTGAACCCACAACAGTTAAATCAGTCTGTATAATATATGCAGTAAAGCATGCTTGTTATATTCACTGTGGAACCTGAGGGGTTAATCCTCCGCATTGTGTAAAAAGGCTGTTTGAGCCTGTCTTCTCTGATCCTCCCCTTCTTCCACAGTTTAAAATCCATCTGCTTATAGCACAGAGCCCTAGGAGGCACTCAGTTTGGTGTGTATTGCTAGAGAGTTTTTATTTTTATTTTTGGGAGGGTGCATGTGATTGGCACAGGGCCAATCAGCACTGTGCAGACAGAGGGTTAGGAGTCCTGCAGCCTCATAGGGCAGTCAGAGGAGAATGAAAACTCCTCCCCTTCTAACCAGTGATCAGCTGGACACTGATAGAAGTCACAAGACTGCTATATGC
>BLSH010171701.1:406877-421698 GCA_018402905.1 Glandirana rugosa
AAGGACAGGACTAACTGACCCTCCTCTTCGTTCTTCTGTTATCGCTTACAACTAAGCGATTACAGTGGTCACCCACCCGAGTCCCGCGTCACGAGACGTGGGACCCGGGTTGGATAAACTTCGGTTAATCTCGGAGTCCTCTAATTGTACCTCTAATCCCAGACCGCGTACCTCCAATCCCCCGCCGCGGGGACGCGGGGAAAACCTGCCCGGTGGCGAGGTGTTTTCATTTTCTCACTGTTTGTCACCTCTTTTTATTTATTTCTCCAGTACATTATCATGTGACCGATTACATAATATACTCTTGGTCACAAGTAAAATCGTCGTTTAAAGCTAAATCAAAAGCAAAATCGGAATCCTGATTTTACCATAAAATCAAAATCAGGGTAAAATCAAAATTGTCTTCTTGCTTCTCCTCCCAGTCAATCAGGACAGGAAGTGGGTCCTAAGACCAGATTGGCTGGGAGGAGATGCCAAGGAAGCGCCGATACTGCCAGCGACCTGGATGAGGTAAGTTTTGGGCTAGCTGGTGGGCGTTTGTTTGCCGTCCCCCACAAAAAATGGAGCACCAGCCGCCTCTGCTTTTGTGTGTGTATTTTCTCACTAGAATGGAGGGTTTGAGTCCTCGGGATTGCCCTGATGTCTAGGGGGAGGATGTGTGGCCCTCAGGCTCCTTCCTCCTCTGACCCCGGGGGGCTGGGGATAGTCTTTCTTTTGAAGAGCCCCTCAACCTAGTACTTGGTGGTTGGCTTCGGCTGACCATGAGGAAAGGGCCTCTAGGCCTTCTGGTTAGGCAGACCATGTCATACCCTTTCTCCCTGTCAGGAGTCTTACACCCAGGGGGATCAGGGAGAGGTCCTACCCCTTCGTGGGGTGGACAAAGCACACCATTAAGGTCACTTTTTAGTGTGTGTTTCACATGCACGTTTTTTGTTCACTTAATGTTTTTTCCATTTTAGGTTTTTGCACCACTGCGGATTCAAAAGAAAATTATGGGACCTACTACTGGAAAGTCATACCATAAGGGCTCTTTCATGCTTGCAATGCCCTCTGAAAAGCAATCTGCATTTGGATCACTCTTCAATGGGCATTATATCGTCTTCTCGCCACCTGATTTAACTCTGAAATGCTGCAGTGCTGCCCCAAAATCGCGTGCATTGCATTGCATTGAACCTAATGGGTGAGTTGAGTTACACTAACTCAATAAACAAGATTGAGAGGCATTGCCACCTGTCAAACTCTGCACTTGAAATAAAAATGCCAGGGCAGCGCAGCAAAGAATTGCAGCTGTGCTATGAGTATAGCTGGAGTAACAGGTCCTCTAGTGCAGTGGTTCTCAACCTCAGTCCTCAAGTATCCCCAACGGGCCGTGTTTTCAGGTTTTCCTTTACTTTGCACAGCTGCTTTAAATCACAGATGAAATACATATATGGGATCTGCTTTATCTGTCAAAGGATTAGTAATTTTGTTCATCCAGTTCTGAGATTTAACCGCTTCCACACCGCGCTCAGTATATTTACTGCGGCAGTGTGGATGCGTCCTGCGAATCGCTGTAAATAGGCTCGCGCAGCTTCCGCGATGAGCTTCCAGAGTGAAAGAACGGGGAACCGCCGATGTAAACACGGCGGTCCCCTGCTCTGTCAATGGGGACATAAGAGATCTACTGATCCCTGTCACTGGGATCAGTTAGATCTCTTATGCCCATAACAGCCCAGCCCCCCCACAGTTAGAACACACCCAGGGAACACAGTTAACCCCTAGATCTCCCCCTGCAGGTTAACCCCTACACCGCCAATGGCATTTACACAGTAATCAGTGCATTTTTATAGCACCGATCGCTGTATAAATGCCAATGGTCCCAAAAAAGTATCAAAATGGTCCAACATGTCCACCGCAATATTGCAGTACTGCTAAAGATCGCAGATCGCCGCCATTACTAGTAAAAAATAAAAAATAAAAAAACCCCAGAAATTAGTTCTCATCATCCGTAAATGCGGCAACTTTTGCGCAAACTAATCAATAAATGCCGATTGTGATTTTTCTTACCAAAAATATGAGAAAGAAATATAAATCGGCCAAAACCGATAAAAAAAAAGTTTTTTTATATTATTTTTTTGGATTTGAATTTTAGCAAAAAGTAAGAAATATTGTTTTGTTTTTTTTAAACTGTCGCTTTCTTTATTTATAGCGGCGATCAGAAATGACGCAGAGGTAATCAAATACCACCAAAAGAAAGCTCTATTTGTGGGAAAAAAGGACGCAAATTTTGTTTGGGTACAACGTCGCACCACCGCGCAGTTGTCAGTTAAAGCGACGCAGTGCCGAATCGCAAAAACAGCTCTGGTCCTAACCTGGGACCAGCTGGGTGACCTGACTTTTCACTAAAGCAGTTAAGCAATACAGCTAGGTCTCCTCTCTGCCCCCAGCTCCTCATTAGACAGTTAAAGTGCAGCAACAGCAATCCCTCTACTCCTTCTGCTCTCTCCTCCAGTCAGCATGTATCTTGTGATCACATGTGTGCAGCAGCACATCTGATTGGCTGCTAGTGCTGCCCCTCCCTCTCCCACTCTGTGTATTACTGTACAAAATTAATCTAGCTGTTTTAAATATATATTTAAATATTTTTCATGAATGTATATTGCATTGCTTGGTGCTTTTTTTTTTCTTTAACATCTTGCCCCACGTTCATTTACTTTGTTAAGCCCTGATCATTTCCTTGGCCCCCATGTCAAGTCTCTCTATACCCCTTCTCCTGTCATTCCAAGCTGTGAACATTCACTCTCCGAGTCCAAGAAAAATCTTTGCATTCCAAGACTCTGTCAGGTAGCCCTCATCCCCCAGCTGTAATGGCATGTAATTGTATTATAATGTATAATTCATAAAGCACTCTCTAAAGACCGTAATGCTTTCAATCACGCGTGCACTCAGCCTGACCGAAGATTTGTTTGTAGAGCGCTGGGAGGGGAAGGTGGCGGTAAGTAGGTGGGGTGTATAATACATGACAGAGGGCAGTTCATAGGTCTGAGCAGGTGGGGAAGTGTAGGCTTGGGGTAGACAGGAATTTAACCTCCCCTTAAAAGTAAAAGTACGAGGAACACAGAGAAATGTGTAAAGAAAATGTTTATACTGGCAGCGTTATTCGCAAACTAGGGAAACCGACTGATTTGCTGCAGCTAATGAAATCTGTCACTGATAGACATGGTGGATTTAAGAGCTTAAAGGGGAACTTAACCCAATAAAAGGATTTTTCTTCTTTTGTTTCCTCCTACCTCCTTTTTATACAATAGCAGATCTTCTCATTTTGGAAATGTTTTGTACCTTTTTTCATAGCTATCAAATATCCCTGATTTCGAGGGACTATCCCTGATTTGGAACAAAGTCCCTCTGTCCCTCTTTCCTCCTCATTTGTCTCTCATTTTGGTCTGATCTATATAACTGTATATATAATGAACTTTTTATCTTTCACAAAGTGTTTCCCAGTGTTAAACCTTTCACCCAGTTTCTAAATTGTTGCATTTGTAAATTACAAAAGCCAGTATAAAAGAATAGTAGTGGTAAAAAAAAAAGCACTTGCGAGTTTAAAGCGGTAGTAAACCCTAAAAGCTATTTTTTTTAAAAAGAATATCTCCTAAACCTGCATGGTTCAGGAGATATTCGCCCTGCATGCAGCTGCTGACATTAGCGGTGCATGCGCTCTGACGATCCAGCCGAGGCGGCCGGCAACTCAGAGCTGGCTGCCGGAGCGAAGAGCTCCTGCGCGCATGCGCGGGAGTGACGTCACGCGGCTCCGGCCACTCACAGCGCCGGAGCCGCGTACCCGGAAGAAAGAAGAGGACAAACATGTCAGCGTCCTTAGCGCTGACCGACTCGGGCATCGGGGGCCTCGTTCTAAGGTAAGTATTTCATAATATGTTAGTATGCGATGCATACTAACATATTATGCGATTGTCTTGCAGGATTTTTTTTTATTATTTTTTTTGTCAGCGGGTTTACTACCGCTTTAACAAATTATTCTCTTTTTATAATTCTCCTTTAAGAGGGCGTGGCAGGGGGTGTGTCCTATGCCCACATACTTTGCTAATAGGTGTCACAGGGTTCCAAATGTCATGTGTAATGACTTAAAGCGAAGTACCGCCCAAAATTGGAACTTCCGCTTTAAGGGAAGATGACCCCCCAACATGCCACAACTGGCATGTCATTTTTTTTTGGGGGGGGGGACCCTGTTTTCACAGGGTCCCTGGTCCACTTCCTCTCCTGGCGCCGTGGACCTGGAAGGAAGTTCACCTTCCTCCCCCTCCCAGCCGGCGATCTTCTGGGACACGTCACAGGTCTCAGAAGATACGCTGGCCATTCGCAGAGAGCGTTGCGACTCGCACATGCGCAGTGCGCTTCCGGCTTTGAAGCCAAAGCTGGGCGCCCACACCTGTGATGTTGGCGCCGTAGAGGAAAAGGGGGAGAAGAGTGACGCTGCGGACGACTGCATCGCTGGAGCCTGGGACAGGTGAGTGTCCGATTATTACAAGTCAGCAGGTACACTTTTTGTAGCTGCTGACTTTTAATATAGTGGAACTTCGCTTTAAACAAGCCATTGACGGTGCAAATTTCTTTCCTGCAACCATGGGACAGTGCCAACAGGGGAATCCCTCCCGCCGAGAACAAATGGAGTGTGTCCCATGTGTAGGAATCCCTGCCCATGCACAAACAATCCACAGGTCTCTGCCAGGTCCCAAATATCTGACAGAAACCTGTGGCACTTTTTTTGCACGCGTGGGATGATTCACATTGGTGGTGTAGAACAGAAGTTGCCTAAGGAGCATTTTGTCAGGGTGAAGTTCCTCCTTAAGTCCCCATTTGCACCCATTTGCGTTTTTTGGCTTAAAGGTTCACAGCGCTCAGCAGGCCAAATCACTTTAAGTTGTCCCTGTTTACATATGAGCATTCAGAAGACTATAGCTCAATGACTAAATCTCTAAATGGCTAATTTTGGCCCCAGTGACTTTAATTGAAGCACTTTTTTCAGGTACTCCCATAATACAAGTCTATGGGGTCAAAAGTGCATGCCGCTGTCCCAAAGAAGCTCCTGTACAGCACTCCACTACTTAAAACACACACAAAAGCACCCAAAAAGGCTTACAATTGCCTGACTGTACTCTACGCTCAAGTGTGAAATGGGAATAAAGTGGATTTGTCATCACCAGAGATTAACCAAAGCAGTATTATTAATGAATAGCCGGTATGGGAATATCCTTGTATATACTCTATTTAAGTTTATGATAACCCCGGAACCCCAAAAACAGGGGTTCATGCAAAGACTGTTTTTTCAACAAGCACTTAAACTAGGACTTTTAAAGTAAAAAGAGGTCCAACATACCCCATGTGAGTCAAAGTACTCCAGAATCAGCAGGGGACATGACCTTGGCTGAAGAGCTCTTCCTCTATCTCAGCAGGGGACATATAAGACCTCTGCAGAGAGACCACTGTTTCCACCCAGGAAGCAAGAGTTCTTCTCTGCAGCATTCTGGCAGGGGATGGGCTTTTCTACTCAGGCTGTTTTCTAAAAATAGCAAACTGTAATATTTTGCACACCTTTTGTTCTGATTCACCTGGAATTTATTTAGCAGATTTAGCTACTGGCCACCCTCCCATGGTATTATTACTGCGGCATGGTGGCAGTTCCAGGCTGAGCGGCGTACTGGTATGTGACTCAGCACATGCGCACTGGTGCAATCCCCTGACCACTATGTTCGGTGGACACAGCAGATGTTGGTGCTCAGGGCCAATCATAGCAATCACATTCGCTTCCATTCATGACAGCATGCTTACTATTGTGATGCTGTGATTGGCCCACAGCTATCACATGATACCTGTGTCCATCACAGCATCCAGTACCATGTGATTAGCTGTAGACAGCATCGCAATAGTAAGCAAACTATCATGAACGCTGAACTACTCTGAAGACAGTATGTAAAAAATAAAATCTTTTTTAAAAAAACAAATCTTTAACATTTTGAATAAAATATTATTTATTCTATTTTTTTTTTTGTTACCAGTCAGCATCCCTGATCACCACCGCACCAGTTATATGATGGCACTGTACTGCCCTGGTAAAAGTATGTAAAAAAAATGTTTTAACAAAAAATTACAAACAAACTTGCCATGCCTCTTACTAAATATCTTGGACTGTCTACTTTCCAAAAAGGGGTAATTTGGGGGGTATTTTTACTGTCCTGGCATTTTAAGGCCTCAAGAAATGAGATAGGATGTCAGTACATCAGGATTGATCAATTTGGTTTGTAGACTCTATAACTTTCCCACAGACTAAATAATATACAGCATCTCACAAAAATAAGTACACCCCTCACATTTTTGTAAATATTTTATTCTATCTTTTCATGTGACAACACTGAAATTACACTTTGCTGCAATGTAAAGTAGTGAGTGTACAGCTTGTAGAACAGTGTAAATTTGCTGTCCCCTCAAAATAACTCAACACACAGCCATTAATGTAATTTGCAAAAATGTGAGGGGTGTACTCACTTTTGTGAAATACTGTACATCAATTTGGGTAATTCTTAGGGCTCATACACACTGTAGCTGATAAATGACCGTTTTTGGTTGTTTGGGCATTTTTTTTAACAGCCCAAAAACGCCCCTTTATGTTATCCTATGTGTCCATGCACACAGCAGTGGCGTCTTTGGGCTGTTATCTGAACGCCCTGAATTGGCGTTCAAAAGTCGTTCTTCTGACCACAAAAAACGATAGCTAAATGCTCATAAATGCCAGTAAATGGCTGTTTATCGGCGTCCGGCATTTTTTGTAGTCAATGGAAGCTAATGAAGTAAAAAAACAAATTCTCAAAAACGCAGACGCCGATAAATGCCGGTAAACACTGCTTACAAAATGCTACAAAAGAATGTTTTCTAAGCAGTGTCTCCTACCCGACGCCCAGAGAGTGTGCAGTGTGCATGGAGCCTTACCAAAGAAATGTAGCAGACTACATTTTAGCCTAAATTTATAAAGAAAGATTTTTTGTTTGCAACATTTTATAACAGAAACAAAGAAAACGTTTTTATTTTCAAAATGTTTGCATTTTAAATAATTTATATAGCAAAAAATAAAAAAAAAAACAGTGGTGATTAAATATCACCTAATAAAAAAGTTCTATTTGTGTTTAAAAAAAAAACGTATATATGTATTTAATTTGCCTACAATGTTGCATGAGCAAGCAGTAGCAAAGTTCTGAATAGCAAAAAATGCCCTGGTCATTAAGGGGGTAAAACCTTCCAGAGGTCAAGTGGTTAAACTAAAAGTTCAGTTGGGCTTTACAATTTCCTTCATAATGTTTTGCATGGAAAGGCTGTTTTTCTGCACACGGGACGTATACTATACAGTTTATTTGGCCTGCTTATTCGATACAATATTGCCTCGTTTTTTAAACATGTCAATAACTTTAATACCTTTGCGGTTGTTACCAATAGCAAATAAATACAGGATATGACTGGGTGTTGTTTTTGCCATAAAAACACTTTTTACCTTCGGTAATCTCTCTGGGTCACCTGGATGCCTGGGGATCACTTTCTGAAGCCTCTGGAAGCCGTAATCAATGGTGGGTTCATTTAGAGCTGAAACAAAACAAAGATATCTTTAGTTGTCAGAATATTAGACAGAAATAGTTCTATGATCCTATGTAAATAATGTCTGCATTGTTAAAGTAATCCTGTCATTTTGTCCAATAGATAACCAACTAATCATAGCACATCACTGCAAACTGAAATCTGATTGGCACCATGGGTCACTGCACTTTGCGTGTTACGATTGCTTTTTGCAGTGCCTTACTAAATAAACTCAGTAATGTCTAATGAGAGCCGTTATAAAGGCCTTAGAGAAAATAAAGATGAAAGATTGCTCAGCTTAGCTTAATCAGAGGTCTCTGTATACCACTGCAGCCAGAATCAAAAGACCACGACACTGGGCCTGTACTTACTGAAGCCTGTGCTGGGGCATTTCTTCTCTCTGATTTCTATACCACCCAGAGACCAGGCAGAGGACCCGCACAATGAGGACATGGTAAAAGTGGGGTGATGAGTTCATCTGATATTATCGGATGAACTGTCATGATCGGCTCTCGTAAGCTGTGTACTAATGATCAGGTTATCATAGAATCGCATAGTATGCTGAATTTTTCATCTGATTTTCGGATCGAGTGTATGGGCCTTTAGTCTATAAGTAAAGCAATAGCTCTTTCCCAAAAAACTTCCACTCGTTCACGCTCCAGCCTGCGTGACGCTTGATGTATGTGACCAGGAAGCCGCGGCCGCCATTTTTCCGGTTGGAAACCTATGCACGTCTGAATGCGCTGTCAATTTGGATACCATGTGAGTGCAACATTTTATTTACAACTTTACAATAAAGAACGTTGGGTTGTCTGCACTATTGGGTTCCCCTTATTATTTTTCATGATCACAACGAGTGGAAGTTTTTTGGGAAAGAGCTATCGCCACCTTGACTGGGAGCCGAGCAGAGGACCGATCTAATTGGAAAAGCTGCATGGTGAGATCCTACGGTGATCATACAGCAGGGCCATTATTGGAAGCAGGCACTGACCCTCCGTAATAGGGGGTCGGTGTGTTCTGGTAAGGGGCTTGACTAGTGGGTGATTCTGGTGACGGTGTTCTTGGTGGATGGTCGGTGTGCCTTTGTATACATCATAGAACTGTCCCATATTACGTCTATGGACACTTTTGCTGCCTGTATGGACTATGTGCGCTGCAGTTTAACTTCCATTTGAATTGTTGGTCGAACCTGGACCATTCTGCTGGCTGCATGATTACATCTTGTTTTTTGAACCTTTACTTATTTATTTACCTACTAATTGTTCGCTAAAGGAGGGCATTAGAGCCTTTTGTCTTTCAAGCGCAGGATTGGTTTTGAAAATAAAGCAATTTCAGTGGCTGATGGGATGGATGGGTAAAAGTTTCTCAAAACCCTGCAGCTCCTGTGACATACCTGGGTAGGATCCACTTAAACATAGGAAAAAGCATTAACAGGGCACTGAAGTTGGTAAATTGAAATTTCTTTCTATTTCACTAACTCCAGCACCCTGTTTATACTGTTAATGTTACAGCATACAAAAACATTTTAGACAATTGTACATTTCTAACCTTGTGACAACAGATTGGGGGGAAACCCTTTTTCTGTTCCAGCATGACTGTACCACTGTGCACAAAGCCAGCTCCGTATAGACATGGTTTGATGAGTTTGGTGTGGAGAAACCAAAGCGGCCTGCACAGAGCCCTGACCTCAACCCTACTGAACACCTTTGGGATGAACTGGAATGCTCATTGCAAGCCAGTTCTTCACATCCAACATCAGTATCTGATCTCAAAAACGTTATTTTGGGTAAATGGGCACAAATTTCCAGAGGCACACTACAAAATCTCGTGGAAAGCCTTTGAAGAGGAGTGAAAGTTGCCAAAGTGGAGTGGGAGTGTAGCTTCATATTAATGCCCATGGTTTAGGAATGGGGTGCTGAAGAAGGTCATATACTGTAGATTTGATGTTCAGGTGTCTAAAAATGTTTGGCCATATAGTGAAATAGAGAGTGCATGCAGATGCCTTAAAGGTGTCCACATTTCATGCATACTGCAAGTTTATTCATTTTATGTAGGTTTATGTTAAAAAATACATTGATGGGAGTGTAATCACACATGCGCCTGCAAGGCTTACACATAACCTGTTTAGCCTGTCACGGTTGGACCCTCTGTCTTTGTTTAGAATGGATAACACAATTCTTTAGGATGATAGAAAGAACACTGAATGTATATATTATCATCGCCTTTAGTAGAATGAAGAGGGATTTGTGTCACTGACAGCTGAAGGGATATCATTTGTCTCATTTACTATTAAACATGAATCCAAAGGATTGGCACTCTCTCTCTCTTTCTTTCTCTCTCTCTCTCCCTCTGTGCATTTGTCCATCTATTAAAAAAAAACACAATGAATGCAGCTCTCAAGAATGTAAAAAGGATTATTAGCGCAATTGTGTGAAATTCTAATTGACCCTGCTGTAATGGAAGGTGTCGTTACATCCCTCCCCAGCATAACTGCCCCCTCTCCGCCGACAGGTAGAGAATCCTCTGGATTTTTTAAAAGGACATTTAAATTGAAAAGAGACTTGAGTGCAAGAACATAATTACACCAATAAAATCCTTTAACTTGTCAACTTGAAAATCTAAATGGCGATCAATCATTTCTCCGAAAGGAATAATCCTTAAAGTCTCCTGATTGACAACTCATACTTTCATATGTAAAAAAAAAATTGTTAAAAAAAGAGAGTAAAAAAAAAAAAAAAAAAAAAAGAACATCTTCTGTAAAGTGGCCACAAATCCATTTACAGAATACAATACTTCATAAAGGTGAGTAAAAAGCCAATAATTACTTGTGTGAATACGCAGCCATCAAGTAGTGAAAAACTTGGGCAATTTTTATTTTTTTTCTTAAGGACGGGTTTAAAATGCGTAGTGTGGAGTCACATACAAATGAGCTGCGCTTTAATTTGCTGTAGACTTAACAATGGGGAATAAGATATCTAGCCTGAGGTTTCCGTAAATGAGAAAGTCTGCGAATTTTATTTCTGGGGATGTCAGACATCAATAGAAGTTATCAGCTGCTGGACAATTTTGACAGGTAGAAATCGATGGTGTTTAATACAGCTGATCAATGCTAAGTTGCAGCTATTACATTGGAGAGGTGGCTGGAAAAAAATCTGACACTACAGATAAAACCGAGGGGAGGGGTCTGCATTAGCGTGGCTTGAAGCAAATAATGGCTTGATACAGAACCCATCCTTATGTCCTCATCTTGTGGACAGTAATTGTTGCGCAAAAGGATGTATAAGGGTTGCACAGGCGCCAAGCAGGCCTGGCAGATGAAATAAAACTCTGTGCTTCACAACATACAGCCTTAGGTGTGTGCAGCCTATTGCATTAGGGTGTGCACCCCAAAGCTCAAACACACAAGCCTTTCTCTGCAGCTTCAGCTGCACTGGACAGTGAATGACAGGTCCCCAGGCTCTGTGAAGTTACATAGTTAATCCGGTTGAAAAAAGACACAAGTCCATCCAGTTCCACCAAATGAATGGGAAGTTCTCTGTGTTGAGCGGCTTCCTGTTCATTCACAAACTAAAGCATAGTAAACAACTTACTATGCTTCAGTTATTAATGAACACAGTGAGTGATTGTGTTCACTGTGTTCATTTGGAAAAAGAAGGGGACAGTAAATAACATACTAACTAGCCCCTTCCTTTGCTTTCCATCCTGAAACATCCCTAAGCAGCTGGGGGGAGAGGAGAGGAGGGAAGCCAGCAGCACTGCAGGGGGGGCACATGGGGGAAAGGGGAAGGAGTAGGGGGAATCGGCACTGCACAGAGTGATTAGGGTGTGCCCACACCTGGCACACCCCCTGCACATGCCTATGCTTACAGCCTAATGCTTATACATAGCTCAATGTACATAAGTGTTACATAAGTACCAATAAGTCACTTCTGTCACTTCTGTCATAAAAATCCTACCTGTTAGTGTTTTTTTTAATTCCACAGGAATACAACTTCACCCCCAGCCACCTGATTGGTCAAGGAAAGGACAGTACCAGATTTCTGATGTCACCCCTCTGCCCACTCTGCTTTCCCCTCCTATTAATGTGCTCCTTGCAAACACATTTATATGCAATGTTAGATTACTTTGTATTTTTAAATCTGCCTGCAGTTAAACTTTAAAAATGTATGTAAAGCCAAAATGCCTCTTTTTTTTTTTTTTAATTTTGCATAGAGTATGAAAGCGTAAAAAAAAAACACATATCAGGCTTTTAGTGCTACCTTTTTCCTAGATGTGTCCTGCTTTTTTGAACCTTGTAAAGCCTGTATACATTGTATGAAGGTGCAGGGCAGTTGTGGTATGGCCCCATTCACTTGAATGTCATGGGGGGCAAATTTTCCATGGCATGTGTATATCCCTGTCCAGCTAGGCTTTGCAGCTTAAGGGGGCTAGTCAGGGGCTTAGCTGCTGGAGGACAGCTTTGGACTGAAGGTGAGTACTGCAGCAAAATAGTTTTTCTTGGGGGGGTTCACTTTAGCTGGGCAACTTTTACATTTTTTTTTTTATTTAATTGTAATTCTGTTTTAAAGGGGAAGGCTCAAGGACTATTGTTATAAACCCAGCTTTACTACCAATATAGTACATTATCTATTGACAAGAGTCAAAGACCTCATCCACACTGGAGATTTTTGGGTGTTTTTACAGCAGCTGTTTTTGGCTTCAGATGTTTTTTCCTACAGTCAATAACCTCCCCATGTTATCCTATGTGTCCATGCACACATACACTGTTATCAACTGTTTTGGCTGGGGCGCTTTATGGCTGTAAAAAAACCCCCAAGACTAGTGGGTTCTGAGTGGAGTTTTTCAGCTGTAAAAACGCTCAAATGCCTAAAAATGCCCAAAACGCAGATAAACACTCAAAAACGTGGCTCACCAGTGTTTTTTTAACGTTTTTGATCCCATTAAAAAAAAAAACGCTAAAAAACGCAGAAAACCTTATTGCCAAATTGTTGAGAAACTCACTACAAAGCTACTGACGTTTTTATAATGTTTGTGTGCATAAAGCCTTAACAAGTCCCATACTTTCTCTAGATCAGTGGCTCGCTATGTAGTAAAACCAAGATTGTATGTACTTTGTTGCTTTAGATACATCTAAATCGAGGACATCCTTTTAAACAAGTTCTATTACTTATGTCATGGGATCATTTTAGTAAAAATTAATGTTAGTACATCTCCCTATTGGGGGTAGCTTGTGCTTTATAAGCAGAGCTACATTTCAGTTGTACATACCAAATGGACTTGGAGATGGTTTGATGCCTCCTGAATTATAAAAAAGCCTTCTGACTTTTCTCACTGTCACCATCCCCTGAACCCCCTTCTCTAAAGTTCTCTTGCTGTATTTAGACGCACATGCCCAGAGGTCACCAGAAGAGGGAGACAAAATTAGGATAAAAACTGTTTAAAAATGATGAAGCTTGCTGGTGTTTCCTGTAACCCAGCTGCCCTAGGCAATGGCCCATGAGGACCTTATGGTAAATACTGCATCAATCTATCCTTGCAGGTGGCTTTGGTTGGTAACCTGTCACTTCCTTAGGGGAGGCCATTATGCAGATCAGTGCTAATTCAGGACTGGTGGTCAGTGCATGTAAAGCTGCACTGGTTCACACTGCACTGGACTTAGCACTAGTCCTAGAGAATGTTTGCCTCCAGAGCAGGTCAGGAGCCTGGTGTCACACAGATAACAATTGACAGGCTCCATTTAAAACCACACACAAACATCTGCAGTAAAACTATCCCATAACCTCTGAGAAGTAGAAAAAACAATATGTTTACCCTCACTGAAACATTAATAGTTAAATAGTACTTGAGGCAACATTATCTGTTTTTCCTGTCATTTTTTTTATCTCCTCCAAAATAGCCACTTTGGGGATTCAGAGAAAACAATCGGAGCCATTAATTCCTTCAAAAACTATAGAAACGATAAAAAAAAAACTCTAAACCCATCAGCGGATGATTATGTTGGCGTTTGGTAACTGGAAAATGACGGGAAGAGAAAAAAACATTTTTACTCTAAGACAATTGCAGCGTGAATAAAATGGGCTACCTCCTTCCGTATTGAAGCGGAAAGTTCTTAAGTTTCAAAATGTTCCTGAAGTGTACACCAGCAGATGAGTGAGCTGAGTATGCCAGAGAAGCCACGGGAGCCCTTGGAGAGATCAGTGAAAACCATTCTGGGCCATCTATTTCATAAATCTCTATGGTGTGAAAATATGAACATAAGGAGTTATGTGTCTGCTAATGTACTGAGCTCTGCCAGGAGCTGAACAGTTCTTCCCTACTTAGAGATATATGTTATCTATCTATCTACTTATCTATCTATCTTTTTTTATTGTTTTAGAGTATTTCATTATCTATCTATCTATCTATCTATCTATCTATCTATCTATCTATCTATCTATCTATATATCTATCTATCATCAGCCTTTGTTAAGCTTTTTTCCCCAGAGGAACCTTTAAAATAATTTTCAGGTCTAAGGGAACCCCAGCTAAAATTAATTAATAAGCATGGAGAAGAATGTCCAACACGTTGGTGGTCAATGGGAAGAAAGAATATGGTGATCATAATGTCACCCTTACAGGCAGGTAAAAAAATAATTGTTGTCACGTTGCTTTCTGTCAAGTGGCATTGGACCCAGAATTATGTAGACACCATTGGATGGGAGGTCAATCAGTCACAGCTCAAGGAACCCCTAGAAACCTCTGGAGGAACCCTAGTTGAGAATGGCTGATCTACAGTTCTTATATATATATATATATATATATATATATATATATATATATATCCAGAGGCGTAACTAGAACCTTCAGGGCCCCGGTGCAAGAAATTATGAAGGGCCCCCTGACCCCTGGCCAGGGCCCTTCCCTCTTCCCACTGATCCTGGGGCCCTTTACACCTATCATGGGTCCCTTTATTACGGTACTGCAGTGGGGCCCTTTCACAAGTTCTGCAGCAGGCCCCAGGGGGACCAGGGAAGCACACAGGGGCCCTGGGAACAGCAGAAGACAAGTAAACTGGATAGAGGAAAAGGAAAGAGATTGGGTCCTCTAAATGCCCCCCCGCCATCCCTCCTATTCAGGTGTACAAGGGAGGCACATGGGCCCCCTGGACCATGGGGCCCGGTTGCAATTGCAACCCCTGCAACCCCTATCATTACGCCCCTGTATATAT
>BLSH010171701.1:421708-462504 GCA_018402905.1 Glandirana rugosa
AAATCTCCTGGGTTAGAGAAAGGAAAAGGAGATAGGTCAAATGAACAGAAGACGACAAGGGTCCCGGGGACACACGAAGGGACCAGGGGGACCCCGGACGACGTCTTGAACACTTTCCCGGGGTGACGTCATGGCATTATTTCCCTGGGTACTATCCACATTTCCCGGGGTCCTAGTCATACTGCAGTGGGGCCCTTTCACAAGTTCTGCAGCAGGCCCCAGGGGGACCAGGGAAGCACACAGGGGCCCTGGGAACAGCAGAAGACAAGTAAACTGGATAGAGGAAAAGGAAAGAGATTGGGTCCTCTAAATGCCCCCCCGCCATCCCTCCTATTCAGGTGTACAAGGGAGGCACATGGGCCCCCTGGACCATGGGGCCCGGTTGCAATTGCAACCCCTGCAACCCCTATCATTACGCCCCTGTATATATCTACAGTATGTACAGTATCCATCCATTCATTCATTCATTTGTTCGTTCATTCATTCCATCCGCATCCAAAAATGGTCTATCAATCTATCTATCTATCTATCTATCTATCTATCTATCTATCTATCTATCTATCTATCTATCTATCTATCTATCCATCCATCCATCTATCTATCTATCTATCTATCTATCTATCTATCTATCTATCTATCTATTCTGTTCATCCATAGCAGGTATCCCCTTTCTATCTATGGAAGTTCCTCTCGTGTTGTCTGATGCCTCCCCTGGCCACTCTTCCTCTGGTAATTGTTAATCTCCATTCTTTCAGGGAGTTGTGGCAACGCTGCTTATCAGGGACAGGAGTGGAGATGCATGGAGCGTGTGTGATAAACAGGTGTATGTGGCTCATACCCCGGCGAGCTCTCTGACACTACTTTTATCATCTCGTTTGTGCTCTGAATGAGCTGAGAGCAGCAATTGCCAGAAAACAGGCGGGCGATAAAGAGCATTGATTTAACACATCTTGTTTTCAATCATGCTCCGATTTTCGGAACTGGCGTTTTCTCCTGTTCTCTGCCTCGTTGCTTTTATCTGACGAGCTCAACCCTTCTTGCTGGGAATGAAAAGGTCGCCCAATAAGACATGGTTTGCTGAAACCAGAACGCGCGGCGGGGAAAGTATTTTAGATAAACACTGTCAGGCAGAGAGGGGGTGAATTGCAGTTGTACAATTACTGAGCGACAATACATATTACTCTGTTCTGAGTGGGTAACAAGCTTGTGATGGTTTACTAGCTCCCAGCAAGGCGCACAGTCACTGAAAGATTATCTACAGAATAAATGTATTTCTGGACAGCACTTCAACTTTTCGGACATGATAGCTTCCCACTAGAGAGGCGTAACTAAAACCAACTAGGCCCCTGTGCAAAATGCTAACATGGGCTCACTCCCATAAGGTTTAAGTCTAAATTCCAGGCAAGTAATTAGCGTGCATACAGGTGATCTGACTAATATGCCAAATGCTTTGAAATTATCTTCTTACAATCTTGTAATTCAGACAGGATAGCCTTAGACCTCTTCTATGGCTAAGCGTACAGCTTGGTCCAGGACAACCCCCACCCTGCTGATTGGACAGTGAAGCAGTAGCAGCAGTGTTTTGCTCTCACTTCATTCAAACATATTTGGCTAGCTAGGTGACAAAACAGTTCTTGATCAAGCAATACATTTTTTTGGTTCAACAATCTAGCTGTCCGTGTTAATTTGCTGCATCTCCACCTTGTCCAATGAGCAGGTCACTGAGCTGGAAAGCAGCATAGATGAATCAGGAATTAGCAAAGTAACCTTATTAACTAGCAGAGAGGCGCGTATAATGGGATGATTCAAACAATAACTGAATGTATTAATTATGTTATTGCATTTCGATTGCTTTCTGTACACAAAGATATTGACAGCTCCTGAAGAAGTGGACAAGATCTAGGAAACATGTCGGACCATAGATAACTGGAAAGCATATGCCACTATGTCAAATTTAAGTGGATGTAAACCCTCCATATACCCAGTGAAGTGAACAGCCTCAGATGATACACAGGGATGAAACAAATCTTCCTATATAAGTCTTACATGTATATATGCTGTCCTCAGCTTGATATACTGTTTAGAAAGTGCACATTCTTTTAGATGTTTCACTTCCTCTGTAGGAGGAGATGATTGCTGGACACTGTGGGACACTGTGAGAAAGCTGATTGGAGGAAAGGCACACACCCCCTTCCCACACATGCAGAGCGTGTCTGTGAATTGTTTAGCTGGCTGCTAATCTATTTATACCATCCTCCTCCTACACACAGTTCTATCTCCCATCTCCCAGATCTTGTGAGAACTTATCAGGCTGATAACAGAGCTACGGAGGAAGAGACAGCTATGGGACATAGCTCTTTGAAGAGAGCTAGCAAAACACTACAGATAGATGTGCCCAGCTCAAATTTCATGAATTGGGTTTACATCCACTTTAAATTGTATTTTTTTAATGAAATTTTGTAAAAAAAAAAAATAAAAGTGGAATTCTTGTATATGTTGGAATTGTAATAAATATTTGTATTTTATGTAAAATGTTGTGTCTCAAAAGTCCCATCTTACAACATTGTCTATGTTCATACTGCTATAGGAATGTGACATTAAGCAATTTATAACAATTTTTGAAGAATAGAAGAGAGGAGTGTATCACATAACTGGCTGGCCAAAATTACAAATCCTTTCACAGGTAAAACAATTAAATAAATATTTATTTTAATATCTACTTAGCCGTTTGCCTACAGTTCCACTTTAAACTTTCCCGCATCTGCCAAAAAAGTGAGACCCCAAATTACTTGGCTCCTTTACAATAAGCCTGTGAGATGCTCTGACACAATGTAACAGGGTGCAAAAAGGAAGTGTTGCTTTTATTATAAGATCACTGAATTTATGCTCAAATAATACTGTAAGTCAGTCTTTCTCAACCTTTTTTACCCCAGGGGAACTCTTGAAATAACGTTCTGGTGTCAGGGAACGCTTGCTAAGAGTACATCAGGGGTCATTAGGAAAATGCCCCTTACATTGGTCACAAGTGGGAACAATGCTCCCCTTACATTGATTGGTATAATGCTACCCTTATAGTTAGCTAAAAAGATCATTGGTGTCATGCTACAGGCTCTGCCAAGTGTCGATGGACCTACATTTATGTAGGCATATGTGGCTGTATATCAGCTACAGCTCAAGGAACCCCTAGCAACTTTTTGAGGAACCTTAGGGTTCCACAGAATTTGGATTGAGAATGGCTGCTGTAAGTACTTTTTTGTACACTTGGGAAGGGTTAAAAACTCTTTCAGGTTTGTATTATCTGTGTCTATACTATGAAGATTTGCACTCACTTTCTGTCTTGGAAACAGTGGTCACCAGAACAGGAAGCTGAAAGCACAGACAATTCTATGGGCAGTGTACACAGCTAGTTTGGGTTATCTACAGTATCTACTTACTGTATATAAAGGTATGGTGCAGAGTGGTAAGTAAATATAAGGAAATTTGTTATGTAGATGCACTTTTCTGAAAGGAGAAAATGGACATAGATAGATGGATAGATAGATAGATAGATAGATAGATAGATAGATAGATAGATAGATAGATAGATAGATAGATAGATAGATAGATCGATCGATCGATCGATCGATCGATAGATAGATAGATAGATACAGTAGATAGAATAAGAGTTTATGTTTCAAATTCTGTCAAGCAACATTTCAAAACTTAGCCAAACCATCTTATTTTAATTACCGAATTTACCCTAACTATCGAACATTCTTAAAATATCCTATCATTCTATTCCTAGGGATTGATAGGTCAGAAGCTACATTGGAGACCCCTAAAGTCTACCATTGTTGTAGAATATTGAGAGTAGAAGAACACAATCTACTGTATGTTGCTTTTAATTTCCCCTTTTAACAGATCACAGAGCTCTTTGGCGGCCTGTTACTATTGATCCCCCCTTCCTCTCCCACCATTAGGTCTGATGTGAACTATGTGTCGTGCTGTCCCCCCTTCCTCCAAGTTAGGTGAAATATAGCATTGGTCCTGGAGCCTGAGTAGCACTAGGAAACATCTTCCCCCGTTTCCTGATTGTATTAGCATTGATTTCTGATTCCTGGATCTCGTCTCCCCCTGTATCAACACACAGAGCAGACACTTAAAAGCTACATAATCAGGAGTAATGCTTCCGAGGTTTAAAGTGGGAAGCTGACACAATATATTGGGCCTTTGAAAGTGTCTGTGTGCTGGTGAAAATGCACAGCGGCTCGGCCTGGCCAGACACGTAATGGAGGGTATAATTCCTTGTCTCTACACCTTGCTTAACCCCTCTGCTCTGGCACCAGGCTGGATAAATTGGGAAGTCTGGGTGTCTGCCTACGCTGGCCTTGTTTAGTAATGGCCTTCAATTAGGATCTTGCTAATCAGGTCCCTTACCTTCTGACAAGCCACCGTTAAACCATCATCCTCAGGTTTGTTCTAAAAAACATATGAGCTGCTATTGTTTTTTGATCCACTTCTGCTGAACGGTAAACCCAAATCCTTCATACTTTCTCAGGTGATTAGCACTTCCTGTTTCTGGTTAATGGGCTGATTTTAGTATGGTATAATAAAGAGTAGTGGTTAATAGTGGACATAGCTTGTGGAGGGTCTGTATGATAAGAAAAACGTGTGAGCCTCCCTTAGACATTTATTAATGTTACTTATTGTGTGTACATGCATTCTCGCCACGGCACTATGCGGTCAGTCACCTCAGTTATACCTGCAGTCGATGCTGCCCATATCATTCTCTGCCACGTGTCATCATTCAGTGCAGCTGTGCCTACACTGTACTTGATCACACCACTGTCATCATTATCTGTGCTCTTGCCCAACACCTAGTGTATATGACTCTATCCCTCAGCTCTTAAACAATAAAGGAAACTGTAGACTTTATTTTTTTTTTATTTATCCACATGAAGAGATCAACTTAATGCAGATCCATGGTGCCCAACCTATGGCCCTTTGGTACTTGTTATGCAGCCCTCAGACCCCAGAAATCCGTAATGGGAAAGGCATCACTGGTTTGTAGAGGGGTTGTAATGGCAGTGATATCCAACACACTCAAGTAACGTGTTCCCAGTCTCTGACTAACTTCTGCATTATGCTTTCAGTCTCCAACCACAAGTGCAGAATGCCCACAATCTTTGACCATTTCCTTAAGGATTTCCACAGTTCCTGGTAGTCTTTAAAAGCACTACATATGGAGATATACATATGCAAATTGGGTGCAGCTCCATGGCAATTTGAGTCTCCCTAAACCCCTTAAGTTGATCAACATGGATCTAGATAATCTCATACTGGGTTAATGCTTTGGAGACCTTCTTTTTGAGTATAGATTGTAACAATAATCTCATACTGGGTCAATGCTCCAGAGATCTTGTTTTTGAGCATAGATTGTAAGACTTTAAGATGCTGACATCCATATTTTTCTCAACTGCTTCCTATTTAGTAGTGCTACACAATGTTTGTGCCCTCAGATTCCCAAAGACATAGAAAGGTGGTTAGACATGTGATGTCAATTTGACTGTCCTCTGGCACCTCAGCCTTTGGGTTCCTCTTGCATATACATTTTCGTGAAGGTCAGAAAATCTTCACAGGGTAAAATGAGCACTTTCAACAGCTGGTGGGGCTCATTATCACCCTCTCACAGAAACCCCAATTATAATAAAAGATATGTTGCCTGCACAAATTGTGCAGTCTATGCCATCCATTGTCACCTTACTGGCATTTTAGCATCCTGGGCAATGTCGATAAAATCGAGATGCACAGAATATATTTGGTAGCCTTCACAAAAGTCTAGTATTAAGATGGCTAGTTTAATAATTTTACATTGTTTTCCAGCGCCGTAAAAAACTTTTAGTTGGTACACTAATTTAATAAATACCCTTCTCAGGTTTTTATTATAGGCTGAACAATGGTCACAATTTAAAAAAAAATGTTGTTAGATTTTTAAAACTTTTAAGTTATTGATTTTAACAGCTGCAATCTGTCAGTTTCAGTGCCAGCTGCAATTTGCCTCTCTCAGTGACAGCATTATCTGACAGATTTGTTTGTAAACAAACCCATGCTATTACCATCTCACCTTATATGGTTGGTGACCACATAATGGGTAATCACAATGACACTGATAGCAGGGTCTGTGAACTAGGAATGCACAAGTGAGCCCAGCTATCATCTGGAGTGTTAATTATTGTACTTCCAGCAAGGGACCAGAGTCTGAGAATGTTAATAGGCATATTTTGTTTACCTGGGCATGAAGGCTGGTGTATTTTCCCAATCCCACCATTATAGTGAAGGACCACTTTTCCAAAATGACTTCAAGTCTACATATACTGTAACTCCCATTGGAATTATATGAACAGTCCTTAGGTATGAGTATATATTCACTACCCATGTCTACCACAGACTGTGACACTCATGATTGAAAGAAGTTTTAGTGTGTTGTGCTTGTGAATAGTGGAGTAAAAGGTGGGGCTCAGGTATGTTGTCCTTGAGAATGGGGCTTTCATACTGGTGGACTTAAAGAGATTTTAAAAGTGATTGGTATAAAACTTTCTGCCCTTATCAGATTGTCATCTTCATTCTCCTAATGCATTGTGGGAATGTAAAATGGAGAACATGATTGGTCATTCTGGGACGTAAAAATAATTTTTCTTTTAGGGATAAATAAGGCCCAATATATGGTTTCTTTTGGTCACCTTTGAATAGAAAAGAACTCTAACACGGGCTTCCCTGGAGATTGCTTTCCTTTCTGCAATATTCAAAATAAGTCATCGCAATTTTTACTATGATTGTAATGCTAAAGATCAAGGGGGCAAAGGGCTGTTTTACTATATAATAGTGCTGCATATAAGAGCAGATTGCAGCCATCTTCTACCTCAGCATCAGTAGCCTTGGTGCCCATGTCCCTATATCTTCCGAAAATGCCGCAGACAGATGTACATGCTATGACACAGACAACTCTCCAGGCAGTTAGCTGTTTTATCCCCGTCATTTAGCAGAAAGCAGAAGTGAGAAGTGGTAAAACCTTTAATAAACTCAGGGCAGCCACATTCTGCAAGAAAAGGGGGCAGCTGGGAGCTGACAGACAGGGACCAAACGCCAGATTGTAACCGTTTTATTGCTTTCTCTCCTCATAAATTTCACATTTTGGAAGTTAAGTGTAGATTGAGGTTTGTGGCTTGTTTAGAAAAGGAACCAAATTTGGTTTTTTAAGTTTTCAACCTGTGACAAGAAGCAGCAGCTGTGCTCTTCTCATAGGCACAAGGCCGGTTCTGATTTGCACGAGCTATAAACCCCCATACAACAGTAGTGGACCTCTAATTGGGAATCCTCTGCAGATTTTCAAGCTAGGGCTTTAGGCAGGCAAAAGGACCAACAGAAGTAGAAAACCAAACAGCTTGGAGAATGCTAAAATGGATGAGAATACTAAACGTCTACTGAAACAAGGGACACATTTGTCTAAAAAAGGAAAACATATCAAATGTATGATATTGATAGTACAAATTTTACCAGATTTTCATGTCTGCTAACACCTGTCTAAAATATAATTACTGTCTACATCTAAACATGTGCTAGCACAAGCTGCCTGCCTCTTTTCCTGGAAGACAGTCTCAAATTCTAGGGCTGTAAAACAACCCTATTGTTAACTGAATTAGATTAGATGTGTCATTCCGGTAATCAGAAAATTGAAGCATGAAGTAAGTAAACTATATACTGATAACTTAATGGGAAACTCCAAATCTGTTGAGAAAAAATATTTATATATAGCAACAATTGATTACCTTGGAGTGGACGTTTGAAATGAGTGCTATCGGAGATTTAGAACACCTTTTGGCAGCAGAATATGATATGTTAGGTAAACATATCATTACCTGTGAAGTTTTCCACAATTTTCAAGAATTTACAATCATGTTTTCTCTTTGAATAACACAAAGTATCGTTTCAAGCATGGCAAGGATGGGAAGAATGACTTACCCCTTCACCCTTCTTCCCACTTGGTCCTTCCTAGACTCTGTTTTCCTCTCTGTCTCTTTCTATTCTAACTTCTAACCTAAGCCTCAGACTGGGTGGTAAAGATGTGGACAAGGAGCCAGATGCCCCCCCAGACTACTTGGAAGGTCATCAGTAAACAAGGGTCTCCTCTAGAGCTGCCTACACTTGCCATAGATAACTAAATATGCCATCTATACAGTTGTTCAGTTGAAGTTATTACCTTTACAAAATAAAGTTAAAGCCAAAAATGTTTCTTTTTGTTGAATAAAGCAGAGAATGGTTAACATTATTTTTTTTGCCATCACATTAGGGAGATTCCTCTGTACCATCTGTCCTCTGGCCATAACAGGAAATGGAAAAGGGCTTGTTTACACTTGCTTCAAACATGGCTTCGGACAGGCTTTCTTAAAGGTCTCTGAACGCCAGTCAAAGCTCCTGTCTCTAAATAAAATGGTTAGCTTACAGTCCTGTTTACATCTTGCTTTTGCTTTGCTTTGGTTTTGCTTCAAAAAGTATACCCCATGTTGCTTCAAAGCATCTTCAAAGCCCCCATAGAAGTCTATGACAAAGCTTGCTTAATGCACCTGCAGCCTTTGAGAGGCATTAATTCAGCTTTAGCTTTGCTTGGTTTTTGAGAAATTGCAGGTATGAGATATAAACACACAGGGCATCTGCCAAGCTTCATTAAAGCTTAAAAAAAGCACCACCGAAACATCATTGAAGCACCACCGAAGCATCGCAGAAGAACCGCTGAAGCATTGCAGAAGCAGCACCAAAGCATCGCAAAAGCATCAAAAAAGCATGTTGAAGCTGTAGGTCTTTTAATGCGTGTTGAAGTTAAAACAAGTGTAAATGAGCCCTAAAGAGAGACATCTCCCTAGAACAAGTGTCCCCATTGAACGATTTACCCTCTACCTCTGTTCCTATGACAACTCAAAAAAAAAAAACCTAAACTTTCTCTCACTTTTAGTCACCATGACAAACAGAGAGGGTAAAGCTCTTTGGCGGGGACACAGCTATAAAGACAGAGGTTCTGACCTCATTTCTCTCAAAATGTAAAAAAGGTTTTAGATTAAGATTCATTTTTCAGCAAAGTTTTCCAGATAAGTTCAAAAAAAGTCAAAGCCATGACTATCCTGCAGGAGGATTAAGCTGCTGGACCTTCAAGGCTGTGAGGTCTTTCCCATAATACTCTACTTCTACTGTGTGGTGCTGTACCGCAGGCTGATCAGCTCTACTTGAACCACAAACATCCAATTGTCCACTATGTGAATCAATGGCTTACTTTTGGATACATGCTAAAACTCTTTTAACTAAATAGTATATTACTAATGCCAGACTTCAGAAAGTGACCTTTTTGACAAGGCTCTCATAGAGTGATGGACACATGTTCCACAGGGCCTCATCCTCAGGGAAATTGCCCTTCACATGCCAGTGGCGTAATTGCCCTCATGTCAAGTCAGGAGGGATGAAAAAGGAGCCTTCCTGTCACAGCAGAAAGGTGACAGTGAGTTTGGCCATAGCTGTCTTAGATCTGTTTCCCATTTCTTGGTCAGAAGCAGAGATCCTTTCTCCATCCCCCCCCCCCCCCCTTCCTTTCCTCACCCCCTTCCGAGCGCTGCGGTGTCCATGTAACGAGACCATGGAGCCAGGGAGCTAATGAGAAGACGAGTGTGTGCTTCTTTCCTCTGGATCAATACACACAGCAGCACGCTCAGACACCCCTCCCCACCTTCAGCCCTTCATTTTTCTTCTTCCTACAGATGACTCGTGTTATTATTTTGCCAGGGTCGATATCCTACAACCTTTTTTTTATTATTTTATCTGCTGCTCTATAAATTCTCTGATTACTTTAAAGGTGGTGGTGGTGGTGGGGGATTCGAGTTAAGACTCTAATTCATGTGGACTAAAATCTGTTCCTGTAATAACAAAAAATAGTGGCTGAGAAGACTTAAAGGGGAAATATGATGGTTTGAGGTCATTTTTATGGTAAATGTTATTTTGAACGATTACAAATTGATAAACTGATCTTTTATCATTTATCATTCTTTTCATTATTTGTATGAAATCTTTATTTTACAAAAAGAAATTTGATGCTGGCTGTTTCCAAGAAAGTTTTTTTGAAGATCATACTAAGCTTTTTAATAAGGGAGCTCAGCATTGTCACTTACTAGTCAACTGCTTCTGAGTAATTGAAGGTGGTTGAACTAGATGGACATTGGTCTTTTTTTCAACCTGACTAACTATGTAAGACCCATACAGGTCTGTGTGAACTACCAAGAGGGAGAATGGTGTGTTTTTCCTCTGAGTCATTAAGCTGTGAATGTGTGTTGTAAATGAATCTGAATTACAGGAGATCTGATTACATAAGCTATTCAGCCTATTTACGTCATAGTAGTAAATCACTTTGGTGAAGGACAGGTGAATGTGAACCATACCACCTGCTGCCTGCACGTTTACCATTTGCAGACAGCAGGTGGCATGATGTTACTCACCTAATATTTTACTTGTATAACATATTTCATATTTACTGGTTAAAAAGAAATGCAAAACACCTAACACTCAAAAATGTAAATCAGTACAACGAATTGCAATATAGAAATGACAGTTTACAGTTTTAACCTCATTTCTGTGTGGTAACCAAGCAGACGCATGCCTTAAACAAAAATGCAATGCAGTGTAGAAAACCAGTCTTTAGGTGTGATGGCTATATACATTTTGTGAGGCCTATTTTGTATTTCTTTTCACCTGGTCAATAACACACATCCTTTCCTAGCGTGGCATTGCTCACGCCACTGTATCTACAGACAAAGCCATGGTTGTCACCCAGGGTGGACGTAAAACATGTTTTCGTCTCATCATCTCTATTCAGTGGGGGGTTGGGGACTAGTAGATAATAAAAAGAGGAAACATTTTTGTGCTTTCAATTCAGGAAGTGACAAAGTGTATTTTTGGCAAGATTCATGTTCTTAGCTTTAAAAATTAAAACCAAAGCAGCCACCACAAATAAGATCAGCTGAGCTGCAATATATTGCCTTTGTGTTCTTGAGTCTTTAAATTCAAGAAACTACGATAATGGTGGAAGTAATTTAGTTATTGTAGCAATTGCCACTGTGTTCTTTCTCTGCCTCTTCTCATAAATGAGCCACACTGTAGTAATTGATTAGGAGCAGGACAGATCGGCAGGGGACAGTAAAGTGACTTAGGAGTCCTACAATTTGTTCCCGGTAGTGTCTGTGTTTTCTCCTGACTCCTCTTTCTCTCTCTCTCTCTCTCTCTCGTTTAGATGATGAATGAAGTTTCTGCATTGGGCAGTTATTGGCTTTGCTCTGGTCAATATGTTTGTGTTGGCCTCAGTTCCTCTGTGATTGATCTCTGTTTCCTGGCTGATCAGTTATTAAGAGGGAACAGCCAGGGGCAGACCGAGGCATTCCACAGAACAAGTGATTTTCTAACTAGTCTTTCTGCAGACCAGCTGTGTACTGCACACACAGCTCCAACACACTGGCAGAAGCTTGTCTCCATGAAGGAAGTGCAGGGCGTAAGATTGGCACAGATAATATGTGGTTTGCCTCTTGATGTGGGCAAGCATATATTGCTTTTCTCAGTATCTTCTTCCAACCTTTTTTCACTTGCATACCCCTTGGCAGTCCATTTCCATAAAATGTACCCTTCATATTAACAGCATGTTTGTAACTGATATAGTTGTTGGTATTTCAAATTTATATATTGTAACTCTAAATAAATGGCCCAGTAGTGGCATTTAAAAGCAACAGAGTATTAGGGTAATACCAACTACAGCAGGAAAACAAAATCTGTCTTGGTTCCTTTCCAGGCTCTCTCTCTGTCAACTTCTCTCCAGCCTCTTTGCTCTCCCCCATTCCTACACTGCATTGGTCCACTGGCGGGTTTTTGTTGAGGAGCATCTATCATCTGGTGGGCAATGAGCTGAATAATGTGGCAATGTAATGGTCACCCATGCTCCTCCTGAGCCCTGCAGTGTGTTGGGCAGTTGTTGTGTAGAGTGCTGTAATGCACAATGAGGCCCCAGCATTTTGATGGGCTGCTGATGCAATGGGAAACTGCCGGGTGCTCTTTGGAGTGGTACCTAGCATCTGGCCGGCATGGGGCTGAATAAGGTGGCAATGTAGTGGTCACACATTGGTGTGCCAATGGAGGCAGTCTACACTCAGGCACCATTAGGCACCTCAGCCCACACTTCTCTTGAGTCCTACAGCGTTTCGGCAGACCACTGCTACACAGACTCAAGGGGAGAGGCAGATACCTTCAAAGAATGTGGCGTTGCAGCATGCTGTGACTGTCAGTAAAAGGAAGTTAAGCGGGAAAAGGGTGATGTCAGATCACTCCTCCTTCTACTGCCTGCCGAACCCTGCCTTGCTGCCTAGTGTTGTTTAGCAACCAAGTAACAATTTGCTTGTTTACAGTAGGAGAAAAAAAAATTAAAAATTCTGGCCATGAAGGCACCCAGTGAATGGCTCGCTAGGTACGCCACTGCCTTTCTGCCATTATTTAATTTTTTTGTGTACCCCTAAATGTGTTGCCACGTACAACTGAAAGTTAGCGTATCTCGGGTTGGGAACCACAGCTCTGATCCATGTTTTCCGACCAGTGCCATGATCTAGAAAAGAAGAACTGGGGTGATAGTTCTTTAGGACTACCTGCTTTACCCACCTCTCTCTTTCAAACTTTCTACATTGTAAAAGCCACCCTAGAAGTCAATTATTGAGTGGCAGCTGTCAAACATTATTCTCCGCTGGATGGCATACTTGCAAAATGTAGTGCAACATACTGGGTTGATTTACTAAAAGGGAAAAGTCTGTTGAATTTGCAAGGGAATTTTCCCTAGAGCTTAATGAATGAGAATGAATGAAATTTCACTTTGCAAAGAATACCCAACTTTTTTACTTGCACATGATGGATTCAGCAGAGGTTAACCTCATTCAGTAAACTCTAGGGAAGAGTCCCTTGCAAAATGAAAGTTCCCTTGCAAAGTGAACAGTCTATCTGGCTTTAGCAAATCAATCATGCTATGTTTTTAGTGCTATTTCCTTACCCTTCCAGTGGTAATATGTTGTGCCACCATTCTTTGCTTTAAGCAAACTCTTCATCAAAAGGCAAGGTTTCACTCATTAGATGCCAACACAAGAAAAAGGGCCAAAGCTTGAGGGATCCCCCTCTAGCACCTTCTTGAGAGAACTGGGATCCTCAACATTTCCAGGATCTTGGCCGAAGGCTCATGGCATTACCTTCACTTATGCACCATAGGAGGAAGCTGGGGTCTAGGATAGGTATATTTTTTACATTTTCTCCTCATGTGTATTTTCCTTTCATGCAGTTTATTTATGGGAGATGATTAGAGTCAGGTGTATGATTAACCAATTATACCAAGCAGGTGTTAATGATCGTCAATTTCATATGTAGGTTATAATACAATCATTAACTGAAACAGAAACAGCTGTGTAGGAGGCTTAAAACTGAAATAGTGTGGAACAGTCAAACTCTGCTACTAAGGTGAGGTTGTAGAAGACATATTCATGTCACAGGTCATACACCATGGCAATACTGAGCACAGCAACAAGACACAATGTAGTTATACTCCATCAGCAGACTGGGGTTTCAAGATGTGCTGTTCAAGCTCTTTTAAGCACTTAAAACGGAGTTCCACCCAGTTAAAAGTCAGCAGCTACAAAAAGTGTAGCTGCTGACTTTTAACAATCGGATACTCACCTGTCCCTGGCTCCAGCGATGCTGTTTCCTGAGAGCTTGCTCTTCTCCCCCTCCCCTCAGCGGCGCCGGCATCACAAGTGTGGGCACCCGGCTTTGGCTTCAAAGCCGGGTGCGCACTGCGCATGTGCAAGTCGAGCTGCACGCTGTGAATGGCCGGCATATCTCCTGGGACCTGTGAGGTGTCCCAGAAGATCGTCGGGTGGGAGGGGAGGAAGGTGAACTTCTTTCTGGTTCTGCGGCACCAGAGGAGGAAGTGGGACCGCCCCCCCAAAAAAAATTACATCCCAATTGTGGCATGTCAGGGGGTCACCTTCCCTTAAAGTGGAAGTTCCATTTTTGGGTGGAACTCCACTTTAAGGGCCGGAAGGATTTATTCACTTCTTGACCAGGCTATTTTTTGCGATACGGCACTGTGTCGCTTTAACTGACAGTTGCGTGGACGTGCGATGTTGTACCCAAACAAAATTTATGTCCTTTATTTTCCCACAAATAGAGCTTTCTTTTGGTGGTATTTGATCACCTCTCCAGTTTTTATTTTATGCGCTATAAACAAAACAAGAACGACAATTTTGAAAAAAAAAAACTATATTTTTAACTTTTTGCTATAATAAATATCCAAAAAAAAGTAAAAAAACACATTTCTTAATCAGTTTAGGCCAATATGTATTCTTCTACATATTTTTGTTAAAATAAAATCACAATACGTGTATATTGAATGGTTTGCGCAAAAGTAATAGCGTCTACAAAATAGGGAATAGATTTATGGCATTTTTATTATTTTATATTTTTTACTAGTAATGGCGGCGATCAGAGATTTTTAGCAGGACTGCGACATTGTGGTGGACAGATCAGACACCTAATTGACATTTTTGACACTTTTTTGGGAACCAGTGACTTTATTACAATAATCAATGCTAAAAATATGCAGTTATTGTACTAATAACACCGGTAGGGAAGGGGTTAACACTAGGGGTGATCAAGGAATTAAATGTGTTCCCTCACTGTGTGTTATAACTGTATGGGAGATGGGCTGCCTGGGGAAACACACAGATCCATCTTCCTATATAGCAGAAATACAGGATCTGTGTGATCCCCCTGTCAGAAAGGAGATCTGCCTTGTTTACACAGGCAGATCCCCGTTCTGTCACTGAGGAGAATGATGTCGGGTGGCTGGTGGACATTGAGTCTGCCCCACCCGCTGATTGACTGCCCCGCTGGCCAGTGAGAACACGCATGCGCCCAAAAAAGCGAGATCCCGCGCCGACGTACAGCTTCGCGGGATCATGCCAACCTGCTGCAGTATAATGACGGCAGCTGGCCAACAAGTGGTTAAAGCACAAGGAAATGGGCAACACTGAGAACCATAGACGCAATGGTCGGCCAAGGAGACTTAATGCAGCAGATGAAAAACACGTCATGCCTAATTCCCTTCGACATCGGACAATGTCCATCAGCGCCATCAGCACAGAACTAGTGGAAACCAGTGGGATCCAGGTACACCCATCTATTGTCTACAGAGAAGTCTGGCCAGAAGTGTTTTTCATGGAATAATTGCAGCCAAAAAGCTGTACCCTGATATGGAAACAAGGCTAAGCAACTCAACTATACACAAACACATAGGAACTGGGGTGCAGAAAAATGGCAGCAGTGCTCGGACTGATGAGTCAAAATTTGAAATATTTGGCTGTAGCAGGAGCCTGTTTGTTTGTGAAGGACTGGAAAGCGGTGCGGTAATGAGTGTCTGCAGACAACAGTAAAGCATGGTGGAGGTTCATTGCAAGTTTGGGGCTATAGATTTGGTCAGGATAAATGGTGTCCTCAATGCTGAGAAATACAGGCAGATACTGTACTTATCCATCACGCCATACCATCAGGGATGCGTGTGATCGGCCACACATTTTTTCTGCAGTACAACAATGAAACCAAACATATAGCCAAATGTCATCAGAAACTATTTAAATGTATAGATAAATGTATGTAAAGAGGAACAAAGAGTTTTGTAATTGATGGTTTGCCCCTTAAAGAGCCCTGATCTCAACATCATCAAGTCTGCAGCTAGTAGGGGCAGCACTCTCAGCCAATCAGGTGGTTTGCATTCACATCTGCTGACAAGAAGCAAAGATAAGAAATTATGAAGTTAGTCTGCTGCTGCTCTTTCACTGTCCAATCACTAGTTAAGGCCAGGAACATGACCCAGCTGTGCTTCTTATCAGCAGAAGAGGAATATGAGGCCATACAAGATAGAAATTCACATCCAGGTGAAACTTTTCCCATAATATGTATTTTATGGTGCATTTACCAGTTAGCCTTGCATATGGGAGGCCTAGAGAGCCGAGAAGAAAAAAAAAAGAGGCTTACCTGTGTAAATGAATCTCCCGGGCGTTCCTTTGCAGAACTGCTTGGATTTGTAGGATAATGTGACCTCCACCACGCCGGGGATGTGTCTGGGAGGGGTCTGTACTCTGATGGCATGCGGCGTAATTAACTGAAGAAACAAAAGAGATGCCAATTAACCAATCAAGGGATGGCTGTGTGTTTCCAATCCTCTGTAACGTTTCTCTGTCACAGCTTTATAAACAAAGGCACAAAAGATGTAATTAACTTGTCAGTGTTTCTATGAAGCATGTGGAGCGCAATGACAATATACTTCACACACACATAAGTTAGGCGTACAAAACGCTATGATCGCTCATAATGGCGCTATGACAGCAATTCAATACTAAATGTGGTCATTGTGTGTGGGACATAAGTGTTATGCAATGGATCTTTACAGAGATTAATTGGTTAAATAGAGCAGAGCAATTAAAGCCAGGGCATGAATTTGATTATTAAGGCTGACACGCTAAACTGAAGGCCTCAGTCACCCACTTAACATAATCGCTGTACACAGTGAATGTATCGACAGCCAATCTGGACCCTGGTTACCCAAGGAAGACTCTTACAAGTTCCACTGTGTGCGTGCCCTCTGTCAGTAATGGGGATTTCACAAGCATATGAACACTCATGCATATTTGTATTTACCTAGGTGCAGCCATCTAAAAAGGTGACTATGGGAGGAAATGTATAGCCATAACACACTGTGGATGCGACATACAGCATACTAACATACATGCATTTAGTAGCCTGCTGTGAGATCACGCACAGTTCCATGGTGCTGCTGCATGAGACATTTTTTACTATCAAAGTTCTCTCCATAGCAAACAACAGGGTCATTTCACCAAGCTGAATTTGTTATTTAAATTGCATTAGGGACTGTGCTGACATGCTTTGGGCTTGTATTGATGGCTTCAGTTTGACACAAGTTAGAGATGCTTCTGATATCACTCAGAATCAATTGACAGGTACATTTGACTTGCAGTTGGCATCCTTTCTACCTGCATTTGATCTGCTTAAAGTGGGTTTTGCATTCCTTTAGACTTGCAAGGGAATGTAAAACTTGTCCAACTTGTGAATAAAAGCTTGTTGACACAGGCCCTTAGTCACTGTACTTTAAAATAATTTTCTCTCAAAACATTCAGTTCATACGTATTGTTAAGCTCAGTTTAAATCTTATACAAAACAGTCCCCAAAAGGACAAGTTCAAGTTTGTACAACAACCACCAGTCCGCTCTGCCTACCCTCTGGCTTATTCAAATCCAGACACCCTCTACCCAGGTGCTTTTTTACTTTTCCATGACAATGGTGTCCATCTCTAGCCTGTACTCTTCTCCGGCCCTGACTACACTTGTCCACAGCCGAGTCCCTGTAGACTTGAATGGGGCCATATTCCTAGCACCTGTAGTTTGTAATATAGGAGTATAGTCCTATTCAAATCTATGGGAATATACAGTGCAGGAGTGGCCATTTTCTGAGAGGATTTCAGAGAGGAGGATTGTAAATTTTGGAGGAAAATAAACACATGGGATAAATTCTAGTAACAGACCATTGATCCAAAGCTGAGCCATGACTGCTGAGTAAATTTACAAAAAAAATCCTACCCCTTTATGCCTAACTAGCCTTAACTGGCCATTAAAGTTCTGGTACTGAACTGTTAAATTGAGAGGCAGGGGTTAACAGCAGAGGGTGCAGGTCTTAGTGCCTCCTAGAAGTTGCCTTGAAGATAAACACTGCAGTTTACCAGTATTGTTATTTTACACTTTTTAAGAGCTTACAGGTTGACTTTCAAGTTTCCTACTTTACCAAGAAGACCACATGTAGCCTATATTCACCTTCTCTGCTCTGTCATCAGACCACCTGAAAAATATCCTATATGTCCCCAGTATGGCGATCATGACAATCTCTCTGCCTCCCCACAATGCAGTGCTTGGTCCATGATTGGCAAATCACCAGGTTCAAACACTGTTGTGTGTGGGTGAGAAGAATCTGCAAAGCACTGTGCTTACTCAGCAAGTCAAAACTTCCACAAGAACCTTGGTTGCAGATCAGATAGCAGTTGATTTGGGGGATGGTCACACTTTATAGTACCTCTTATAGAGTGAACCAGTTACTTTGCCTAGTACAGCCATTGCTACAGCTTTAAAACAGAAGCCAGTAAACCTAAAAATATGTTTTGTGTTGTGGAAGGCAAGAGGGCTACATAACATATTGTAGCACCCATTCTGAGTGCTTTTCATAAAGTAATCAGCCCTAAGACTATTCAAACCTCTTTTCACCCAACACATATGTACACTAACTACAAGACTATGCAATCCATTCAGACAAAAGGATATCTCTACCTTTCTCTAAAACATGAATCCGAGTATGGATGAAAAAGTATAATCTGCCTATCTGTCACAGTTCTCAGATAAATATTTTGTGCTTCACAAATGTACAAATCACAAAAAATAGTATAAAAACATTCTAATCGTGCAATAATCTGTGGCCCAGCATGGTTAAGAAGGCATGGTTATATACAATGGAGGAAAGGCAAGTGACAGAGATAAGGTTACTAGGTTTACTATCCCTTTAATTACATATGTAGTAATGTGTAATGTATATAGTAATGTGCTCACTGCATTTAGTTCATAACATATTCTGTTCAAACAAGAATTCAGATTGACACTTGGGTTCTCCAAGAGCTTCTGAAGCATATGTGAACTATACATTCATGGTGAAAGTTAATGTATTCCTAATGTATAAGAGAAATCTGCTGAAATTCTCTGGAGGCCTGGACTGTGCTGCAAATCTATTCTAAAACCAATGACAGCAACAAGCTATTTTAGGAGGCCCTGGATATATTGGTTGACCTCAATGTTTCCTCAGTGCACAGGTCCTTGCAGTATTTAATCAAGGTAACAATGACAACAAACTTTGTCTATATTTATAGCCTGCAAGGAAATGAATGTGTCTTAAATTCTCACCTATTTTGGAAATAGTCACCTGAAAGAGCTATGGGCTATGTAGATAAATCATGAAAAGGCAACACACAGAATGATAATTGTTAAAGCTTTGGTGACAGCTGTGCATTTTTTCAGTGGTGTCTCTAAAATCACAGTTTGCATAAGTTGAGGCACTTGTCAATTTCTTGCCATCTATGTAGAAAATGGAGGGGAGGCTAGAGAAAGACAATGAAGGTTTGAACCCAAACAACATTGTGTGAAGAGCAGGAAGGAAATGGTGAGGACTTGTTCTCAAGGAGGTACGATTGGACAAGACCCTTGCCTGTGACTTAATGACAGGTTCCCTTAAAACAAACCTGTAGTTTGCCCATGCAGGCCTAAAGAACAATGTTTGTTTTTTTACTGCTTCTCTATATGGCTGCCAGAGATAAGGAAGAGAAACCCAATTGTAAGCTCTGAGTTTGTCTAGTCAAGGCTACCCATGGCTGAAAACGTTCTCCCACCCACTGGTGTCAAGACTGAATGAGAGGACAAGGAGTAAGTCACATGCTTCTCCATACTCAGAAGTACTGGATATTTCTCTTTGCTTCGGAATCAAGTGGAGGAGGCATGGCTAAGTTGGGTATGTGCTGCTGGTTAAGTGGTGGTGGCTGTGGTGGGGTAGAATTAATTGAACATTAACAAAAAAAATAAAATAAAAAACAATTTGGAATTTAATAGTCATTAGCAAATTCATTGTGGTTCAGTGTGGTCTCAATGGTTCATAATAAACTACTTCAAACCTATGATTATGACAAAGCCAACATAACCCAAAAAGCAACCATGCTAATAGAAACCAAATGGCATATACACACAGACACGTAATTCTAAACTTAAATGTTCTTTATTAGTAAAAAAATTGTTCCAATGAGCATGAATTATTATGCAAAAATGAGCCAAAACTCATACCCTACACATTACCCATTAAAAGTGGAAAAACATTCACCACACATACAGAAAAGTACTGGATATAGTAATCAACAAGCAATTGCTTAACAGCTGACATGTATTAAATACTAAGTTCTTTTTTGTAAAGAAGGAGGGCTTACTAATCAAAAAATAATCTGATTATCTTTAGGTAGGGGGGTACAATGTTCCCACCTCTTACACTATCCCAAAAATTTACAAAAATCTGGATAACCCCCCAGGATGGCAGATAGTGTCAGCGGTGAAAGCCCCCCTGGAGAGGGTAAGGAAATATATAGATTCCCTTTTGAAGGTAATGGTACCATCTTTGAAATCATATGTAAAAGATACAAGAGATGTATTACTAGAAAATGACCAAAGACCAGTTCAAGGTATATACTTATTAGAGGCAATTGATGCAGAAAGTTTGTATACATTGATTCCAAAGGTATGCAGTTTAAAAGTGTTAGAGTCTTTTCTGAATTAGTATTTTCCTATGATAGGACCACAGAACAAGTTTCTTCTTGACCTAATTGAGTATGAATTGATGACCAATTATTTCCAGTTTCTGAGAACTTATTACCAACAAGTTGAAGCACTGTGGGTGCACTGTGGGCACCATCTTATGCATGCCACCACCTGGGCCATATGGAGGAAAATCAAGTATATGGCCTATCAATGTACCTCACCCATGTTGAGCTCTGGTTGAGGTACATTGATGATGTGTTTGTGATGTGGAAGGGTAAGGAGGGGGAACTGGAGGAGTTCATGACTTTTAACGGGGTAATGTGGAAGCGATGTGTTTTGGCTCCTTTGTGCTTAATAATTTATGCTCATTAGAGTAATTTTTGTACTAATAAAGAATATTCAGATTTATATTAATGCCTCTGTATTTTTATGCCATTTGGTCTCTATTGGTATGGGTTGCTTTTTGGGTTATGATGGAATTAATTGAACCCAATGCTTTGCTCTTTGTTTTCAAATGTATCTAACACCCTCTCTCCCTCCCTAAATTATATTGCAGCTTATCACTTCATAGATGTGGTTTCCTTTTAGCTTCCTTTTTAGGACACACTTGGTGTCCTAAAGTGACTATGCTCACCCGTCATACTATATTTATGGAGGAACAACATTGTCACCTTAGGAATGGACTAAAAGAAACCCTTTCCCTCGCCTGATCTCCATGATATGGGGGGGGGGGGGTTCTGCTGTAATCCACAGCGGAGAATTGGTAGCAAATGATTACAGTGCATTACAGGTAGAGAGCACAGGATATTAGCTCTCTAGATTTTTGGCAGGGTCATCAAGTATTTTTGTACTTATTGAATGGATATAACAAAACGATTTCAATGGTATATTTAACGCAATACTAAAGGTTCGCTTTTTTTTTTCTTAAAATAACAAACGTTATACTTACCTCCTCTGTGTAAGGGTTTTGCACAGAGTGGCCCAATCCTCCTCTTCTGGGGCGCCTCCGTGGTCCGTCTGAGAAGTGCTCTCGCTGGGGTCACCCATGCGGGCGCATGCCCGAGTCCTGTTGCTGCGTCCATTGACACAGACAACGGGACTCAGCCCCGCCCACCGGCTCCTGCGTCTCTGGACTTGATTGACAGCAGCGGGAGCCAATGGCTCCCCTGCTATCAATCTATCCAGTGAGGGCCGGAGCCCGCGGCTGGAGCTGCTAGGCTCGTCCCCGGCGTGGGAAAGTAAACGGGGGCTCTGGGGGGCTGCTGCAACAAAAATGGTTTTTCACCTTAATTGAATGCATTAAGGTGAAAAATTGGGAGGGTTTACAATCCCTTAAACAGGCCTTGAAAAGCAAATACGGTAAGTTCAATGTTACGGTTTACATACACTTTAAAGTAGATATTTAACATGTCATAAATTGTTTAAACCAAGAACAGCTTGAGCTTTTATGGATAACTGCTACTGTTCTTCTTTAAGTGAAGAAACAGCACCGTTTTTTGCCTTTTAGATAAAAGATGAAACTATCAGTTAACAAGTGTCAGAAAAAAAAGCTGGAATTGAACAGCATTAGAGATACGCTATAAGAACGCCAAGAGATGGAACTCAAGTTTCACTGCAAAGAACAAACTGATTGGATTGCAAACACACGTGAAACAGGATAGGTAGGGGGTCAACTGGAGCAAGAAAACCCAAATGTATCAATTAGCCAACATCTCCAGCTCTGCTAGCCCTGAAAACGTCAGAATTTCACTGCACTGAATCTTATTAGCTGCGTCTTTGTTGTAATAAATGTAGCAGAGCCACGACCCCAACACGTGTAATGTGTCAGCTAACAATTGTGCACGGCACTGCTCTCAAATCCCTGGAATTGTTAGGAGTTTCCTTGTTAGCGGGCTTTTTATGCTCTAAAGCTCTCTCTAATATAAGATTTATGCACTTTGCCTCCCGGTTACATCAGAACTGCTCTTTCGCTGCCTTCACACATCTCACGGAGAGCCAACCATTGTCCTGCTGGGTGGAGATTTCTGAGTGGAATTCTGACAAAGATTTCACACTGGCTCTGAATACAAAGAAAGCTCCTCGCTACATTTGGGATTGGAAGGATGATTAACTGCAACATTCTAACATACACTCAATGATACCATAGTTAGTGATTTTCTTAAAGCTGTCTGTCTTTGCCTGTTCAGGGAAAAGGACAGGTCCTCTTGTTAGGGCATGCTTCCTTGAAGCCCTTCCCAAGGCCATTGGCCATTGGCCACTGAGATCTGAGCACTCTGTTCCAGGAGTATGATTTCACATGCTCCAGCAGACCTAGAAGTACTGGGTATTTTTGAGGGCTTTGACAGATGAGAGGAGCAGTGAGGTATCATGGAAAAGGTATCAGTTATGGGGGTGGCCCTACAAGACAACCTGTCACTTTACTCTGATCCTCTTCAAAAGTATTTGCTAAGCTAATATATATATATATATATATGATCAGTAGTTAACACTGCGCTCTGCAGAGACAGTACCATGAGTCCTTCATTTATTTCACACCAGAATGCCAAATGCATGCCGTTTGTGCATTGTCCTTGTGTTTGAGAGGGTTTAAAAATCCAAAAACATACCTGCAGGTTAAGTGGCTACCCCCAAATGGGAATTGAGCCTTCAAATGTGTGTATCCACGTGATTGTGTCAAGAACAGTACAGCCTCAGCTCTATCAGTTACAATGCAAGTGGTTCAATGTTCTCTCATATGGTCATGGTTATAGTAGATAAGTTGTTCATAGTGACCAATTACTTTATACTTTTAATGTTCCCAAGACAGTATTTGAAACTTTATTGGGAAACAAGAGTGGTTTGTCCTTTAATTTTATCTAATCTCAAAAACGTTTTGAATAGCTTTGGATGGACGTGGAATGGTATAACCACTGTCAGATTTTATGTCTGTGCCTCTGTTTACTCTTTCTATTTGTTCTCGTGACTAGTGTGACCAGGACAGAAAATGATGGGAAATTCAAAATGTTACAGTTGTCACCAGACCAAGAGATGATAGTTATCCTATGGGACACTTTGGTCTTGAGTCAAATATCAAGGAGGGGATTTCCCTTACTTTGCAGAGGTTTGTGTTCACTCCCTTTCACTTCCACTTCCCAATGGGATGTAAAATATTGAAAGAGATGGTAATCATTCCCTACCTATAAATATGCAAAGTAAAATTCCATGCTATAGAGCAAATATTCCAGACTATTATAGCTATATCCCAATTTTATCCGTGTTTTCCATAAAAATAAAATTAATTTCACTGTTGTCACCATGTAATACAAACATATGCAAACATTATCAAGTGTAAAGTGATTCACTTTTACAAGTAGCGCTGTAATGTGTGCATGTATATGTTCTTCATAAAGATTAGCAATTCCAAAAAAGTCCATAAAACAAAATTAATGGAATTTAACAAAGTGCTCCTCTTTCTTTAAATCGCAATAGTGTACTTCCTTGATTTGGATGACCTCCTATCAAACAGACATCTCCTTTCGTGCATCAGTGATCCCTCTCCCCATCAGAGAAGAACTCACAAAATGTAAATGCCTCCCATACCTGTGTACTAGCACATCATGCCATTGTCTAGCAGGTTTAAAAAAAATAAAAAAAATAAAAGCACAATGCTTTCATAGACATGTCCCCTTACTTTTTTTTTAGTTAACTCTAAATTCTTGATTTTCACAGTGGTCAACCAGCACAAATACAAACAGCTATAAAAAACTTGACATGGGTTCTAACTCCTCAACACTCTATTTAAAACAGAAAAAAGTTTTGGGTTCGGATAGGATGACAACATGACAAAGGCATCTTGGATGATGATTAGTACTGGTGGACAGGACAGTTACGTATTCATCAGTCATTTTGTACCATGGATTTAATAGGCACCTACCTCGCTCCACACCAGCATGGTTCCAAAAATTACTTGTAGGCCGTCAAAGAAATTGTCTCCTATGATGATGACTGTGGCCCCTCCTGTAGTCCATCCTTCACTCGGGCTGATTGCTTTGATACAAGGTGTAGCTGCTTTTCAAGAAAGGGTAAAAGAAAGGTGAGGTAATGTGTCATTATAAGTGGGAATAAACCAGAGGACAGAAAGACATGTTACAAATATCACGAATGAAAAAGAAAACTGAATTACAGGCAGTCCCTGGGTTACAAACAAGATAGGTTCTCTAGGTTTGCTCTTAAGTTGAAATTGTATGTAAGTCGGAAAGTGTAGCTCCAGCCAAAAAAACATTTTGGGTTGTTGTGAAAACAAAGATTGGTGATAAAGCTTCACTTTTTTCCCATGATAACTCTTAGAGGAGTGAATTTCCCATCCTAGGGGTAGATTTCCTCACTTCCTGTTATCTCCCTCCGGTATGAGTTGGATGTTTGTAACTTGGGGACTGTCTGTAAAGAAGAATTTTACACTAATGACTGAAATGTGAGATTTTTTACTTTTTAAGAAGGGCTGTTAACAACAAAAAATACTTCCAAGTGACACCAGCCAGTGAATTGCTAATGTTATCAAGCAAATGCTGCAAACACACTAAAGTAAATAGTCCACTCAATGTATCTCTGTAAATTCATTGCTGCAAGATTTCCAACCAGAATTTCAAGAACAGGTTTAAACTTGATTTATGGTTGTGAAAAACTTGAACCCTTTCTGAAAGGGGGAGGGGGATAGTAAAAACATAATTTTTGACACATCACAATGTGATTTGCCTTTGCATCTTATAGATGGAGTGTTAAGGAGGCAGTAAAAAAGGCAGCTCAACCGTGCGTTTTTACGGCGTACCAAACACAAGTGTAAACTAAGCCTTAGTTTTCTTTCCAGCCTTTTTTTCCTGCCAGTAATACACTTGGGGGGAGAGTTACTAATACTGGAACGTGCAAAATCTGGTGCTGCTCTGCAGAGAAACCAATCAGCTTCCAGGTTTTATTGTCAAAACTTAATTGAACAAGCTAAAGTTAGAAGCTGATTGGCTACCACAGCTGCACCAGGTTCTGAGTGCTCCGGTTTTAGTAAATCTCTCCCTTGGTGTCCTAAAGTACTGTATCAATAGAGGAGCAACATTGTTACCCTAGGAAAGGACTAAAAGAAACCAGGACAGGCAGAGAGCACAGGAATTTATTAGTGGATTTCTGGTAGGAACAACTACTATGCTTGCATTTATCTAACAGATATAACTGAACAATCTGAATTGAAGGAACAAGACTGCACTCTGTGGATATATCTGGTTGTAGACACAGCCCCTGCCCTTAGGCCATGCCCTTCTGACATGGTTCGTCCCTCCTGGGGTTTAATCATAGAGGTGCAACAATTTGAATGCCACATTTAAAGAGACCCTGTCGCTAGACCATTAATTCCATTGAAAGATTTGGCATAAGATTTTATACATATTTAGCCATTTTAGACATGGTATTTACCTGTAAAAGCCCCCATTGTGTAAACATTCAAAAAACCCTGAGGCTGCTGCTGGGTGCTGCCATTTTGGATATGATGTCAGCAGCCCCAGCAGACTGTGAGCTGTTTCTGAAGTGGCACTCAAGTGTATTCCCCTTTACTCCTCCCCTGGCATCTACGTAAAGGTGAGGGCAGGGTGAAGGAACTGGGCCAGCATAAACAGTAATTAGACACTCCCTAAAGAACACAGGGCATGGGGGTGGGGGGCTGTGGTAGTGAATTGACTCGTCCTGAAGTAGTCACATTTTCTTGCAAGGTCAGAGGCACATTGCAAGTCAATAAAGAAAAAAAAATGAATCAAAAGAAAAAATGCTGCAATAAATTTAAAACACTTGATAATTCTGTGCTGTTACCTGCAATTTTAAGTTAGTGTCTCTTTAACTGCTCATAAGGCAACAAATAGGAAAAGTTCATTGTTAGGGATAACATACACATAAAACTTTGCTAACCATGATTGCACGATGATGTAAAATGCTAGATAAAGATACTAACTACATGTAATGGGGACATACCAAAGCACATTGTTGGAGAAATAAAACATTTTCTGTGAGTAGCCACTTCAATGTGTGCTTTTTTTTTGTCTTTTTTTTTTTGTTAAAACATCAGAAAAGACATCCTCCTCCTCCTCCTTAGTGTGCGACAATAACATGATTACAGCCACAATTTAACATAATCGTCCTGAATAGCTGATAGCGTACTGGAGAGTTAAAATGGAAATTATCAAGTGGCTCCTCTTTGTTAAAATAATGATCACTTCACAAATAAAAGCTTTTATCCCAAATATGCCGCGCAGCGGCGAAATGCAAATTTTATCCGACAATAGCGTGTGCCGTTTATTAAATATTGGCGTGCCCTGCTTGTTTAAGGACCCCTCCGGTGTGACGGCTTATGAGTGCCATGTAAATGTCATTTTTGTCTTTGGTACAGCTGATTCGGAATGTTAGCGTTTGTACGAGACACCATCAAAGGGCACGAGCCCGGGGATTTGCTGGGAAAATACCGACAAGTGCTAAATATCTAACAGATTAAGTGGTTTACATTTCATTTATAGCATGTGAACTTTGTCTAGGGATCCGTAATATTTACTGGAGAGCTGCAGCCGTGCAGGCAGTGCCAGGGTAAAAGCAGACATTTAAAAAAGGCAGACACTTTGAAAGTGGCATTTTTGTTGCTATGACTGATAATAAAGCAAACAGCAGATATCTTAAAGGTATACTCCAAATAAAAGGTATGCAATAAACCCAAAGCATCAGGAAATTAAATACTTTCACCTACATTCTGTAGATCTCATAACTATCTTATTTCCAGATACCTTGATTTATGTACGCAATACCGCGGTCACATGACATTCAGGTATTTGCTCCACACCACCATGCAAGAGGTGTGGGTAGAGCAAGCAGGAAAGCTTTGTCACAGCAGAGGTGGAGTTTGTGCTGATTGGTGGCCTCTGTCACATTCCTGAGCTGATACAGTATATGTAAGAGCATCAAGTGGAGCAGAGAATAGGGCAGTGGGAGAAGATGTCAGGGCCCCAGCTGGAGCCGCCTCACAGAATGACGAAAAGGGTCAAGTGGAGCAGCTCCTAGACATGAAACTAGACAAATGCACAGGTGGGTGGGTGCAGCATGGTGTGGCAGCAGTAACAAACACTCAGTCCAGATGCAATTGAAAAACTTGTATTGAAGTCAAAGTATAGTTCACAGGGCCCAACCGGGAAACACAGATGACAACAGCGTGTAGAGGAGTGAGTCTCACTGGAGCTGACATTGTCTGTCTCGAGGGGTGGAATGTGGCCTGGTTGGCCCAAGCCCAAGTGGGGAGGTTCCCAGGAGAGTGGCAAATCCCTCCTCATCTGGAACCTTTCCCTACCACTAATACTGTCCCTGATAGATGGGAGACCTGTCCCTACACTACCCACATGCTAGAATTCACGCCAAATGCAGGAGCTTAGAGTGGTTGCAAAGGGTTACATGAGCCCCATCTCAAACCAGCAATGTGCAGGAGAGCAGTGGCTTTCCTTGTGACTCTTCCTCCTCATTGGCTGAGACAGCAGCGGGAGCCATTCACATGCCATATGTGAATGGATACACAGAGCAGCAGTTCGGGAGTGAACCTGCTCGGGTGCTGTTTGCTATGGTGGCACCCGGCAGGAAGGGGGGGGGGGGCCAGGAGCACTGCAGGGGTTCCCGAGAAGAGGAGGATCAGGCTGCTCTGTGCAAAACCACAGAGCAGGTAAGTATAACATGTTTGTTATTTTTAGAAAAAATCTGCCTTTAATGTTACTTTAAATACACTCTGCCGCAACAGAGTCACATGGGCGACCAGCATTCAACCGGATCGCTGCCCCAGTGACCCAGCAAACTATAGAGGAACTATGATGAGCGCCACCTGCAGTGGAGAAAGTAGACTGCACCTGCCTACACACTGCTTCTGATCAGGGATCTTCCAAAGCACGCACACGGATAGTGGCAACTGAGGATACCCAGGATTGGTTACTTTCCACTCTAAAAAGGGAAGTACAGTCAAATGGCAGGATCAACCAAGTATTTACAAATAATCACAAATTACATAATAGAAAAGTTGTGCAGATAGGTGGAGATCATGTTTTTACATGTAATGACAAAAAAATACATTTTGGGCTTAATGACACTTTAAGCTGGCCGTACACTAGAATTTTGTTAGAAAATGTTTACTGTAAAGCGGAACTAAACCCATCAAATTAACTGGTACAAAAAACAGTGCTGGGAATGCAGCTGTCACATTGGTTGTGCACTCAACCAAACTGTCAAACTATCAAGTGGCTGGTGTCATAACCGATCACATATGCAGCATCATGGCAGTTGGAGATCGAGGCCAAGATGGTAGCTTCCTTGGCTGAAAATGAAAGGAGAGTTTAGTTCCGGTTTAAAAATGTTAGCTTGATGTTAATTGTCAGTGGGGTCAAATCATCATTAATTCAATCAGTATCCAAAAAATTCAAAGGAGCAGGAGGGAAAATGTTTTTTGAATGAACAATTTATTAACAGTGAATGTGGTTTGGGAAAGTTTGGGAAAGTCAATTTCCTCCAAAACTAGAGAGTGCAAAATCTGCAGCAGCTCTGCACAGAAACCAATAGGTTTCCAGGATTTTTGTCAAAGCTTAATTAAACAAGCTGAAGTTAGAAGCTGATTGGCTACCACACACAGCTGCACCAGATTTTGCACTCTCCAGTTTTAGTAAACCAACTCCATTGGGGGGGGGGGGGGTTAATAAAACCGGATCGTGCAAAATTTGCTCTGCATAGAAACCCATGAGCTTCCAGGTTTTATTGCAAAAGCTTAACTGAGCACGCTGAAGTTAGAAGCTGATTGGTTACCATGCAGAGCTGCACCAGATTCTGAGTGCTCCAGCTTTAGTAAATCTCCCCCAGTGTATTTTGAAATGCTTTCAAATAACATTCATCAAGCCGTCAAATGTGCCAATGAGAATTTTCATATAAATCTAACCTATAGCCAGTTTTACAATATGCTTTTCATATTTGCTCCTTTTTGATTTGTTAAATATACAACTGAAAGTGTTTTGTTATATCTGATTGACAAGTGCAAAAAAACGGTTAATCCTGCCAGAAATCTTGCGGGCTAATAAACTTTGTGTGCACTCTGCCTGTGCTATACACATTGCTCTTATTTTCTATTGAGGAGAAAAGAAGAGAAGGAGGGGTTATGTAGTCCTGTCCCAGGGTGACAACATTGTTGTTCCCCAAAATAAGTGGCAGACCCCCCTCTTCACTGACAAAACGTTGCTAGGACACCAGAGTAGACCCTGCATCCTTGAAGTTTTCTTTCTTCTGGATGAACAGTTTTAGGGCTTGTTCACACCAGTCTGCATGTGTTAATCTCTGTATAACACATGCAATGCATAGGGGCAGTGTTTTTTTTTTTTACATTATTCGAGTGTCAAAAAATGACACTTCATTCAATGCATGCATGGCAGAGTATTGCAATGTGCTGCAGTGCCTTGACATGTGGTGAGGTGCCTTGTGCTGCAACAGACCGTGGTACACTCTAAACGGGACACATAGAAAGAATAGTTTTCTATGTGTCCTTGCGTTGAGGTTGCATTAATCAACACAGATCAATTCAGGTCAAAAAACATGGTATAATCAGGCCCTTACATTTGGTCAATCACAAAACTATCAGAACAGAATTCCAATATATTAGGAGATAAAACAATTCACATACAGTATATGTATTTCATTTCTGTTTTCAGATGTTTGGTTCAGAGTTCTGCTTTAAACCCATTATAAGAAAATAATAATCCTGAAAAAAAAAAAAAAAAACTACAAATCTAGCAGACTTCTTTTATGATTTGCACACATTTTACGGTCACACAGTCAGGATCAGATCATAAAACCACCTTCACACAACACATAGGAAGTAAGCTGTATTGCCTCTAAAGTTTACATTTCCCAAGTGCAGCGGCACAGAGAAATATTATAATATCGCAAAAAAACTCCAAGTAGGTAAACATCATTATCGCAATCACAACATTCCAAATGTTGAGAGGGGTGCTGCAATATTGATGAGTTAGTTCAAAGTTACTGCAGTCTACTTAGATGCACTTCACAGGTTTAAACATGAAGTCCGCTAAGCAGGGTTTGCATCTGAACTGCCCATATAACACAAACCCAATGCAATTTCCGGAAAACTACAAGCCTTTCAGTGGAAATATTTACATTTTATAGGGATCTGTATTTTTATTTTAAACCCCTTTCACATGAGTGTTGCGACAGTCAGTTTCTACGACCGGCTGCAATGTGTCCCTGTGGGCAGCCAGATGTACGTAGACATGCGTCTGTCCACATCCAAATTCATTCAGGTTTGTTTGGCCCAAATGTAATAAGTTTGCATCCAGGTTCACTTTTGCTGACTTGACATGGATGGATATAGGCAAACGCAAATCCACTTACCTCCTGCCACCGATAGGGATAACATGGGTCCACTTTTTTCTCTATCACAAGTGGAAAAATCAGAAAGGACACCGATGTCACAAATATGTGACATACATTTCAGTTCTGATATGACTCAGCAGGAGATTAATCTAGGACCCTTTGTTAAGATAGAACAGAGAGTACCCGTGTGAAATGGGCTTTACAGTGAGGCCATGAGGAAGAGGGTTTGCCCTGGAAACACGTCAGCCTGGCCACACGGACAGCGTCCGGTCCCCCTGCTGAGGTGGAGATCCGTAGCTGCCTTGGAGGCTTCACGGCCACTTTTCTTCTTGTTTGTCCTTTATACCGCTCCATTTGTGAGTATATTTTTAACCTTATTGCATTCCAATAAACCTTTTAAATGGTATTGCACGAGGTCGGTGCACCCCTCTCTTGTTTTTTCTTCCTTAAAGTTAAATAGATAGAATTTCAGGTTATAAAAGCTTTGCTTCTATTATGCAGAAGGCAATTTCTCTATTTTTTTCAATTTAAAGCAAAATTTCATGCCAGCAGACCTATGAAAAAGACCAGTGGCAGCTGGTGGTATATTTTTTTTGGGGGGGACGGCAATGCGTCCACCCTGGGTCGGGCGGTCAGGTTTGCACTTACCCCATCTAGGTCGTGAGCTTCCTCCGGGCGGCGGGCAGCAACTACACCCTGCGTCTCCTTCTTCCTCGACTTCATGGTGGCGCAGCTTACCCTGCGTCTCCTCCCTCCTCCTCCTCGGCGGCCAATAGGATTGATTCTCCTCTCAACCAATCGGGTCTCAGGACCCGCTACCTGAGCAGGGATTGGCCGGGAGGAGAAACAGGAAGACGTTAGCGAATATTAACTCACTAATGTCACACAACTGGGTGGGCTCAGGGTGCAGTGCTCTGCACCTTGGGCCCACCCTTTTTTTAAGTTAATTAGAGCCCCAGGCTCTAATCACGTGCTTAAAAAAACAAAACCCCGATTGGAATCCATGTGTCCGGCGTCCTACATGTAGATTAGGGGCTGGGCGCGTGGATTAAGGGGGCCGCGCCCCTGAGCCCCGTATGGATGGGCCGCCACTGAAAAAGACCCTGCCTGTATACATGTATCCTCACAACATTGTCTCTTTAAAAAACATGTACTATACTTACCAGTACTTTCTTGCAAAATCAGAAGAGAATCTCCAGTGTCTGACACTTCCAGGTTTGTCGGAATTCTATGTCTCCCTACTGTCTGCTTTATTCCTAGTATTTACTTTCAGAGCCACATGTTACTTATATCTTTAATGGTGTATGATCTTTTAAAAAATGTGTTAGTAGCATTTTGAAGATGAAATCTGGGCTAGGCAAACAGTGTCTAAATACACGAACCATGTGTATTCTTACTTGAATTGTGTCTTTTGTGTATTTCTTTCAGTTTTGAGCAATAATCCAGCATGAATCAACTCCTCAACTTTGTCTCTGTGCAGGAGTTTCCTGTAATAAAGACCAATCACTGCTGCTCTCTCTCCTTGTGTAGGGTGTCTGGTCTTGTACCCACCCCTTCTGTGGTTTTCTACAGGCAGTCTGTAGTGGGTGGGGCCTACTTGGCCCCTCCTACAGCTATGCTCTCTGCACATGTACATCCCAGAAATGATGTCACTGCTACATGTACCAGATAATATTTGGGTTTGCAAATGTATTTGGTGCACACAAAGTAGATTTCTACCATTTGTGTCTATTGAAGTGTACAGTATAACAAAATGAACCTTTTTTTCTCCTGGACTTCAAATTTAAATTCAATATCCATTTTAGCACTTTTTTGATACAACTTGGTGAAGATGCAATAGCACTTTTCATATGTGCTCCCAAAGATCTTCTGCTTTTTTATTGTATATAATGCAAAGTTGCAACTCAAGTTTCCTACCCTGGGATCCTCTGTTGGAATAACGGGAGGGGGGGGGGCTCTAGGGTGGGGGTTTGAATTGCATCTCAAGGGCATCTGTTCTCCTAGGTTTTGCCAGCTTTGCAACTTCCTCCATGTAACCTTCATAACTTTCTCTTTATTCACGTCAAAAACCTTGTCTGCATCAAAAACCTGTGTACAAAAATGATGACACCCGGATAAATATGTCCTTATAATTTTAATCTCCTTACGTTTCCTTTCTTGTCCCTAAACAAACATTGCACAGTTTAGTGACTCTACATAATGTAAGATTTTCATCATGGATTTGGTGGTCCTAAAAGGAACAAAATAAATGATTAAGACAGTATTTAAAGCACGTTAACCATGCACACACCTGCTCGACTAAACAGAGCAGCAGCAACATCTGTCTCTCAGGGCACCGTGGCATCTGATTAGTACCCAGAGAAGCATCATAAGCTCATCTGAAGATTTAAAACTGTTTAAACGGCTAGAGGCTAATTTTAGCACAAGAGAAACCCTGCTTCCTTTATATATCTTGTTTGCTTCTTGATTGGCCGGCCACTGCTGCGCGGGCTACGGCAGCAATTCCCTGCACAGGGGTTTTGTTAGTGAGCTTTGAACAAACCTCTAAAGTTACCAAATTCTCCTTGACTTTTGGATAAGGTGAACGCCAGAGGTGGCCATCGTAATTGGCCTCATTCACACTAACAGCACGTAGCTAGTGTACGAAAATTAGTGTAATGTAAATGAATGGTGCCATTCACATGGTTAACAACATCATGTTTTTATGCGCCACACGTACAAAAGTAGCTACTATGTGCATTTTTGGTCAGATTATTTTGTAAGGACTTACTTACGTCAACTGATAAAAAATTATGTTAAAATTACTTTTTCACTATTTTAAAAAACGAAAACACTAAAGCTAAAAGTCAATCTGAATATATATTGCCTTCCCTGTTCTTACCCCCCTCTTTATTATCATGCTAAGGAAAAAAAATGTTTTTATTGCAGACCTTATTTTAAACCCAGTAAAGTCATTTATGTGTCTCTATGCATCTATATGCAATGAAGGCAAATTATGGTTAGTTTCCTGAAAACATCACAACACCCTGCCTTAGTACTCCTCTCAAGAGTCTTCAGCCCTGATGCAAGCGGTGGGCTGGCTCTTGGGAGGAGATATGCAAATATCAAAATTTTGCATTCCAACTGCCCTAGGTAACACCCACATGTGATTCTGAGCCTCAATGATTCAAATGACTGGAATCTAATGAATTAAAGGGGTAGGCCAGGGACAATAAGGCTGGGGAGGGAAATTGCCAAATAATGTTGGAAGTCCTCCATGAAGGAAATGAGGCGGCTCTATCTGACTTGCTGCAGCTTCTAATGTACATTTTGAGAAGCTAGGCATTTACAGTACATCAGAGGAGCCTGTACAACTCTGCAATACTGGAGTTCAACTTTAAACCACCTCTTCAAAGAGACAAATGAATACTCACCTGCCCCGTTATCCACTCTGCATCATTGGCTTCTTTGACGACTCAAGCTTTCGCAAAGAATATTCAGCATTAAACACATTTTGGGAGTGTGGACGCTGGTGCCCCCCTGTTATGCTCTGTGGTTTCCTCTGGAAGAAGGAACCACAGAGCGCAATGGGACCAACCACTCTACACACATCAAAGTATGCTGAATGCTGAAAATGTTTTAGCAACAGCCCGCAACAAAGAGGAGTCTGGTGGCACAACAAGTGGGATAGGTAAGTATTCACTGCTTCATTGCACAGATGAGCTTAATTTAATTTTGTGGCAGAGCTGCTTTAACTTTTGTAGACTTATGTTTTCTACATTCCGCCAACCAGGAGCTGAAAAATATACTAAACATTCCTGGTATGGAGGACTATGTGACTCACTCCATTTGATGGCACTGGGTCAATCAATACTACTGTCAAACATTGTACAACTCCATTGACAAGTGCTTACACCGGGCTATTTAACTTCCTGTGGCTGACTGGAATGGTGGAAACAAGTATATAGCGCAACACCCTGAAAAAACGTGGCTGGTATAAGAACCAGCATTAGTAAAAAGTCCCAGCACAAAGGTCAGCCTTCTTTGGACCAGAAGCAAAGTCCTTGTAACACTGGAAAAAATAGAAGAAAAGAGGCGCCTCTAAGTGCAGACTTTAAAAACAGTTTATTAAAACCAACAATTGGCAACTCACATGAGACAGAAGATAAAAAGCACATGAGTAGGTCCTCAAAGGGGTAACATCAGTGAGACATCCATAGGCCAGGATTCATAGCACCATCATGAACTGTAGCAAGCGTTCCTGTGAGTTGGTAACCGGCCGGAGACAGGGGAATCTTGAAACGAGGCTTGGTTCGGTGGAAGCTAGAGTCCCAGGATGATGACGTCACTGAACAGCAACGCGTTATTGTCCAGTGAAGTCATCATCCTGGGACTCTAGCTTCCGCTGAACCAAGCCTCGTTTCAAGATTCCCCTGTCTCCGGCCGGTTACCAACTCACAGGGACGCTTGCTACAGTTCATGATGGTGCTATGAATCCTGGTCTATGGATGTCTCACTGATGTTACCCCTTTGAGGACCTGCTCATGTGCTTTTTATCTTCTGCCTCATGTGAGTTACCAATTGTTGGTTTTAATAAACTGATTTTAAAGTCTGCACTTAGAGGCGCCTCTTTTCTTCTATTTTTTCGATTGGAATGGTGGGAGAGTGAAAGGATGCTAAACATATGCATCTATGGAGATCTACAATAACGTGAACCTGTTGCATTCCCCTGCATGGGGCCAGGGCCTTCAAACCTTATGGTTGGTACTACAATTCTTATGAAGCTGTGCTCCAAAATTTTGGCTTGCAGAAGATTTCATTGGCTTTGCACATAGGAAACTTTGTTGAAAAAATAAACCCTACATTTAAAAAGATATACAAATGTATGCCTACATCAATCATAGGGTTGTATGATGCCCATTTTTTTTCTGCCAGGTGAGCAGTGACAATTTTTTAGAGAAGCACAGAATACTCATATAACTAGGCAGTTAATGGCACCATCCCACCCTCCTGCAGTCACCTCATCTCCTCGTGTCTTGGGAACCAGCAAAACAAAACTATAAACATTAACGTGTAAGTGAATCATACTGCGTATAAAACTCCAGAGGAATTGATGGCAGCTAGTAACTTATATATAACGAACGCTAATACTTATAACGTGATCAGTAGCTTTGAGGCCTCCTGACCCTATCAACCTCCATTTTTTACATTCACTTCTCTATGTTTCAAGATAGAATTATGCTTGGATAGGTGTAGAATTAGGCTATGGTTCCAGGTCCTTTTGAAATTTGGGAAGTGCAGATTGTATGGGAATTGCCATGTTGAGGCAGATAATTTGTTTGTTAAACTGTGGCATTTGCAGTACAGGCAAGAAGGTTTTATAGCGCTCGCACGTATTACGTTACTAGATAATAATAAATACTGATTAAAAAACATAAAATACTTTATGCTGAAAAAAAATCTTATAAAATATATTAAATCAATCCATCCTTATTTAAAGTGCCGCAAAAAAAATTCCTTAAAGTGATAAATTGCTATAATAGTCCATATTAAAGTGATTGAGTGCTTCGTGTTGAAAAAATCTTCAAAGTGCCAATGTGCTCCACACATGCAGGGTGACCCCTGAGGAATCCTACTCACCACAATACCATGACCCCCAGCTTTTCAGTCTGGAGGTCTGGCAACGCTGTATACGGTCATATACTGGTTGGCTGGCATGCCCAGGACTTGTATTGCACGTTATTGCCGATAGTATATGTATCCAATATGTGGTGGAAAGAAAAGAGGATCCAAAATAGTGAAGTACTGTGAGACTCGATTTTAATTGCGCAAATGCAGAATTGTACTTACAAGAAGAAAGGATAAAATCCGCTTTGTGATACAATGTATGAACGCCGCTCTCAACGTGCGTTCCAAACGAACCGGAAGTGACGTCCACGGTATCCCAGTACAGTTTTGGACACTGTGGATTAACATGTAGATTTTGATTCAGAAAAGTTTTTATCTTATATCAGTGGTATATGCTGAGAGGCACTAGTCTCCAGATGCTGCTCCATCCCACATTGTCTAATCCTGTTTACAGCTTCTTCTAGGTCCCCGGAGACTCCTCCTAGACCTTTGGGTGGATACTGATAATATAACTCCTGTGTGTGCATGCAGAAGTCACATTGTCCCTATCACATTGCTCATTCTTGGCATTGGGATGTACATTGCGTCTTATGTTGTACATAAAAAATATAAATGTCCATGAGGCAAAACATTTTTTGGCAAAAGAGACTTTGCATGTCACTTCTGCCAAAAACTTTTGCTTCTAACGATTTTTTTATAGCAGGACTTTAAGTCCCTTAAAGTTAAATTTAGTAGTAGAACTATGACCTTCCATTGCTGCAGCTGTACTTACAATTTTCTCTTAGTCCTCCTCAGCTCACCACCTCAAAGTTCCACAAATACCTTCTAATTATACCGATGAATCCCACCTAATGCAACTTCCTGTGATGGGGTGGCAATGATGTTGCACTGCTTCTGAGTTCAGAGCAGAAATGCCACTCTTATGTAGTCTGTGTGTAAGGAGTGGGGTGAAAAAATGTTGCAGAGGGAGTGGCTACCAGTATTGTCACTGCAGATTCACAAGCTTGTAACTTGTCAATCGCCAACTGGCTACACCTAGTCTTGCCCACTGTTTCTGGATTGGCAGCACTGCCTGTTGCTGAAACCCTCCGACTGCTACTGCTGCAGTGCCTGGGAGGAGGCACATAAGAGACACAAATGAGGGAGCATTTGGCTCAGTCAGGGAAGGTAAAGGACATTTTTTAGTTCATGAGGCTTGTGCATCACATAGTAACTGGATTTGGGGCTTTTTAAAATGATCATACAGGAGCCTTTAGTTGTACTTGAAATTCAGGGGTAGGTTCAGATTAAGGAAAGGGTTAGGTTTAGCTGTACATTCATGTGAAGGTTAGGTTAGGTGCAATCAGCAAAGAGCGTAAACCATAGCTATGCCTGTCATAACAGCTTGAGATTGAATGGTAAGATTAGGGATTGGTAGGCCTCTGCAGATATGTACAGACATCTATATGTGATCCCAGGGCCCTAGTGCTGGCATGCAGCCACCCCACACCACTTGACCAAAAAAAAAAAAAAAAATGGAAACTCTGGAACACATTTTTCTTTTTGTAAAGTGGTTAGGACTAACTAGACAAATGATGGTTGGTTAAAGTGCCATATTTAACTAGAAAATACAAAAAATAAATAGTATTTTAGGCTATGTGCTTTTTCCTCTGAATCCTTGTAAGACTCAGAGATGGCGTCAGTTGGTGGGAGAGTCAGCAGCTGGCAGACAGAACAGAGTGTGGATAATCTGCAGTACACAGCTAAAGACAGCCGACATTGACCGTCCAATGTATAAATAGAGAACAGGCAGCTCAGAAGTGAACAGCCCTCCTGGAAAGTGCTGGTGTTAATCTTGGCCTCCGTCTTGTCTTTCACAGGCATTGATCCTGAGCTCTGGATTATCCAGATGGTCACATAAGATTCCTTGTGATAGGATTAACCCACTCTTCAATCCATGTGCTGTTCTTGTCGTACACCGCAGGCGGCCTCCACACCGATAGGGCCGTAATAATAATCATAGGCTCCATCGGGTGTATGCTGTCGGCTCATAGACAGTTTGACTTTGTCTGATTATGGATCTCAAAGCCGCCACAAATAATTTCAAAGTATATCTTAGGTAATCAATTACAGTAATGTTCTTTAGCAATGATACCGTAATTCCCATCCCCATCAAGAAAGCTTTAGAGTGGAAGTACAGTCAAACACTAACTATACATAAATGTACTCCCACCTCAATTCTAAGCCTATTTCATCTACGGTGTAAAAGGAAAGATCTGTATGTTTTTCTATTCTGGGGGCTCTCCGGTCACATGATGAACTCCCAGCACTGGCTTCAGTGTAATGGAGGGACAGCATAGTAAGCCTATGGGTAACATCATCATACAGGCTCTGCATCCATTTTCAGCGATCTCCTATCTTAATTGAAGATGAGACCTGATCACGTGACCAGACCAGAGTGCTCTTAGAATAGGTAGGTATACAGATCTTTACTTTACAGGATAAATAGAATAGGCTTAGAATGGAGGTGGGAAGTATAGTTAGTGTTTGACTGAACTTCCACTTTAAAGTGGTTATAGACTCGGAAGCAAGCATGCACAGGTGCGCCCAGGGAAAGCGGCTTTCCATGGGGACACCCAATAAGGAGGAGGGGCCTGGAGCACTGACAGGGGACCCCAGAAGAAGAAGATCGGGGCTGCTCTGTGCATAACCATTGCACAGAGCAGATGAGCATGTTTGTTATTTTTATAAAAGCAGGCATGTTTGTTATTTTTATAAAAAAAAACTAAGCTTTATAACCACTTTATTTATTAGGTTACTATTTTTTTATTGTAGACAATGCTCTTTAATAAAGATAAAAAGTGAACTCCAGCCACCAAAATAAATATGCCTAGAGTGTATCTAAAGCCAATTCTTTTGTTTTTATTTAATTTTGAGTAGAGAAGGGAATGATGGGAACCAATATCACACATTTTTACTATGTGTGTTGAAATGAGGAAATGTTTCTTCACTTCCTGTCCCAGAGAGATAACAGAAAGCAGGAGAAAATCTTTCTAAAGTGAATATGCATCAATAGTCTTTGACACTTCTGGGAGTGTCAGATAATGCAGTGATTCCATCTTCTGACCCTTATGTCATTACAGGGATAAGAACAGATGTATGGGTCAGAGGATGGGACCCTGGCACACTGCTTTGGACACTCCCAGGAGTCTTGAATCCTGAAGACACTAACAAAGGCTGCAACACTATGTATGTAGATGACACATGCCACCAGAGAGGTGGGTATAAAAGCTTGCCTATTTCAGGTATGTTTGAGCTTAATTTTCTTTTAAACTGTACAGGTGATGCATTATTTGGGGTTTATTTTGTGATGTGTGTCCCAACGACCTGGAGAGCTATAGTTGTTGGGGCACAGGCTTCTAAAATGGCAACTTCCATCAACAACACTTAAAGCATAAGTCCAGCCCAACATAACAAAATTAAAGGATTAGTCCATTAAATGCAAGGAAACAAAACCAGTACTTCAGCATTAATCTTCAATCCAGAGATTTCCCCCACAGTATTTTTTTCTAGATATCCTCAGTCTGATGGTCAGTATCATGCAACCCACTTCCTTTGAGCCTAGGTCATCCCGAACCTGCCCAAGCCTATAACTGGGCAGGGGCAGTGAAAGGAGAAGCATCACATTTATGAGCTCATCTTTCTGTCACTCAACTTTCTCCTCCTATCAGCATGCTTCTTGTCAGCACATGAGCTGATTGGTTCATTGTACTGCTTCTTCCACTCACACTCCATCCCTGCTGTATAAGGGCAGCAAGAGGCTTATACCAGTTCACATGCAAGTACCTGCACTGCTTGTATTTAAAAAATAACTTACTGGGGGGGCGTGGTCTGGAGCTGCATGGAGTAGGGTGTGCTAGGTGAGAGCTCCGCTCGACGATCCTCCTTAAAATCATCCTGGGGCTGTCATCCTTGCTCCACGGCACACTAAGACTAACCCACTGCTAACCCAAACTTCCCGGGCATGTCCCCGCCGAAAAGGGCTTCAGAAGCTATTGCCAAACTGGGGAAATTCCGGCACGAGGAGCGCGGCCTAGCTGAGGAAGATGGCGCCTCCCCTCCCCCGGACGCAGCAACGCAGGTCTCGGCCGAGACTGCCAAGGTTCTGGAAGCCATCTCCCTGTGCCAGTCCAACCTCACGGCGCGCATCGAGGAGGTAAAGGTGGACATTTCCCTGATAAGACAGGATGTGCAGACTCTGAGGGAGAGGGTCTCCGAGGCTGAACACCGCGTCGGCCGCGTGGAAGACGA
>BLSH010171701.1:473896-513061 GCA_018402905.1 Glandirana rugosa
CAAGAACACAAGGACCAAGACGACTATATATATATATATATATACACTGGTAGTGGGGTGTCAGTGGTTGGTTGGACCTCAATAGTAAGCTCTCCCCGCCACGGTTTTGGCTCTGTTCCTTCCCATATTAGAGTTTTGGGTATATTCAACTCCTCTTTTTTACATTCTCCATAATAAGAATGCAGTTAAAGCCACCAGCAGGGAGAGTAGGCCTCACTTGTAATGGCCACAGCAGAACCAGGAACACAAGAACATGTTTTGACCAACAGAGAACAAAGTCCCCAATAAGAAAATGGAATGAGTGGAACTGAGAGTTTTTATTGCCCTAAAATGTTTATGAATATCAGGAGACTTTGTCAAAGTTCAGCCAAACCTCAGGCATATATAACCATCTTAAATAATGTAGTATTGGTTGCATTTTCTAAATACATGAATTTTCCTATTAAAAAAGGGCATTGCATATGCCATAGGCGTGCGCACATAGGGTGACAGGTGTGCCTGGGCACACCCTAATCACCCTGTTCTGTGCAGATTCCCCCTGATGCCTGGCTGCAGAGAAAAGGGCAGGGGAATCTCTGTCCTCAGTCTCTTTCTCTGTCCCAAAAGCGAGACATCAGAGGTCTGTTTAGACCCCTGATATTTCACCAAAGCCACCCAGCAGGGCTCCTAAATAAAATTGTAATATATATATATATATATATATATATATATATATATATATATTGTAAAAAAAAAAATTGTGGAAAAATAAATCAAATCAAATAAAAATAAACTACTGACAACGATCTCTGCCCTTCTGACATATACACACACACACACACACTCATGTTTGCACTTTGTGGTGCACACCCTAATGCAATAGGCTGCGCACACATATGGCATATGCACACATTCTGGTGCTTCCTTTCTGACCACACAATTGTCACTTGGTATATGCATTAGATTTAGGGAGAGACCATATTAGGGAATGGATGGTGATGACTATCTGCCTAGCCCGTTCATGTTTATGGACCTTGATTGACAGTTTTGGAGGCAACTCTAATGAGGAAAAACTTACGTAATATTATGAAAAATCTGATATGGCTTAAATATATCACCTGTTTTCTCTAAAAAAATTTTTGGCTGAGCAAAAGCACATATTTTCACAGACATTTTATGCTAGACCCCAGCGGGGAGGAGGTAGGTGCAAATTATTCATATGAATCATGCCCATTTACAGTAATTATCACGTTAAAGCATCTTCAAAGTAAAACTTGTACACTCACCAGTTTTATCCTAAACAAAATACAAAGGGGTAACAGAGAATGGAAATCTTTTATGTTCTATAGGAAAATGTCAGGCAGGGAGGTTACTGCCACAGCCAATCACATTGGAGTCATAACAATTATTCCATGTTTCATTTATGCTATTTTAAAGAAAGTCCTAAATTAAGACTAAACTCCAGCTTGCTAGGAGATTTGCCAATAAACTATATCTGGGCACAAAAATATTCAATTAAATATGTTCCTATTAAGCCTCAAAGGATATAAATAAAGGATATGTGCACCTAATGCCTTTCCAAACCCAGGTATTAGCTTTTAAATTAGCAGTAACATCATCACTGTGTGCAAATAGACTGTACAGAGAGCAGAGCTGTGGGGGAAACCTAGCAGATTCACCTACTACTGGCTGTGTAAAGAAAACTACAGGAGGGGGCTGAGACAAGACCAGTCACCCTGCACAAGGAGAAAGCAGTACTGAGTGGTCCTGATTAGAGGAAGCTCCTGCACAGTGTCAAGGTCTCGCACTGGATTATTACACAGATCTGAAGGAAATACACAGAGCACATAAAGAAAGTAAGAATACACGACTCTTGTATTTAGACTATATTTGCTTATCCTGGAGGTCATATTCAAAAGAACATAAAGTGTAAGAGAGCTAGGTAGTGTAATGATATTGGTTTTCTGATTATAGTATCAGTATACATCCTCAAATGCATCTGTTGCATGTGCCCACCAAATAAATGATAAATTCAGTGATAATATAAGAAAGCAAGTATAAAACTTTACCATGTTCCAGATAGGATGGAGTCCCATCCGAAGGATCCAACCTACGCGCTCTTCTTCCATGCTTGGAATTATTATGTACAAACATATTATCTGACACAGCTAGCACATGTCCATCTACATTGATGGTGGTAGATACAACGACCTGAAAGAAGAAATGGATACTATCAGTACATCCGGGAGGAAAGGCCTGTTTGTAATTGAATTTAAAAGCTTTATCTACATAAAACACCACATTAAAGAAAAAAATTAAGCACATTCCACTGTTTTAGGGGGGAAAAAATGATTGAGAAAGAGAGGGTAGTCACAAAAAATTCAGCAGCCAGCTTAGCCAAAAATAATATGTTTGCTCAAGAGTGACAACTTCACTGATGAGCTTAAAGCTGTCCACTTTCATAACCAGCTAAGTGTAGGTGAACCAGTATAAAATGAAAACATATTTCAAACTAAAAATTGAATGCATACTGTAAATATTGTACTGTGCATAGACAACATAGATTTAAAGAATCAGCCAATCCAAAACTAGCATTTGTACTACAAATCTGTTTCTTATGTCTCTTGGGCATTCTATTGGTGAGATTTCTGAGGTTGAGTTCCTGGGGTTGCACAACTGCTCTGACCATTATGAGAGACTCCCACTCTCCCTACTGGACACCCCATTCATTTTACTTTACAGAGATTTCAATGGGAGGTTGGAACACCAAAAACTCCCCGATGTACAGGAACAGAGTTTTATAAGCACTGCCTAAAATATAGCCATCAAGAAAGAACAGCCGGCAACTCCATAATTCTCTGATTTTTTATTTTTGATATGCCATCCTAGTGAGTACACAAATAGTGGCAGACGCGTTTCGGCTACACGCCTTGTTCACTAAAATATATGTTTTAGGTGGACTTGCTCTTTAATGCAACTTCTTATTTACTTAATCATATTGCTCATGTTTATATTTATATGCTTATATTCTTACATCTATTTATTATTTATATGAATCATATTTACAATTAATCAATTAATCATACAACCACACCTAGTATTTATGGATGGTTATGTAAGCCCATACATTTTAGGACTTTTGTTATTGGAATTATATCTACATATAACAGATTGTAATGATTATAAAAATACAAAAAATTGCGCAACCAAATCTGAAAAAATAGATGCTATTCCATTAATTGCTGCATCCACTATAGAGTTTTTTTTTCTTCACATTTTAATTACATTAGCGTGGTAAATTTATATTATTATAGATTGTAATGATTGCATTGAATGCATGTTACCAGCTAAAAGGATATCTAAAGGTTCATTTTTCTTTAAAAAAAAACAAAACATTTCATACTCCTTAAAAAAACTAACATGTCATACTTACCTCCTTACCATGTGCAATTGGTTTTGCACAGAGTGGCCCTGATCCTCCTCTTCTGGGGTTCCTCAGCAGCGCTCCTGGCTCCTCCTCTTCTTGAGTGCCCCGTTGGAGAGCCTCGGGGCACTCATGCGTGCGCGCTCCTGAGCCTCGGGGCACTCATGCGTGCGCGCTCCTGTGTCCTGCTGCTGCGTCCATTGACACAGACAGCAGGACTCTGCCCAGGCCCCGGCTCCCACGTCATTGGATTTGATTGACAGCAGGGGAGCTAATGGCTGTGCTGCTATCTATCTAATCAGGACCTGAGACACCAGCTGACACCAGCTGGAGTTGGTGTGCTCGTCCCAGTCACTGGAAAAACCGAGTTCAGGTAAGTAAAAGGGGGGCTCTGGGGGGCTGCTGCATCACAGGAGGTTTTTCTCCATAACGCATAGAATGCATTAAGGTGAAAAACCTCGACAGAACAATAAACAGCAATTCTACTGGGTTTAATATTCAATAGTTTGGCAAGATCACCCTCAACTGAAAGGATTATAGGTGTGCACCGCCTATTGCATTAGGGCAGGGACATGTGGTGAGGTCAGTGGCTGGTGAGGCACTGGCTAGTATCAGAGCCAGATACACACAGGTTACATAGGCACGTTAAAGCGAGAGCAATAATTCTAGCACTAGACCTCCTCTGTAACTCTAAACATGTAACCTGTAAAAACTTTTAAAAGCGTTGCCTATGGAGATTTTTAAGAACTGAAGTTTGGTGCCATTCCACAAGTGTGCGCAATTTTAAAGTGTGACAGGTTAGGTATCGGCGCAACATCATCTTTAACATTATACAAAAAATCGGCCTAACTTTAGTGGTTTTTTTTTTGTTCTATTCATGAAACAGTTTCTTTTAAAAAAAAATGCGTTTGAAAAATTGCTGCGCAAATACCATGTGACATAGAAAGTTGCAAGGACCACCATTTTATTCTCTAGGATGCCTGCTAAAAAAATATATATATAATGTTTGGGGGTTCTGAGTAATTTTCTAGCAAAAAAATGATGATTTTTACATGTAGGAGAGAAATGTCAGAATTGCCCTGGGTGGCAAGGGGTTAATTACCATAAGTAATATACAAATAACTATTTTATATTGTTTTTAAGGTAATTTACTATATTTTCAAAATCTGTACTCAAGCAGGTGGCTTCACGGACAAATTACTGACGTTTGAAGTAATAACTTCCAACCAGTAATTTCACAGTAAATAGATAAATAATAAATTATTATGTTATATAGCATATAAATATATGATTTAGCTTGATTATAACAGTACCTTTTCATCAGCAGAAGATTCTCATTCTCCCTCTTAATTGTGTGAGAAAACCATGGAATTGTGAATAAATCTTATAGACATAAACGTGTTTTTTCCTTGTAGTTAAGAGGACTGGGCCCGAAGGGAGCGAGGTGGGCCTCCACTGCGGCATTTTTATTGGACAGCTTGGGCCAATGGTACTTTACCATTGGTCCAAGACTCCAAGCTGTCCATTGAGCTCAGTGCCTCTGACAAGAGGTGGGAGGCACTGTGAGCTCATCCTCTCACTCTGCTGCAGAGTATTTAAACTGGCCGCTCTATATGTAGCTTCTGACAGGCTGCACAAGGAGCCCCTTATCTCTGGACCATAGGTCGTAGGAGCCCCAAATTTTGACCAGTGGTGGGGTAGGACTTCAGCTACTCTATGACCCCAGGTCGCTGAGCTATGACCCTCAAAGTTTGATCATTTTTTTTCTCCTTTTTTTATGTTCATGGCAGGTGAGACTCTGCCTCACTTGTTTCCCCTGACTGCACGTCCCTGCATTAGGGTATGCATCCCAAAGCTCATACTGTCTGCATGTGTGCAGTGGATGGTGTCATAAGGACAGAGGTTGGTGTCAGTAGGGCAGTCTATGTTGTCAGTTGTATTTATTTATATTATTTTTTACAATTTTATTTTTTGTATTATTTTTTTACAATTTTTTTAGCAGAGAAAATTAGATTTTTTTTTATTTGGTGAAATATCAGGGGTCTAAACAGGAGGAATATGTGCCACACGGGGTGATTAGGACGTGCCCAGGCACACCTGGCACACCTTCTGTGCACGCCTATGGTAAGGATCAACCAGCCTCATTCATGTAGTGGCCCAATACAACAAAACAAACTGACATCTTCTCTGGAAAAGGACATTTGCTAAAAAAATTTGAAACTGATTGGCAGCTAAGGAGTAATACATCCTGGATCCACAATTCTCTACAGCAAAAAAATGCTACTGCCTTCTTCTACTTAACCAATGTGACAACCATTTGTAAATGCGTCATTCTTTTTTCATGCAGTGAAAAATTCTATAGAACAATGTTGTAAATAAGGAGCTCAAAGTGCGCAAAAGCTAGTCTAAATTGGTTATAAAGGCTTTCAGATGAAATGTCACTCGCGCACAAAAAAACAGCCACCTCAGAAATCTCTTTAATTTTTAATGGTTTTGAAGTGAACAGCCTGGTTTGTGGGAAACACATTGCTTCCTGTCATCTATTTCATTCTTTGACATAAAATGCGACTTATCCCGGTTTATTTTAAATAGTTAATGAAGCAAAATTGTTTTAGGAGTTGACACCTAATAAAGAATAACTCAACAATGAAACAGATTACACTGAAAATAAGCAAGATAAAAATGCCAAATGTTCTTATAGCCTGTCTGTAAATTACCCTGGCTACAATGGTCCTTCTAAATACTTTATAAAGATAAAAAATGCGCTATGGTTGGTGAAGTCTGGGCTGACAATAAGGTCTAATCTATGTACACGTAAGATAATTATTGAGCACGATGAAGCTGAGGAAATGCCCCGAGGATATCCAGAGGCCTTCACTCTTGCTTTCTCCAACTGTCCATTTATAGCAGCAAAGAGACAAAGATTTATTATATATAAACCTATAATTTTTAAAGGCAAGGTGCACCAATAAGTCTATACTCAGACAGAAATTGGATTGAAGTAGTTGTTTTGGTATTCATTTTATCAAAGCTGTGTTCACCAAAGGTCACCAAAGGATTTAAGGAGATCAATAGCCAGGAGTAACCATGGAAAACTCACTCTACTATCTCAGCATTTGGAATCCCTTGGAGGGTGTCAGAACCACATAATTGCCTTTTAGTAGCCCATTTGAACATAGCATAGCCTAACTGATATATCAGTTTCTGGGGGACATCAATGGTTGAATCATAGTGGCTAAGTGGTTAGCATTGTTGGTATACACCAGTCGTCTCCAAACTGTTGCCTTTATCTGGCTCTTGGGGCACTATTACTCCCACTGACACCAACATGGAAGCACCATTCCTTCCACTGACATCAACAGTGGGGAACCATTCCTCTCACTGTGACCAACAATGGGTAATTTTTCCTTCCGCTGACACGATGATGGGACACTATTCCTCCCACTGGCACCAGCAATGGGACAGGATTCCTCCCACTGATATAAATAATTAGGCACTATTCCTCCCACTAATACCAATGACGGGGTACTATTCCTCCTTCTACTGATTACAAGCACTATAATTTTTTTATTTATTTAAATGATGCCGGGACATTTCCTACTTCCACTGGCCTCTCCGGGCCTATATAAAGTCTGAAGGACTCTGTATACCTGAGACCCCTGGTATACCTCATTATATATTTAGTTTATATCACACCAGGGATACAATCTTTAGGGATGTATATGTACATTTATTTGTGGGCACCCAGTTAGGGCCAATGGTTTCCTCCCACAACCCACTGAAGGTTTATACTTGTTACATTATGGGATGTAACCTGTAAAGCCTTATGTAATATATTGGTAATCTACAAATAAAGAGAAATAATAATCACCAAAATGGCTCCTTATTTCATCCAGGGTTCCTGGAATTAAATGTCTGATCCAAGTTCCAAACTCCTACTCATTCATTACAAAGGGATCTCAATTTCAAAGCTGTAATCTATTTACTTGCGTTTACATTGCATGCCCAGTACCAGTGGGACCATGCAATAGGCACGCAAGGCTTTTTTTTTTCAAAAGTCCTACTAGAAAAGCCATCAACCTGCAGGCTTCTATGTTGATGGTTATTCTATTTGGGCCTAGGCAGAAAAGCTTTGTATCTTCTGTGCTATGCTGCCCTGCTGGTTCAGAAGAAGATCGTGCCGCCTGGTGAAAGCCATAGCACTTTGACCTTGATGGTCAAAGTGCTATGGCTTTCACCAGGCGGCACGATCTTCTTCTGAACCAGCAGGGCAGCATAGCACAGAAGATACAAAGCTTTTCTGCCTAGGCCCAAATAGAGTCTCAGGCCAACTGGTAAGAGGTAAGTAAAAAGCAATATAGTAAAACAGGGAGGAAGGGCAGGTAAAAATTTGTTAAAAAGGAGACTGGAATGTGAATTATAATCAGGCAGATGATTTGTCAGCAAATACTGAAGTCAGTGTATGACCGGCAATCCTGGGTAAATGTGCCATTTGGTCCTTGCTAAAATCCTTTGATGAAGGCTTCAGGCCTACGCAATTGCTTCCCACTTCTTCTGCATTCTCTGTGAAGGCCCTCAGAGATGTGTTTATTCATTTTACACCCAAATATAATTATTGTCTGTTAATTGCAACCTTGTCTGGCACTTTTGTACTAACACACGCAGCCTTGCCATTTGCTCAGTCCCCTCTATAATCCACCTATTATGTTGACTAATTAACTTTGCTAGACAGTGCACTTTTTCCTCCATTATCAGCTCCTGTCAGCCGCCAGCTTCCAGCTGCCGAGGAGGGAGGGCATGCGGGTTTCGTTTGATTGATCACCGATAGATTGACATGCAGATTCATTTAATTAGAATCACCTCACTTGAGATACGAGAGAGGGAGAGAGACCAATAGACTAGGACTAATGGATCCGTTACCTCATGTTTTAGCTGCCAACACTGGATTAGAAAAAAAAAAAATACTTTGTCTTGTTCTGGCATTCTTCCCAGGTCTCTTTGTAAATCTATCATTGTAACTGTTCTTTGCCTCAAGTGCCACGTGAAGGAGTGACACGCTTGTGAGGTCATCGTTCTGACCCCACGTCTGCATGTGAGGCCTGTTTTCTCACCTTTGCCCACTCTGTGATCTATGCTGACGTTTTTGTGTTTTAACTGTTCCATATCCTGGATTCCAGTAATAAAAGCTTTACTGTCCAATGTTGAATCCCCTTTTTTGCTAAAATGATTTTGTTTTTTTATTTTTAGTGCAATATGATTTTCTATTAATTTTGTATATTTTAGGACAACTATGAAAAAAAACACGTAGTCTAGAAAAATATGTGCATGCAAAGGTCATTTTTAACTCTTTTTAAAATATGATTATCCAAGTAGTATCATCACATTTCAAAACAACATAGGAACAAAATAAGATTTATATGTCAGCTGTACACCTTTACAGTGCGTTTACACATGCACGTTAGCAAAGGCTATGTTAATATGCGTTGTGTTAACCACTTCAGCCCCGGAAGGTTTTACCCCCTTAAAGTGGTTGTAAACTCTTTACAACCACTTTGACCTACAGGTAAGCCTATAATAAGGCTCACCTTATACTTGTATACCATACCTCATACTTATACTTGTCCTATACTTGTATTTGTACTTAGCCTATAATAAGGCTTACCTGTAGGTACCGAGAATATCTCCTAAACTTGCACCGTTTAGGAGATATTCTCTGTATCCTCATGTGCCAACATCATCGGCACATGCGCAGTGAAGAAATAGCCAGAGTGTGCTGTTTGTTCACTGAGTGTGCCGCCACTGATGGCTCCCGCACGCATGCGCGGGAGTGACGTCAACAGCGCGTGTGATTGGCCGGAGCCGCGAACCCGGACGCAATCATGTTTCCAGTCACAGCGGTGTTCGGGGACCGCTGCAACAGCTTCGTTCCAAGGTAAGTGCTTCATAATGAGCTAGTATGCGATGCATACTAGCTCATTATGCCTTTGTCTTGCAGGTTATTTTTTCTTTTTTTTTTAAGGGAGTTTACAACCACTTTAATGACCAGGCCATTTTTTGTGATACAGCACTGCGTTACTTTAACTGACAAGTGTGCGAACATGCGACGCTGTACCCCAAATAAAAATTATGTCCTTTTCTTCCCACAAATAGAGCTTTCTTTTGGTGATATTTGATCACTTAAGCTGTTTTTATTTTTTGCACTATAAACAAAAAAAGAGCGACAATTAACCACTTCCCGCCCGGCGCATTGACAAATGACGTCCGGGCGGGGGGTTCATTATCCTGACTGGACGTCTATTGACGTCCTCAGGATAATCCACGATCACGCGCCCCTGGGGGCACGCATTGCGGCGATCGGTGGTGCCGTGGGTCAGGCTGACCCACCGCATTACCGACCGAGGTAAAAGGCTTCGATCCGAAGCCTTTTACCATGTGATCAGCCGTGACCAATCACGGCTGATCACAGTGTAAATAGGAAGAGCCGTTTATCGGCTTTTCCTCAGAGAGCCGATTGGCTGCTCTCCTGACAGGGGGGGGGGCTGCGCTGAACATTTATCAGCACAGCCACCCTCAGGATCACCCCACTGGACCACCAGGGAGCCGGATCAGGACCACCAGGGAGCGCCCCCCCCCCCCCAGACATCACACAGAGGCCGCCCAGGACCACCAGGGAAGGACCACAGAGGCCGCCCAGGACCACCAGGGAGCCCCCACTAGACCACCAGGTAAGGGCATTATTGTGCACTGTAGGGATGGCACTGTGCCCATGTATGATGCCTGCCAGTGCCATCCCTAACAGTGCTTGTTGCACCTGTGCCCACCATTGCCACCTATAAGTGCCCACCTGTGCCCACCTGTGACACCTATCAGTGCCCACCTGTGTTACCTATCAGTGCCCACCTGTGCCATCTAAAAGTGCCCACCTGTGCCACCTAAAAGTGCCCACCTGTGCCACCTAAAAGTGCCACCTATCAGTGCCCATCAGTGCCCAGTGCCACTTATCAGTGCCGCCTATGAGTGTCCATCAGTGCCACATATCAGTGCCACGTATCAGTGCCCGTCAGTGTTGCTTGTCAGTACCGCCCATCAGTGCTGTATATGTGCCCCATCATCAGTGCAACCTTATCAGTGCCACCTCATCAGTGCCAATCTGTACTGCCTCATCAGTGCCCGTCAGTGTAGCCTCATCAGTGCCCATCAGTGTAGCCACATCAGTGCCCGTCAGTGAAGGAGAAAATGTACTTTATACAAACTTTTGTGACAGAAACAAAGAAAAATGTTTTTTCTTTTCAAAATTTTCGGTCTTTTTTTTTTCTATAGCGCAAAAAATAAAAACCGCAGGGGTGATCAAATACCACCAAAAGAAAGTTCTATTTGTGGGAACAAAATGATAAAAACTTTGTTTGGGTACAATGTCGCACAACCGCGCAATTCTCATTCAAATCGCAACAGCACTGAAAGCTGAAAATTGGTCTGGTAGGGAAGTGTTCTAAGTGCATGGTATTGAAGTGGTTAAAAAAAAAAAACAATATTTTTTATTTTCTGCTATAAAACATATCCAATAAAGAGAATTTTAAAAATCAAATTTCTTCATCAATTTAGGTCAATATTTATTCCGCTACATGTTTTTGGTAAAAAAAACCCCCAATAAGCGTATATTGATTGGTTTGCGCAAAAGTTATAGTGTCTACAAAATAGGGGATATTTTTGTGGATTTTTTATTATTTATTTATTTATTGCTAGTAATGGCGATCAGTGATTTTTAGCGGGACTGCGACATTGCGGCGGGCAGATCAGACTCCTAACTGACATTTTTGACACTTTTTTGGGAACCAGTGACACTAATACAGTGATCAGTGCTACAAATATGCACTGACATTGTACTAATGACATTGGCAGGGAAGGGGTTAACGTCAGGGGTGATCAAGGGGTTAACTGTGTTTCCTGGGTGTGTTTACTAACTGTATGGGGGGAGGACTTACTGGGCTAACACACAGATCCATCTTCCTGCATAGCAGAAAGACAGGGTCTGTGTGTCATCCTCTGTCAGAAGGGAGATCTGCCTTGTTTACACAGGGAGATCCCCGTTCTGTCTCTGCGGGAAGCGACCGCTGATTGGCTTCCCCGCTGGCCAATGCCCACAAAAGCTAGTGCACTAATCAGCGTACTGGTACGGCAATTTGCGCAGCCGAGCCACCTTGCCACAGTATAACTGCCGGGGGTGTATAGCCAGTAGTTAAAGAATATGTTACCCCAACATTTCATATCCCTGATATGTGTCTTTTGTAGCATGAACTTGTGTTAAAAAGTATCCTGCTCTCTTTGCATTGCTCCCTGTGAAAAACCTGGTGATCCTGTCAGTTCACCTGCTTTCCTATTTCAAACTGACTACGCTAGGCATGAGATCACATCCATCCCGGCGTGGTCAGTTTTCTGGCTCTATTGAGAGAACAGCCTGTCTGTCCTCCAATGGTCAAATTTGTGTTGACATGTCTCCCCACACAGCCATTCACTGGGAAGGTCAATGTACTAATGTTTCTCCACCCCTAATTCTCTAAGCCCCTTATGCAGCTGAGAACCATGAGAGGTCATGTGATCACTAAAAAAAAAAAAAAAAAAAGGTATTTAAAACTTAATTTTTTAATTTTTTAATATATACGCAAATGTTTTGTCCTTTATTTCTACTGAATAGGTTGTTTTACAAAGTAAGGGCACACATATACTCTGAGACAACCCATTCCCAATAGGTAACCCCAGCAACCCAGTGCACCTAAAATGCAAGCAGTGTAATTTGACTTGGTATCCACCTTTTGCATTCCCCTGTACAATAGAACTCAGACTGGGAAAGGGAAAGAGAAAAAGCAGCACAAGGAGCCAATCGGTTGTGCTGCAGTGCAAGGAGCATGTTGACAGGCGGAAAGAACAGAGTGACAGAGAGATGAGCTCATCAGTGTGCTGCTTTCCTTTCACTGTCCAGTTACAAGCTGGGGGAGGGGACAACGCCCCTGCTAGCAGCTGTTGTGTGGCAGAGCTGTGTAATTCTAAGGACTTAATGGACAAAAATAAAACTCTTTTGGCAGATAAAACAGCTCCCATGTACAGTATGTATTTATTTTATTTTTTATTTCAGGTACATATATAGCGCTGTCAATTTACACAGCGCTTTACATATACATTGTACATTCACATCAGTCTCTACCCTCAAGGAGCTTACAATCTATTTCATTTGTGTATTTAGTTGTTTGCCCGGAGTTCAGGTTTTAATGGCATGTAGGACAGGGCTGTATGTCGCCCTTCATAAATATACAATTACCTAGCATTACGATAGCACTTAACTGCAGCACATAATTTGCTGCAATATGACAGGTGCACTTTAAAATTCCTGGTAATTATCAGTGACTCTAACAGATTTTAGTGTCCATTTGAAGTACAGATGAATGTCAGTTTCCATACAGCCCACTGGAGAACATACCACAGCACACAGTGAGTAAGAGCCGATGACATCATTTATGTTTTAGTCACCGGTACAGTTACATGGAGCTCTTATCACAATCCCAGCATACTTTGAGCTTGGAGTTCATGACCTCACTCCAAGATCTGTCACTCACAATCCCTTCCCTCATCATTCATTCAGAATTCATTGCTCGCTGTACAGATTTCATCCTTCTTGTAATTCAGATCCAAGCCTTGCTATCTGGTTTCCATTTAAAAAAATTGAGGAGCAATCGGTACATTATTACTGATTACCATTTGTTTTAGCTTCAGGTGCAATGTAAAAATATATACTATATTGCAGGCGTTCTCAACCAGGGTTCCTCCAGACGTTACCAGGGTTCCTTGAGCAATGATTGTTCTCCCACTTACAATGAGCACTCATATACATTTGGCAATACATTGATCAAATTTCACCCCGCTCAGCAGAGAACAGATACATTTCGATCAGTGTGTGGCTGCCCCTGCTCTACAGAAGTCAATCATTTGATTGTCTCCCGTCAAAGAGATATATTGGAAATTATTTTTCAATCAGTGGCTGCAGCCAGTATCTGGCAGCTGTGCGTATATTTGTGTGGATGGAGAAATTTGTTAGGCTGAACAAAAAAATAAAGAAATATGACAGTGTAGGGGGAGATTTTCCAGTGATATCCAAAGAAAGGGATCACTTTCTGACTAATCTTAAGTGTAAGGGGACTTTATTTCCGCTGACTACCAATGTAAGGGGGTGTTTCTCCATTGACCACCAATGTAAAGGGGCATTTCACCACTGACAATGTAAGAAGTCACTTCTCTACTGACCATCAATATAGGAGGGCACTTCTCCACTGACCACCAATCTAAGGGGTCACCTCTCCACCAACCAATAATGTAAGAGACCATTTCTTTACTGACTACTGATATAGGAGGGCACTTCACTAACCACCAATTTAAGGAGGCACCTCTCTACTAACTAACAATGTAAGGGGGCATTTCTCCATTGACCACCAATGTAAAGGGGCATTTCTCTACTGACAATGAAAGAAGCTACTTCTCTTCTGACCATCAATATAGGAGGGCACTTCTCCACTGACCACCAATCTAAGGGTCGGTCACCTTTCCACTAACCAACAATGTAAGAGACCATTTCTCTACTGACTACTGATATAGGAGGGCACTTCACTAACCACCAATCTAAGGAGGCACCCCTCCACTGATCACTAATGGAAGTGGGTACTTCTCCACTGACCACCATTGTAAGGAATTGCTTTTTCATTGACCACCAATGTAAAAAGCCACATTTCTTCTGACCACCAACATAGGAAGGTACTTCACTGACCATTAATCTAAAGGGGCCCATCTCCACTGACCAATAATATAAGAGGACACCTTTCCATTAACTAACAATGTAAGGGGGCACTTCTCCACTGGCCACCAATGTAAGAGGCCACTTCTCTGCTGACTATCAATATATGAAGACACTTCTCCACTAACCACCAATCTAAGGGCCGGTCACCTTTCCACTAACCAACAATGTAAGAGACCATTTCTCTAGTGACAACTGATATAGGAGGGCACTTCACTAACCACCAATCTAAGGAGGCACCTCTCCACTGATCACTAATGGAAGTGGGTACTTCTCCACTGACCACCATTGTAAGGAATCACTTTTTCATTGACCACCAATGTAAAAAGCCACATTTCTTCTGACCACCAACATAAGAAGGCACTTCACTGACCATCAATCTAAAGGGGCCCCTCTCCACTGACCAATAATATAAGAGGACACCTTTTCACTAACTAACAATGTAAGGGGGCACTTCTCCACTGGCCACCAATGTAAGAGGCCACTTCTCTGCTGACTATCAATATATGAGGACACTTCTCCACTAACCACCAATCTAAGGTGACATTTCTCCACTGACCACCAATATAAGGAGCATTTCTACACTAACCATCAATGTAAGGGGGTACTTCTCCACTGACCACCAACACAAGGGACACTTTTCTAACTGATGACTAGTGTATGGGGACAGTTCAAATTTCACAGTCTGTTACTTTTCGGGTCATCATGATTTGTTTCATTTCATGTTTATTTTTGTCATACAGAGAAAGGAAGTGTTTAAAATAATGTGCTCTGGGTGTCAAATATTCTAGGTATGCCACATTTAAACTTTCAACAGCTAACTAATCATGCTATTTTGAAATATAGATTTATTAATTTGTAGCAGGGGTTCCTTGGGACCTCAAAATTATTGCAAGGGTTCCTTTAGGGTAAATAGTTTAGGAAAGGCTCCTCCATTGTCTAAAAGGGGTGGTTATGGCACAAACTGTGATCAATGATGCCAGAAACCATAAGTCTTGGATAAGGATGGTGTTGCAAAGGACAAAGAAGGGGTGAAAGTCATACACTGAGTAGAACGGATAGTGATATCCAGCAGGAATGGTGGACTGTCCACAGCTCAGGGCTGGCCTCTTGAGGGAAGTGGAAGCACACTCCAAACATGTAGAAAAAAAAGCAGAAGAAGAAGCACCTTCTAAGTGCAGACAGTGTAGTATTTCACTGGACAAAGGTATAAAAACACTCACATGGAGATAAGTATGCGTCCACGTGGGTTCCAGCCTTCCTTCCGCACAGAGAGCCCTTGGATGGCTCCTACAGGTGAAATGAGCGGCACAACAACCTGGACCAGCGTGCACAGAGACTCGCCAGCTGCAGGACTATCCTGATATGCTATCCTGATATGCTGACACATACTTACCTCCATGTGAGTGTTTTTATACCTTTTGTCCAATTAAATACTACACTGTCTGCACTTAGAAGGCACCTATTCTTCTGCTTTTTTCCTCCATTGTCAAAACCAAGGGTTCCCAAACTACAGCTCACGGCCACATTCAGCCCATGCCAAGATTTAACCAGCCCACAACAACTGTCCTTGAAAATACCCCAGCTGGCTGGCAGTGGATGCACAGATCTGTGTATCATAATACAGAGACTGGCTCATCCACTGCCAACCATGACCTCGCCCCAGTCTTTTTGATGGGTACCCCTAGATGCAAAGTGGGACTCTGAAGCACTGGATATAAGGGGGCATTTTTTTTTAAACATTTTTTCAGCCCATAAACACTTGTAAAATCCCAAGGCTTACTAAAAAATCTTACTAAAAAATATGAAGACCCCTGGTAGAAACAAATAAGATACAATTGCAGTGCTTGTACACTAAGGTGGCCCCTTTGTAAAAACTGCCATGGAGAAAATAGTTTTGCTTATAATAATCAGATTCCAGTTGTTAAATCACCCATATGACTTGTTATTGCATGAGATATAGTCAATAGTCATAAACACAATATAGTGTACTCAGGCCAGAATATCAAACTTGTTTTTTATTTTTTTTTAAATTTTGTATAAAGTAGGAAATATTTAAAACCCCGGTAATTTTTTGCATCTCTGCTCTGTGCTGTGTGGCAGAGCAAATCTGAATTGGTTAAATATGGTGTTTTTCTAGCAGGTAAAACAGCTCCCTTTTATGATGTAGTTCACCTTTGGGTAAAAAAAAAATGATGCTATATTTTTATTCTAGTTCTTTAATAAAGTAGCACATGAACATTCTGAAGCACTCCACCGCACCACTATGGTAGAATTGCGTAAAAGCAGCGAGCAGCATGGCGGGGTAAAACAGATGGTTATATTTACAGACAGAACGCATGTTGCTGTGTCAGTATTTATAATTATTTGCTCTCGATGCCAGCCTGTTGTTTTGTGATAAAGCTGCATGTTTGCAGAGGAATCCAACACAGAATGTTCACAAGATATGGAAATTTTAACCAGTCAGTGCTTTTCACCCAGAATCTGTTATAGGGGATGTACAGGTTCATAGCCTATAGCCAGAATACAGTAAATTTCAGGGGTCAGGCTGGTGAACTTATGTTTTTTAAGTGACCCTGATATTTATTTAACAAAGGTCATTAGCCTATGATATAGTTGATAGTGTTCTTCACGGCCAATGAAGACTATTTTGTATCTCATCTTAAAAAAACAAAGTGTGCGTTAGTTATCCCACAGCAACCAATTGCATTCAGACTTTCTATAAACCATCATTTTCTAAGAAATAGTGAGGGTTGATTTACAAAAACTGGCGAGTGAAAAATGTGGTGCAGCTGTGTATGGTAGCCAATCAGCTTGTTCAAATAAACTTTGACGATAAAACATGGCGGCTGATTGGTTTCTATGCAGAGCTGCACCAGATTCTGCACTCTCCAGTTTTAGTAAATCAACCCCACAGACTCTAATTAGAAGCTGTAGGGGATGGCAGACACTTTTTAGGCACTTTGATAAATAATACCCAGAGGAGATGAACCCTGATATCTGACCAGGCCATAGCAGCTAGGTGACAGCATGCTACTGCTGAGACTCTGAGAGAAGCAGATGACAGGTGCTCTGTATTAAATACCTATTGCATGTATTTAATAAGGACTAAGATTAGTGCACCCATTATTGGCCCAGGAGGGATCATGCTGCACATGGTTATTTGGGACTTTTTTGCGGGTTAGGTTAATTTCAAGCAGCTAAGCTAAACAGCCAGTGGGGAAACATGTTAAACATGTTGACAAGATGGTAGAAAAGCCTTGCCAGCTACCAAACACAAAGAATGAAAGTAATTTTACTGTACTATATGGTGCCAGAGGATTTTATGACTTTTTGTTCCCTACTGAATCACTGTAAAGCACTGGGCTTAAATGTAAAGTTGCAGGTTTAAAGAGCAGAGACAAACAGAGACACAGGTGCTATGTGGGCACAGTAAGAAGGTTCAGAAACATAGAAGCTACGTAAGGATAATGATGGAGAGCATAGACACAGTTGCTGAGTAGGGACAGTAACAGGTTGTAAAATACCAGGTGCTGAGAGGGATAGGTGCTTGAGAACAGAAACACAGTGGATAAGTGCGAACAGTGTAGGAGAGCAGAGGCACAGGGGCTGAGCATGGACAGTGGAGAAAACATACACAGGTGCTGAGCAGAATACTGTTAGAGAGAATAGATATAAGTGCTAAAGGAAGGGGGGGGGGAGGGTATCGAAGGAGAGCAGATACACTGTACTTAATTGGTAATAATGTAGGACAGCAAAGATGGGGAGCAGTGGATATAGGTGCTGAGTAAGGACAGTGTAAGAGAGCAGCGACAAAGGATGCATAAAGACAGCATAATAAGAGCAGAGACAGGTGATAAGTAAGGACTGTGTAAGAGAACTGAGAAAGGTAATGAGTAAAGTCAGTGTAAGAGTGCAGAGACAGGTGATGAGTAAAGACAGTGTAATAGAACAGGGACGGGCTATGAGTAAGGACAGTGTAAGTGAGTAGAGACAGGTAATGAGATAGACAGGTGGTAATTAAGGACAGTGTAAGAGAATAGAGACAGGTGATGAGTAAAGACAGGGCAAGAGAACAGACAAGTGATGAGTAACGACAATGTAAGAGAACAGAGACAGGTGATGAGTAAGGACAGTGTAAGAAAACAGAGATGGGTGATGAGTAAGGACAGTGTAAGAGAACAGAGACAGATGATGAGTAAGGAAAGTGTAAAAAAACAGAGATTGGTGATGAGTAAGGACAGTGTAAAACAACAGAGACAGGTGATGAGTAAAGACAGTGTAAGAGAACAGAGACAGATGATGAGTAAGGACAGTGTAAAAGAACAGAGACAGGTGATGAGCAAGGACAGTGTAAGAGAACAGAGACCGGCGATGAGTAAGGACAGTGTAAAAGAACAGAGTTAGGTGATGAGTAAGGACAGTGTAAAAGAACATAGATAGGTGATGAGTAAAGACAGTGTAAAAGAACAGAGATAGGTGATGAGCAAAGACAGTGTAAGAGAACAGAGACAGGTGATGATTAAGGACAGTGTAAAAGAACATAGATAGGTGATGAGTAAGGACAGTGTAAGAGAACAGAGGCGGGTGATGAGTAAGGACAGTGTAAAAGAACAGAGATAGGTGATGAGTAAGGACAGTGCAAGAGAACAGAGACAAAGGCTGAGTTAGGGCAGGGTATGAGAGCAGAGACATGAGCAGATGGTGAACACTGTAGGATAGCACAGATAGATACTTAAAAGGACAGCATGGGAGAGCAGAGACACAGAGACAGATAAGTGGGTCTGGAGACAATATGGTGGAATGTAAGAATACTTTTTGGCTAAATTACATGTCCATGGGGTTTGGAAGCAAATGGAGTCCTACAAAGTTGCAATCACATGCCTCTTGGTCCTCATCAGTATTGATTCAGCAAACAATAAAGTGAACTACATTGCATGTAGTAAACTGCTCTATGATACCGCCTTGTAATGAACAGGTCATTAGTCTGAAGATCAGAGGGACACCGGGCTCTTTCTCTTGCCATAATACAAAAGAAAGCAGCAAGCCATTTCTGAGGCTGCTTGTATTTGTTCTAACCTTCTAAATCATTTATTATGGAATTATCTGGGACTGCTGACTTAATGACACTGCTAGTGATGCTGTGAGTATTTCCTGAGCCCAGGAGAATGTGATTAATTCCGGGAAAATGCAAAGGTCACTGTAATTGACATGACCTGCGTAATTAAGCAATCTCTGTTTACACGTAGTGAGACGGTGGCGCTGTGAAGATGGCACTCCTGACAGAATGTCGTTACAGGTCCAGAGATCAGCAGCCCTGTTTGCATGTTTCTGCCACTTACCTACACAGATCTTTGGCTGGCAAGAACACTTGCCTGGCATGCCAACCGGGTGACATGGATCTAATAACAAATGGCTATTTACTTGTAATTATACAGGTATGCCAATGGCGTGATAGTAATCTAGATTAAAAACCAGAGCATGCTTCTAATATAGAACAACATTAATCAGGGCATGAAACAGAAAGACCACCATTGCGACAACCCTAGACTAAGAAGAATGACTCTCCTACAGAACTCATTCTCCCACCTCACTACTGCTGAGAATGTGCAGCTGGGTAATGAACAATTAACAATGCAACTATTTCCAGTTCTCTGGAAACTCTCAAAGAGGACCTGGCATGAGATATATTTTTTTATATTAAAGCTCACCTGAACTTTCAGTACAAGTCACCTAAAACATTCCAAGTACATGAAAACAAAAAGTGCGCAAAGTCTGATTTGTTTTTAATTAAAAAACCTGAGTAGGAAAGCCTGTCCCCTGCCAGCATGAAGGACCCTTGCTTTCTGTGTGGTAGCAGTGGCTTCTCTGCACACTCCTACCAAGTCAAGCCTATAGCTCATATTCCCTACTAATTGAAGAGCTCTAGTTCTAACTCAGCAGGGGGCCCCTGAAGAGTGACCACTGCTTCCACACAGAGAGCAAAGGTCCTTATCTTCAGTATGCTGGCAGAAGACAGGTTTTTCTACTCTAAAGGCTGTGCCTGCTTTATGAAGAAAATTATTAGTATGACCTTTAAAACCTTTAGTTGTGATGCACCTGGAATGTATTTAGCTAATTTAAACTAAAATTTCAGTTGGGCTTTAAGTGCATGCAGTGAACCTCTCCACTGGCTTCCACTCACCCAGCGAATACAATTCAAAATACTAACTATTTACAAAGCCATCCACAACTCTGCCCCCAGCTACATCACTAGCCTAGTCTCAAAATACCAACCTAATTGGTCTCTTCGTTCTTCTCAAGATCTCCTGCTCTCTAGCTCCCTCATCACCTCCTCCTTTGCTTGCCTCCAGGACTTTTCCAGAGCCTCTCCAATCCCATGGAACTCCTTACCCCAATCTGTCCGATTATCTCCTATTAGCTTTTACACTATCCCTGAAAACCTTTCTCTTCAGAGAAGCCTATCCTACCCACACCTAACAACTGTATTTTCGTTTTCTCCATCTGATCATACCCCACAGTTATTACCTTTTGTTCCACTCGACCCTCCCTTCTAGATTGTAAGCTCTAACGAGCAGGGCCCTCTGATTACTCCTGTATTGATTTGTATTGTAACTGTACTGTCTGCCCCCATGTTGTAAAGCACTGTGCAAACTGTTGGCACTATATAAATCCTGTCTAATAATAATACTTTCGGGTATTTATAAAGTAGTCCACCTGACAATGCCTTCATCTACTTTTTTCTCTAGAAGAAAGGAGCTATTTGTGTTCAGGCATTATCCAGGGTTAAGATCTATTTTCTGGCTTGATTTCTTGACTTGCACTTGTACTTTCCATGTCCCTATTTTACACTGTAACTCTTCAATATGTAAAATTGCATCCTTTTTTGAAACTTCGCCAAACTGCGAGCACTTTACATGTCATGAAGATGTAAAATGGATATTAAATGGACTTCAGATGATGTCATGCAAATTAAGTCTACGAGCACCTGCTTCGATTACTTCTCAAATAAAATATCCCTTTTTTGTTGTAGTTCACTATTTCATTAACTACACTAAATGAATTATCTTAAGTGACTCAATATGCAAGGAAGCTTCTACAAAGAGTGTCGTGAAGGTGACGTCCATTAAGTTAGCTACAACCAATAAAATCTGAAGCAGCTTTAGGATTGTAGCTGTCATGAAAAGCAACCATTTGTCATCCATTTTAGTGTGAAATCATACAGGCATTAAAGTCCTAATACACTTTCCATGTACCCACTATGCCTATAGATGGAGTTGGACTTTAGGAGACAATGTAACGGTTTGGAGTGAATTTTTCTTTACCACTTTTAACTTTAACATTTTTAAACTGCTTCTTTGTTACTGATACAAACTATTTATTTTACAAATACATCTTTAGCACAGGCCTGACCTGCGGATCCTGCTGGCCGCTGGCCTATAGGTCCTGCCTATAAATGTTTAAGTGTTCCGCGCAAACGGATAAATTACTTTACTTTATAAGCTGCTGCCGTCACCAGAAAACTCCACAATTGTGTCGTTCGAATAATATTGGTAAATTAGAGGTGAAACTGGCGCTGCTCAATTGAAAAACTAAAGAAAATTGAAAAACAACATGAAACAGTCCTTAAATTGAAGTTGACAATCTCCTGGTGCTATGATTAAGGTGCTGTTAGAAGAGATGTCAAAGTTATCCTCAAACTGTGAAGTGCCAAAAAACAAATTTTCCGCTGTGAGTTATGTGCTTGGTGTTCCACCTCCTGCACTGCAATCGTGGGAGCACTCACCGGAAATCGCTCCCCACTGAAGGGGTACGCGCTTGGTTGTATTTGCTGGGTGTGTGTGTTCCCTCTTTGGATTGTTGTATAGATATACAGGTAAAAGTAAGATCATCCGACTATTCACCTCCTTTCTTATTTTCTCCACGAGTATACCATGCAAGTAAGAGAAGTATCTTGCGCAATATCATTTAGGTATTTTATTTATAATGGTATAATAAACACTCACGTTTTGGCAAGTAAAATGAAGCAGTCACTTTTCAAAAAGCAAAACGGACATCCGCTGTGTTCGCTGCGGTCCACTGCATATACATCCGGAAGTGATGTGTGACGTTCTGGCCACGCTCTACGCGTTTCGTCATTGGATGTCTACTGGACGCTCCAGTAGACGTCCAATGACGAAACACGTAGGGCGTGGCCAGAACGTCACACATCACTTCCGGTCGTATATGCAGTGGACCGCAGCGAACACAGCGGATGTCCGTTTTGCTTTTTGAAAAGTGACTGCTTCATTTTACTTGCCAAAACGTGAGTGTTTATTATACCATTATAAATAAAATACCTAAATGATATTGCGCAAGATACTTCTCTTACTTGCATGGTATACTCGTGGAGAAAATAAGGAAGGAGGTGAATAGTCGGATGATCTTACTTTTACCTGTATATCTATACAACAATCCAAAGAGGGAACACACACACCCAGCAAATACAACCAAGCGCGTACCCCTTCAGTGGGGAGCGATTTCCGGTGAGTGCTCCCACGATTGCAGTGCAGGAGGTGGAACACCAAGCACATAAGTCACAGCGGAAAATTTGTTTTTTGGCACTTCACAGTTTGAGGATAACTTTGACATCTCTTCTAACAGCACCTTAATCATAGCAACAGGAGATTGTCAACTTCAATTAAAGGACTGTTTCATGTTGTTTTTCAATTTTCTTTAGTTTTCTTCACTCTTTTCTGGTTTGACACATCTTTATGCTCTTGGAAATATTTTTGCACATTAATCGCTTTTTAGGCACTTTATGGTTTTTAATTTGCACAACAGTATTTATTATTTCTTATGTAGCTTTTAAAACATATGCTTTATTTATAAATGATGTATTTATAAGTATATTTAACCATTCACTTTGCGATTTACATGCATGTTATTTATATTTATAACACAAGGATTTATACACTTGAGATCTTTTTATTTCACTTTATAAGCAAACCATCCCCATGCATTATATACTACCATAGGACAGTAAAAGTAAAGGTTTTATGCCCCACCCCATGGACTTTTACCCCAATAGCCTTTACTTGTATTGTATACCAGCGTGCTGGAAATTCTATATCAAGGATAATTATTATTTTTTGTGCTTTTTATTTTTTGGGTTTTGTGTTTTTCAATTGAGCAGCGCCAGTTTCACCTCTAATTTACCAATATAGGTTCTGCCTGCTGCTGGCCTGTGGGCCACAGGCCATGGCCAGATTTCAGCAGTGCCTACAGACCAGCGGCCAGAAGGACCCAGAGGCCAGCAGGACCCATAGGCCATGGCCAGCTCCCAGCAGGATCCACAGGCCATGGCCAGCAGGACCAACAGGCCATGGCCAGCTCCCAGCAGGATCCACAGGCCATGGCCAGCAGGACCAACAGGCCATGGCCAGCTCCCAGCAGGACCCACAAGCCATGGCCCCAGGACCCACATGCCATGGCCAGCAGGACCAACATGCCATGGTCAGCACAGGACCTGACAGCCAGACAGCACTGAAGGCTATTTTCTATTTTGAGGTTACCGGGTGGGCAGGGCACTGGGGCAGGGTAAATGGGGTATATCGGGGGGGATAGGATGTGGGGGTCAGCTGGGGGTGTCAGGGTCTCTCATCTCAGGGATGCCGATGGCAGCTCAGCAGGTCCGTGCATGGGGTTTGATAAAAACTTCAAGTTGCAGGCAGCCAGCTCCCAGCCTGAGCCAGTCACATGCCTTCACTGGCAGGCTGGCACGCCCTGCCTCTGCCTACCTCAAGTCCAAAGACTCCGGGAGTTGTAGTGGAAAAGTAAGCTGCAGCCTGCTCTCACTAAAAGTAAGCTGCTCTCACTGCCTCTCAGTCAGTTAGTTCTTCTCTCTGTCTCAAGTCGACTCTGAAAACTTCAAGTTACACTGTTGCAGCCAGCCAGCGCCCAACCCGAGCCAGTCACATGATGTGTGCGCCTCGCCACTACCTGCGTCTAAAGACTCAGTCTACGATAGTTGTAGTTTCCTGCTGTGCTGATCAGTTCTCTACAGTCTCCACCCACCGCCACCAGGAACTTCAGCGTGGTCTGGACTACAACTCCCGGAATTCAGTGCAGCAACCTGCCCCCCAGCCCAGCCCGCCCCTGTTCAAAGGCCAGTCCTGCAGGATGTGGTTGCTAACGGGAACAGCATTCCTGCTGTGGAAAAAGTAGTACAGGAATGCCGTTCCCATGAGTTCCTCCAGGACTCGAGCCTTGAGGCCATAACACAGAGTGTTGCCGCGTCCATAGGCAGTGTTTACCTGCCTCTGAACGCAGCAAACTATCAACAGAGACTAAATCACTCCTTTGTGACTTGGGACCCGTGAGCCTAAGTCACTCCTTTGATTTATAAATATTATTACAGGTATTTATATAGCACCAACAATTTTACACAGTGCTTTACATATATTGTGCATTCACACCCATCCCTGCCCTTAAGGAGCTTACTATATAAGGTCCCTACTTCACATACTAGGGCCAATTAACCCACCAGCATGTCTTTGGAGTGTGGAAGAAAACCAGAACATGCAAACTCTATGCAGGTAATGTCATGGTTGGGATTCAAACCAATGACCCTAGTGCAGTGGTTCTCAACTCCGGTCCTCGGGACCCACCAAAAGGCCAGATTTTAAGTATTACCTTAGGGAGATGCAGACTAGAATACTGCAATCACTGAGCAGCAAATGAAAGCACCTGTGATGTATTTCAGTTATCCTGCAAACCTGGCCTGTTGGGGGGGTCCCGAGGACCGGAGTTGAGAACCACTGCCCTAGTGCAACAGGACAGGAGTGCTAACCAATAAGCAACTGTGTTGCCCTAAACTTATCTGTGTGTGTTGTTTTAATTTCAGCTAATTAATTGTGTATACCAAAACATAAAATGCTTTGGGGTAGTCATAGTATACATGTAATGGGAAAATGTCATATTTCCTTATTAAAGCTGTCTCACAAAATCTAAGAAAGCAAGCCTCCAAAGTCTAGTTACCTTAGATGACTTCATACCAAAAGAATGTCACTGCAAACTGACCAAGTCCTTAAATGGTCATATTGTTGCTTTCAAGGGGAGGTGGCCCGGAGTTAGTAATTTCCTTACATTCAAGTCCTATATGTACTATAGATGTATCTTGGAATATTTAGTCTTGTAACAGAGCTTGCTATTATGCATGCTTCTGTGATCATCTGTGCCAAGCTGTATGAAAAGCGAGTGGGACTCTGTGGCGAAACAGCATCTTTAGTTAAGTATTCTTGTTATATTTTCTAATATTATTACATTTGTTATATGAATCCGTAATTAGTTAATTAAATGTCATACTTATAAGTACTGTGTGGTTTCTCTTTGCACATCCATATTACAAACCCAAAAATGTAAACTATCATGTGGCCGTGACAATAAACAATGTCATAAGTAGCCTAGAGTGCCATTTTCTGGATGAAAATATTCATTACGACATATTTATATGCATAATATTTATATTAAACTGATTAAAAATAAAAATTAAAAAAATTATATTTTTTGAAGTCCTGAACCTAGCAGAGACAGAAAATATACACTCTACATTCATTATATAGTGAGGTGAGCCATTTTGTTTGCAGTTACTCTATTCCAGAAAAGCAATGGTTTCCATATCTTGCAATGACGACAACATAAAAGCTTGAAACAGCTTGATGCAAGCTGGATAAATGGCTCTATTTTTAGCCTGTGCTATCATGCAGCGGCTCTGGGTGCACAGTTGGCCATCGAGAAGTAAAGGAATGGTTTGCATGTCTCTCGCTTAAACCTGAATTATTAACATTGATAACATTATTATACAATGCATTGTAGACATGACTTAAACATGATTCCTCTATACCACATTTTTGTTTCTATCATCAGGCTTATTTAATAAGGCTGTGTGGTGAGCAATAACCCACAGATATGGAAGAAAACTTCGGAGGATGGCTGGATGTTTTCTTTAGAGCAATCTAACCTTAAATACAGTCCTTTTTCTAGATGGAGTGGGGGAAAGGTTAGATCCTTAGCCAAGCTTTTATTGCTCCATCCTTCTATCTTTTCTGTTGACCATTGTCACCAGGAGAAAAATGTGGATAAATCCAAAATGTTAAATTTGTCAAGAGAGCAAGAGGTGATGGGAAGTATTCCAGTGGGAACAAATGTTCTGATGACAACCTTGTAAGATGAGCATTTCCATCATTATAGTGACATTTCCTCTCACTTCCTGTAGTGTGTCCAAGACTGGAAGTAAAGGGAAGTCTTCCCAGCCGGAAAGACAGCAAAAGCAAAAAAAATAGCAAAAGGTTGCTTAAACCAGCTGCTGAATGTTAATCTTTTGACAACAAACCACATTCAGAATATAAATCACTGTCTGATTTTGCACAAATAGATCTTGCAATTACATAAGCCTTGATAAAAGGGGTGATGTGTACCCCCCCCGAAACATGTTGGCTCTCGTATCCAATTAATATTTGGAATACAACCTTACTTTGGACTATAACATTCTGGTGTGGCGCTCCAATTTTAGATTCAAATATTGACTTTATATCGTGGAGTTTTTGTGGTAGTTCCTTGGTGCACAAAATCAGCCCACATATCACCCAGATGCGCCACAAGGGCTCTATCAGCACATCATTGATAAAATAAACTTACAGGACTAAAACATAATTTATTCTAGGGATCTAGCGCCATCAATTTACTACTCAGCTTGGCAGGGCTTTTTTTTTTGTCACATTGTGTGTGATCAGAAGGTTATTTTTTTCCTCAATGTTTTTATTGAAGTTTTTCACAAGAACAAAAACTACAGTTAAACAGAATCTGTCATACAATGCGACACGGTGAGGGTACTTGAATAAAGGCGTTTGACAGCAAGTTAACAGACATAGGTGAACCATATAAACGATACTACATACTAAGTGTAGGGTAAAAGATGTTGTCTCCCCACCCCAGACACCCCATCTGGGAGCAAACTGCGTCGAGGGAGAGGGGAGACAACACACCCCACTTTTACAATGAGAAGTCTTTAATTTGTATATACAGGTTGTACCGGGAACTACAACTTTGCAGACCTTCTCTACTCTATCTAATACTAAAAAAAAATTTATTTACACTTTAAAATGTCTTTATCACATCAAAAATTCTGCAAAAAGCAGCCCAAAAAAGAAGACTCTTAAAACTTTTCTCAACAGCAGATCATGAGTCCTTACTCCTCTGTCTGGTTCCCCTTTAAGGGTTCCTCCTGCCAGCCCCTACATCACTACTATGTTCTGTAGTGACAAGGGAGCCGACAGACAAACCACAGTCTGAAGTGGCAGACATAGGCATCCAACATTCCTGAAAGTGTAAAATGCTGAATATTCTCTTGGGGAGGACTCAACAACTTTGTGGAGAGGTTTTCTCTGGTAGGTTTTCAGTTGACTCTTGTTATAAAAAATACATAGCAGACTATTATTCCAGGGATTTATTCAGCTGCCTTTAGGGGTTGGGAAGATTTTTTCCTTGCAAAACAAATTTACCAGGATCAACTAGGTTGTCCAAAGATTCAAGGTGTGCTTACATGTGTTTTTTTATTAGTTGAATGGGGGTTGAACGTGATAGACACATGTCTTCTTTTAACCTTGCTATATTTAACTATTTTCTCCTTTTAAGCAGTTCAGAGGAACCAAAAATTATTTCTGTTTGGTTGCTATGGTTACGGCACTGCACACGGCACTTGTGGTGGTATGGGTTTTGTGTTGCATGACACAGAAGTTGGGTTTAAATGGCATCCAAATGATGAACACATTTCTTTCAGGAACTAAATAGTGGAAAGTTATGCAATCAATGAAAATTCTGGCTAGTTTACATAATTATATATTGGCAGGCAGCGGACTTCTTGTCAATAACCAAGGCGTAAACACCAGCCCTGCCTAGAACTACAGCTTAGGTAACATATGTTGTATTTTCTGGAACAGTGCAGGAAGATATGACGGAATATCTTGTCAGTGCTCCAGGACTGGGGAATGCAGGAATAAATCCACAACCATGTTCCAATGTAACTCTTACCAGTCACTCAGATGCAAGGTTGTGACTTTTAGTATGTATGCTACATAGACGAACATTGTATATGTATAACTGACAGCAGCTGCCTGCAGGAAAAATCCATTGCTGAGGTTCTACTAATTAACCCTACTAATAGTCTAAAAGTTTATTTTGTCTCTAGATCTCTCAAATAAATGCAAGTGGACTGCAGAGATATGAGCAGTGAGTAAATACAGTAGAAGTACTGTCGGGTGCCGAATGTACAGCAGAGGTGTGTATGTGTGTGATGGGGGGGGGGGGTATTCTAGATAAGGTATCTTTAATGTAGTATTCCTTCCCAATTGCCAAATGGATAATCCACTTTTCCTAAATTAAAAAAAAATACCCACTTTCCCACACCATGGGCATACACCCTTTTTGAAAGCTCCACCCCTGCAGAGCCTAAGCTGAAGTCAGTTGTAAAGTGTACAAGTTCTACTCCAATTCTGGTGTTTTTTGACTCACCTGGAATCTTCGCATATCCCGGGGGTTCCCAGCATTCTTCAGGCAGTTTTGGTTACACTTTAGGAAGAACTTTAGGAAGAATCTGCAAATGTAAAAGAGAAAAAGGTGAGAAAACTATAAGGTCAAACAATGCATTTAATGTATTACATGCATTCAAACTGAACATATGACATTCTGGACAGTGTGTGCATCAACGAATAGCTTATATAAATTTACAGTATTTGTGACATACGGTTAACGCTTTACATCCATTACAATTCCACCAATAAATCTTGTGGCATAAATGCATTTATTTTTAAAAAAAATGTTTTATTTAAAGTTGAAATCAGGAAATATATAACCACAATTTAACCCACCTATCTATTAAAAAAAGCATATATAAATGTGTTTTTAGACACTGCTAGCATAAGTACCCTACTCTCTCTTTGTATTAACACCCCATAAACTTCTGTACATTGAGATCCTGAGAGTATGATTTTGCCTGAAGTTCCTTTTATAACAAGTGAAAAAAATATAAATTAGGTTTGGCATGCCAGCTGTTAGAGCCCCTTTGCACTTGCCCATGTCTCCATTGAAGCCCACTGCATTTGGTCAGCCCATCCACTTTAAATGGGCTGGCAGCACACCTCAACACATGTACAGTATCTCACAAAAGTGAGTACACCCCTCACATTTTTGTAAATACTTTATTATATCTTTTCATGTGACAACACTGAAGAAATGACACTTTGCTACAATGTAAAGTAGTGAGTGTACAGCTTGTATAACAGTGTAAATTTGCTGTCCCCTCAAAATAACTCAACACTCAGCCATTAATATCTAAACCGCTTGCAACAAAAGTAAGCACACCCCTAAGTGAAAATGTCCAAATTGGGCCCAAAGTGTCAATATTTTGTGTGGCCACCACTATTTTCCAGCACTACCTTAACACTCTTGGGCATGGGGTTCACCAGAGTTTCACAGGTTGCCACTCTTCCACTCCTCCATGATGACATCACAGAGCTGGTGGATGTTAGAGACCTTGTACTCCTTCACCTTCCATTTTAGGATGCCCCACAGATGCTCAATAGGGTTTAGGTCTGGAGACATGCTTGGCCAGTCCACCACCTTTACCCTCAGATTCTTTAGCAAGGCAGTGGACGTCTTGGAGGTGTGTACATGTGGGCATACATGGTTCCCTCAATGAACTGTAGCTCCTCAGTGCCGGCAGCACTCATGCAGCCTCAGACTATGACACTCCCACCACCATGCTTGACTGTAGGCAAGACACACGTGTCTTTTTCTACTCCTCACCTGGTTGCCACCATGCACGCTTGACACCATCTGAACCAAATACGTTTATCTTGGTCTCATCAGACCACAGGACATGGTTCCAATAATCCTTAGTCTGCTTGTCTTCAGCAAACTGTTTACGGGCTTCCTTATACATCATCTTTAGAAGAGGCTTCCTTCTTCGATGACAGCCATGCGGACCAATATGATGTGTGTGGTGTATGGTCTGAGCGCTGACAGGCATACCACCCCCTTCAACCTTTGCAGCAATGCTGGCAACACTCATACATCTATTTCCCAAAACAACCTCTAGATATGACGGTTAACACGTGCACTCAACTTCTTTGGTCGACCATGGCGAGGCCTGTTCTTAGTGGAACCTGTCCTGTTAAACCGTTGTATGGTCTTGGCCACCGTGCTGCAGCTCAGTTTCAGGGTCTTGGCAATTTTCTTATAGCCTAGGCCATCTTTAGAGCAACAATTCTTTTTATTCAGATCCTCAGAGAGTTGGTAAACTGCCAGTGACCAGTAGAGTGATAACACCAAATTTAACACACCTGCTCCCCATTCACACCTGAGACCTTGTAACACTAACAAGTCACATGACACCAGAGAGGGAAAATGGCTAATTGGACCCAATATGGACATTTTCACAAAAGGTGGAACTCACTTTTGTTGCCAGCAGTTTACACATTAATGGCTGTGTGTTGAGTTATTTTGAGGGGACAGCAAATGGACACTGTTATACAAGCTGTACACTCACTACTTTACATTGTAGCAAAGTGTAATTTCCTCAGTGTTGTCACATGAAAAGATAGAATAAAATATTTACAAAAATGTGAGGGGTGTACTCACTTTGTGAGATAGTGTAAATCTGCTCCTACAACCTGCTCCTGTATACAGTGTACGGTATACACTTTTTGGTGCCTTATAGCACAAGTGCATTACTTTTGTTCCTATCACTTTTTTTCATTGATTCATTTCTTTTGATTCTTTCATTGGTGCATTTATACACTGGGAATAAAAGAGATGGGAAAAAAAGGAACCTTTTTGATGCTTTTATTCATTTTCCTCACAACAGTTTTCCATTGGGAATATTTATTAGCACACATCGGTCAGCCTGCTAGCTAAACGTATTGTAGCTGTCTCGCAGTAGCAGTAAGCAGTGTGTGTTTAGTGCAAGAGTGTATCATTACAAGCCTGGTGACAATTGCAGGGTTGTGACACGACAAGTATCACGCACCCTGCCAAGAATTAGAGAGCTGAGAAGGCCTGGCACTCGCCTCAGGCATAGAAGACCAGCGAGAAGAGAGGTGTCACCCTCCCCAGCCGGATGGCATGGCTGTCAGCGCTCTCTCATTCACAACCAAATGCGCAAAATCCAGACACCAGATACTCAATTTATCCCAGAGTGAGGTGAAGCTTGTTGGCAGGAAGCCTTAAACTGTCCTTCTTCTCTGTTTGTGACCAGCACCACACTGACAAACCTTTCTCTCTTCACCCGAGTTACTCGTTTTTATAAACAGTTCTACGGCTTACTGAAGCAATCTTTTTTTTTTTCTAGTATGTACTACTGTCTGAGATGTAATTTACAGTTGAAGGGTCAGTTCTCCCAAAGCTCATATTTACATTAAGAAGCTGGAGCTCTAAACCACCAACTAGTTCTTATACTTATTTAGGGTCTAAGTGGTGGGATAACACTCAAAGATGGGTGGGAACACCCAAAACTCCAAGGTGGACTGGACACAGGTTTGCAGACTCCACCAAAATAAGGGTGCACTACAGTCTAAGTTTGGACTTATATATTAATTCTGTTATGTAATAAAAAATAATACTCTATCAGTAGCTCAAATTTTTCAACAACGCTACAATCTGTCTTTGTAGTAGCCTCATCTGATTGCCTTCAAATCAGCGTTCAAGCTGGGAGAGGGAGGGGCAGTTATGCAGGTCAATCAGGCTTTGCAGCATTGCACAGGGCTGTGAACCTAAGAAATGGAGATTGCTGAATGGAGGAGAGAGTACAGAGATAACTTTATCAGTGATCTGATTCCTTTGTTCATGCTAATGAATTTTTTTAAAATTGCGAGAAGATGTCCTTAGTATACAGCAGTAATCACCAAACTGGGGCCCTGGGGCCAGATGCGGCCCTTTGCTTGCCTTTGTCCGGCCCTTGGGGCGCTATTCACTCACTGATATGAGACACTATTGACACCAACAATGGAGCACCATTTCTCCCACTGACACCAATATTAGGACCACTATTCCTCCCAATTATACTAACGATAGGGCACGATTCCTCCCTCTAATACCAAATATGGTAATGTTTATGCCCACTGATGCCAGGAAAATGTCCACTGCCGCTGGCCACAGTCCAGCCCTCCTAAAATCTAATGGACAATAAACTGGTCCATTGTTTAGAAAGTTTGGAGACCCCAGTATGACCAGCCTTTCTTATAAACACAACCACATTCTATTTAAGAGACAGGGGCAGACATGGGAGCACTGATGTCATTATGGTGAGTATCCACTTATGATACCCCAACATTATAAGGGACAGATTTTATATAGTTGATCTTATATCAGCAATGCAGCAGATCCTCCGAAACACCAAAGGAAGCCTGAAACCAGGCAAGGAAGCCTTACTCTTCATGCTGCATTGTCTAAGCACCATATTTAAAGTGTAACTAAAGGCAAATATTTTTTGTAGTTTTGGATAGAGTGGAGAGGGATTGGAATACATGTCAAACTTTGTATTACTGTCAGTGCCCCGGTTAGGGAGATTCTCCCTCACTATTTGTCCTGTTTACTGTTACCATCGAAAGTGAAAGTGTAAGAAAATCCCAAATTTTGGGTTAATACCAGAACAGGAATAGAGGGGAAATCCTCCAAAGGGGATTCCCTCACTTTGGAAGGATTTCTTATCACTTCCTGTTTCGGCTATGGTACAGGAAGTGATGAGAAACCTCCCTTATGGGACACAGTTGTAAAAAAAAACTGACAGGGGTTATAACCCTGCCTTAGGCCCCTTTTGTATGGAGGTGGCTGCGTGCGAGGTCCATTTTGCTCAGCTAGGATTGATCCGCTGAGCCGGCGGATGACAGATCCATCTCCGCTCACTGTGCAGAGACGAATCTGTCAGAGAGCCACTCTCCTGTATGTGAAATCGGATGACAACGGACCATCTGTCCGTTGTCATCCGATCCGATCCCCAGATGGATGGAAAAATAGGGTTTCCATCCATCGGACTTTACAGTGCAGGATCGGATCGGAGAGCGGCGGATGTCAGTGGACATGTCACCGCTGACATCCGCCGCTCTAGAAGAGAATGGGGTGTCTGTTCAGGTCCGCCTGAAATAAAAGACAGGCGGACCTGAGCAGAACATCGTGTGAAAAGGGCCTAACTCTATCCAAAATTAAAAAAAAGTTTTACCTTTAGTTACACTTTAAATAATGTTGCAATTTGCAATTGCTAAGACACATGGGTAGAACTGTGGACACAACTACAGAGATCTAGATAGTGTTGACTTTGAAAGTTTGTAAGAAACCAGTTAAGCCTGCCATACACAGCTCAAATTCCTGCTCAATCAGACAAAATTCAAGTTGTGGGTGGCCTAACTTAAAGCGGAGTTCCACTAGTTTTGGGGTTTATTAAAAGTCAGCAGCTACAAAAAGTTTGCACGAAGCCTCGCTCGTCTCACCCTCCTCCCGAGGGCCCCGCCATTCCTAGTGTGGGCACCCGGGCCGGCTTCACGGCCGGGCACGATCTGCGCATGCGCGAGTCGCGCTGCACATTCCTATTGACTAGGCAATCTTCTGGGACCTGTGACGTGTCCCAGAAGATTGCCAGGAGGGAGGGGCCACCTAGGAGGAGTTGCCTAGGCAGCCCAGAGGCGGAAGGTGGAAGAGGGACAGGAAGTCCCTCTGAAACCTGGGGACACACTCCCCCCCAAAAAAAATGACATGCCAAATGTGGCATGTAAGGGGTAGAGGAGTGCTTGAAGCGGAAGTTCCATTTTTGGGTGGAACTCCGCTTTAAAGCGGAGTTCCACCCAAAAGTGGAACTTCCGCTGATTGGATTCCTCCCTCCCTCAGGTGTCACATTTGGCACCTTTCGGGGGGAGGGGTAAGAGGACACCTGTCTTTAGAAAGGTCTCCTTTTCCACACATCCGGGAGCTCGGGCCGGCGGCCGCTGACGTCTGCAGCTCAGCTCCCTCCTTGCTATTGGCTGCCTGGCCAATAGCAGAGCGCAGCGGAGCCTCGTGCATGTGCAGTAAGGCACCTGTCGTGAAGCTGTACCGGGTTCCCTTACACGCAATGAACGCGGCTGCATCCGACCCGAAGATCAGCGGCAGATGCCGACATGTCTGGACTCCAAGGCAGATAAGTGTCCTATTATGAAAAGTCAGCAGCTACTGTATATGTAGCTGCTGACTTTTAATTTTTGCAGCTCTGGGCGTACCTCCGCTTTCATTTAAAAAGTTGGAGCTGGGTGTAAAAATGTCAGACAGTGTATCAAATGTAGTCACTGTTGGTGTATTCTGACACAGGTGGCAGCTGTCATGATGCAATAATCGACAGGGGAGATTCCTCCATCCATGCTGTTTAGTGTGGATGGAGGAATCTATTGGAGGTTAGCCATGGCTCTATACTGTATATGTATGGGTATAGTAAGTGATCAAAGCTCCTGGTGTCTAACAGCGTAATACGAAAAACTTGAAATACTTCACTATATTTTACATGTAATATTTTTCATAATATGACAATAAAATCGTTATGATCCTGCTGTAGAAAATAAGTAGAAAAAACTTGAAATGATAGGCGATCTTGCATAGGTTGAGATTTTGCCCTGCCTGCTCCTCTCTGTCAGTGGAGTGGTTCTGTCTGTTCAACTTATGCTCTACATTCAGTATATTTGCATCATGTGCACAGTTCCTGCAGAGTGAGGGGTCACTGCCTCGCTAGAAATGTGACAGGCCCAGTAGTTTATTATCACATTAGCGCAGGGAAGAAGCCACATAATTAACAGAACTTATCTTCATTTACTTGCTGAAAGCTGTAATATTCAATCATGCGCTTCTGCCTAATTGCTTTGTCTGCCTTTAACCGATTTTCACAACACAAGAGAACGGATAAAGCCCGGTTCCCATTGCGTGCCATCCACGGTAGTTAGCGATATCTCTGCACATTCAGGCGAGATTTAAGGGCCATATAATCTACAACACAAACTGCCTTTCTAAATATTTGATAAAAGTATTATGGTTATATATTTAAAAGAAACCCAGCTTATAAATGGATGCAGTGTCTATAATTGCTATTTATTGTCATCCAGTGCTATTAAAACTGATTTTTCAATTTAGTCTGCAGCTACTTGTGAATTTCTACATCTGTCAAAAAATCAAAACTGTATTCATCTGGAAGGAATGGTTGCTCGGTTTCCTCACCCCTGTGCTCTTGTAAATAGCTTTCTGCTGCTCCCATAGGGATAACACTTTTTAAAGTGGTTGTAAACCCTTCCATATACCCAGTGAAGTGATTGGTCTCAGGTGATACACAGAGATGAAACAAATCCTCCTATATAAGTTGTACCTGTTTATCTAGGGCCTCCTTCCCCTACATCCATTCAAATTGCAGAATTTGCACAGGATCTCTCAGCCCTTAAAAGCAGGGGGCAGAGAGCTGAAGTTACATAAGTGAGGAGAGCTCTGAGAGCTGATTGGAGGGAAGGAACAACCCCCCCCCCACAGAGCTGAAGCTGTCAATCTGCTGGAGGTCCCTCCCCTGTCACCATTTTTCTCTTTGTGTCAGGAAAACATGCCAGAAGTGGTTCATGCTGATAGCAGAGGAAGGAAGCAGCAGTCAGAAATTACACTTAGTGCTTTGGACTGAGTACACACTATAGAGGGATATGTTTTGTTCATATTTCATGTCTGAGGTTTACAACCACTTTAACTAATGACAACAACATTTTTGCGTAAAATTAATAAAAAATCTGACCATTGGAAGCACCCCTGATAGTGTTAAATGGTTTGTCTCAACCCACTATTTGCCACTTTTGCTGGACAGCTTGGTCTGTTCAAGGATGTTGAAAAATAACAGACTTACTGGCTGGATCACCAGGTGAAAATAAATTTAAAAAGCCTAAAAAAGAAAAACGAATGCAGCAACCACATCCAAGAACTGGTAAGCTGCAGTATAATAAATATGTGTTTTTGGGTTTAATGCCTTTAAAAAATTAGATTAGGGTTGGGACTTAAGCATACAGGTAAAGCGTATAGGTACTGTTAAAGAGTTATGTGTTTAATGATTTTGGGGGAATTCTTGTTAAGGGCCCATTTAAGGGATTAAATCCATTGTTAAGGGTTAATGTAGGGGATGTTTCAGAGTAAAGGGGCTTTTAGTGTAAACCATAGTTAAGTAGTTAGTAGACAGTTTTTTGCATCGGTAGACTGATGCCAGAAACCAATCTGATCCAACATAAATTCAATTTACCAGATCTTTGCTTAAAGCAATCTATATGCAATACCAGCACATAAAAACATAGATTGCTATGCATTTTAACCTAATCCAGTTCTATATCGAGCTTGATAAAAGACCCAGTGAGCAAAACTGCTGAATTGTTTTGGTTTTATGTTGGCCTTCAGACCCGTTTGAGCTCCTGGGCAGGAGGTGAAGGGGATGACTTGGGGGTAACTTTTGGTTGCATGCATTTCCCACCGAAAAACTATCAAGATCAGACTCCTGGTGCCAAAACAGATATATTGACTGAGTTTATGGTCAGCCATAGAAATAAAAACTGTGCAGCTTAGATGTTCCAAATGTAAAAAAATAGCTTGTAATAAAAACCTTTCAGCTGCTAGACGTTAGTGACAACAATTACAAAGGTGGATAGTTTTACAGATCGTTGTCAGAGACAAAGGAAATTTCTTGATAAGTCAGATCGAACATAGAAAGAGCCAGCACTGCGATTCCAGATATCACACAAAACCTGATCCTGAGTCCTGGCATCCTTAGATCTGTTGGTTGTGTAGCACTTCTTGTGTAAAAGGGAGCAGCTGTTGTTTAATGTCATTTGCAGTTTATGTGTGTTCATTCCCAAGGATTAACCTATACTTATGTCTGTGTCTTATGTTAACCTCTCTAAATCCTCATCTGAAAACTTTAACGGGGGAACTCAAATACAAAATCAGAGTTGTAAATCTGACTACAAGCACTTGGTGACAAGCGGTGGGATGGATGTCTATGCTATTTTTATCCTTATTGTGGCCTTGGGTGTTGAGGAAAGGAAAGAAGGACCTACATATCCAATTGGATTCCACTTATCATTTACTGGTGCAAGGAAGAAAATGAAAACGATCAAAATGATTGCTCTGTCTGTCATAGTTAGTTCTTCTCTTACTTATTGTGTATTCAGGCCCAATGTAAGAATTATTCCTCTTAGATGGTATTTTTGGGTGCAGAGTTTTTGAGTTTTGGGAAAGATGGATTTCAGTTGTATTATCAACATGATAGTAGTTTATTAGAATTCTTTTCATTGTGATACGTTTAAGAGTTAGGTTAAGATTAGGAGTTAGGTTTAATTAAACTGTACTAACTACAGTTATAATAAACTAACCCTTAAGCTTTGCAACATATGCGTCACATTTCTCTTCCCCACCTGCTCTAGGACCCAAAATTCCTATACCAATACAAAGAGTGAATATTTGCATAGAAGCACTAAGATGTTGGAGTTGGACCACATTGCACCTAGAACTGACCTCTGGTAGAGTAAGGGGGATTACCCTGTGTCCTGCACACCAAGAGGTAACAGACTTTTTTTGCAGGCTTCTTTGGCAGATTGGGACAATGAAGAAATACACTGAAAGAAGTGGCAGATACCTTAAAGTGGATTTAAACCCACCACTCACCCAGTATAAACTAATGGCACAGTATTAATGTATATGTACATGCAAGCCTCCTGCATGTATCCCTACCTTGCAAATGTCCCTCTTTTCAGCTGTAGCAGCATTGCAAAACTCTGAAATCAGTGGGTGTCTCTCTTTGCTGAAGCTTGGTGGGTGGAGTTGTGATGTTACAAGACATCCCACCCAGCTCTATACTGAGAGCTGGAGGAGAAAGGAGGGGGGAGTGTGAGACTCTTTTTGTTCCATGCAGGAGATAAGAATATGACCTGTCAGGACCGGATGAAAGGTCTCCTATTTCTCCCTCAGAGTTGGATTAACTCTTTGTGGCAAAATTGGGCACAGATGACATGAAATCCTCTCCTGTACAAGGTAGAAGTGTCAGTAATTTAATTTTTTTTGGGTTTACATCCACTTTAAGGTTCCTGGTGCAAAATTTGATAGTTTGATAAATCTGTAGGGAATAAAGGTTTACTTTATGCTTAAGTTTAGAGGTATATTTGGGTTAAAATATAGGTTAGTTACACTTTATGGATTGGGTTAAAGTTTATTTAGGATTATGTTTAGGTAAAGGGTTAGGTATAGTCATTACTTTTCCAGGTGTTATAAATAATGTTTGATAGCATCCAGTCATTTACAATTTCAGCTCTCAAAGTACTGGCCACAAGGCACTGCACCCAAAATTACCACACCTAATATAGCATCCTAATCATGAAATACTAATTCACACATTAGTTGGGAACCTATTTTAATATTAGGTAAAGCTACCAGCCAAATTCCAGTTAAAAACTAAAAGTTAGTTCCTAGTTAGTTGGCCAGTGCATTCAATTTACACTTATCGTATATACTCGGGTATAAAGCAAGTTTTTCAGCACATTTTTTGTGCTGAAAAAGACCCCCCTCGGCTTATACCCGAGTCAGTGTCTGTGGGTGATCAGTAGTTTTACATTAAACAGAGCCGTGCTGCTTCTAAGAGCCGTTCTGTGCTTGTAACTGTGACTAATCACATTGGAATGTAGAGAATGCTGAGAGAGGTGTCAGATTTTCAGCTTGATGTCGGCAGGTGGGTGGGACAAGCTGATGTTAGCTGTTCAGTCCCGCCCACCTCCTGATCTCAGTGAAGAGCTGCAGCTCTCTCTCAGCATTCTCTACATTCCAATGTGATTAGTCACAGTTACATGCACAGAACAGCTCTTAGAAGCAG